>JAJJWX010000845.1:1200000-1800000 GCA_023529315.1 Papaver bracteatum | reverse complement strand
AAATCAACAAGTCTTCAAGAGACCTTGGTATTTGCTCACGTGAACATCTGGGCATTACATGGTCGACCCATAATCCCATGTAGACGGTTCCTCCTTCACTCTGTGGTTTATTTTCAATAAATCATCAATTGATCAAATTAGGGTTTTGAGTCCAAGGTTCATAATTCCAGATTCAAACGCTAATAATTTTACGTTGATCTCATGATCAAAATTTTATTAATTATAATCGGTTCAGTTTCCAGTATTCTGATTTAATACTTTATTTGGTCATCCTACCAATAATTCATCAAACGAGCAATATTTGCTCAAACCAAGGAATATTGGTACAATTATCAATACTCAACAATTCATCAAATGAGCAACATTCGCTCAGATGAACAATATTTGTTCATTTTAGCTATCAACATTTATTCAAGAATTATACCCCTGTCTCAATAGACATGTTCAATTCGTGAGTTTCAGAATGTTTTCAAATCATGTTCAACTCAGCAATACATGGACTCATTGTTCCACGAAGTCAGCAACTGACTAATTAAACCCACGAGACATCAATCGTGTCATATGGGGGGATATTAACTAGGGTTTTGGTCAGGCGGTCTACGACACGTGTGTTCATACACACGATGAGAATGTGAGCAAGTCGTGTAATCAGTTGGAGGAGTTAACAAAGTAATGGATGGAAAATCAACCAAGTCTCTGCATGTTGAGAAACTGGTTTTAACACGATTTCCACTTCTCCACACTTTGATTCCATCAACTGTCACACTTCATGGGATCGTGGTGTTTACAATTCTAGCAATATAAATAAGTCTCTGAATCATGATTAAAAGGGGGACAATCTCACGTTAAACAGACAACACGAGATCAACAACTCAACGTATGAGTAATTACTCTCAACAGAGTAAAATTCAATCATTCAGAACTTATATTATTTTCAGAATACACAACACACATACGATCTTTGATTACCATTGATCTCACACATTTCTCAGCTTCCCTCCTACAGATCGACCCATCCTCTCTTGTGACCGAATTTACTCTGGAGTGGCCATTGTCTTGGGTTAGGCCGGAGTACTACAAATTGATATCTCGAATTCAAAGCACTCCCTTCTTGCAGTGCATCTGTGTGAGGTTTAACAATTCGCTAGGTTCGAGGAGTTTCCTCCGCACGGTCGTCTCCTCAATTCCATAAAAACCAGCAACTCATTTTTCCTCACCTACAAGATGATGAGGGAAGTGGGCTAAGACGTGATCATGTAATCACCCACACGACCCCACTACTCCATCACTCAACTTCCTTCACTTCCTACGAGACGATGGTTTGTGCTCAATGACTTGTATAAATAGGTCATTTGCCTATTTCTAAACAACACGAGACAAACACAGAAAAAACCAAGTGTTGTCATCAGTATCCAGAAATCACCATTCTCATACAAGTCATAAACATCCAACACCTTCACAATCTCAACATCTTCTTCGCTCCCCTCCCAAAGATAAGCCCCATCTCCTTCACTTTGTGACCGAAGCAAGTCTGGAACGACCATTTCTTGGTTTAGGCCATAATTGTATAGATTGATCTCTCGAATCAAAAGCACTCCCGTGCAGTGCACTTGTTTAGGGTTTTGATTCATTTCTCATCCACACACCCAAAATTACCAAAACCAGCAGAAATAGTTTTTACCCATAAACAACCCTTCTCATGATTCCAATGATTTTTGCTTCATTCGGTATTCGAATTACACGTACACGTATATCTATTTCGCTTAACTTTTCGATATCTATCCAATGGAAATATGTTCATCTCCAGATTAGCCTTCGGTTAACTTTTATTAATTAAGTTTAGTTAATCGAGTCATTAGCGACTTAATTGTCTCTTGATCATCTCTAGACCGGTCATACAACGTTGATGTGCTTGCGAGTCTTTACATTCTCCCCACCTTATAAGATTTTCATCCTTGAAAATCAAGCCATCCTTCTGATCTTCGAAACTCCCCACCTTAAAGAGAAAAACTATCTTTCGACTAAGTGTAAAGTGTTGCTCGTACTTACAAACATGCGAAATTTCTACTCATTTTAAATGAGGTCAAGGCATCATGAAAGGAAACACAAACTTAGATGGCTTTCTACCAAGTATAAAACTTGTAGTTCTAGGTTGGGAAAAATATCATTTGGTCCTTTTTTAGGTGGTCCCATGTCTGTTTAGTCCTTTGGGAAAAAGCCTTTACTGTTTGGTCCATAATTATTTAAAAATATTAAATAGACAAAAGTACCCTTCCGTATTAATTTCTACTTATTTTTTAGTAGCTGTTCATTCTTCAAAATGAACTCCTGTTAATTTCTACTTATTTTTTCAGAAATCACCTAAAAAGACAGAGTTCATTCCAGAAATGAACTCCATATAAAATCTGAAAAAACCAGAGTTCATTCCAAAAATGAACTCCATATAAAAACCTAAAAAAACTAGAGTTCATTCCAGAAATGAACTCCATATAAAAACCTAAAAAACAGAGTTCATTCCATAAATGAACTCCATATAAAAACCTAAAAAAACTAGAGTTCATTCCAGAAATGAACTTCATATAAAAACCTAAAAAAACAGAGTTCATTCCAGAAATGAACTCCATATAAAAACCTAAAAAAACAGAGTTCATTTATGGAATGAACTGCAGCATCATCATCTTCGTCGTCTTCAACAACAAAACACGAGTTCATCTTCAACAACAACATCTTCATCACAAATCTTCCTCTTCTTCATCATCTTCATCGTCTCCACCATCTTCAACAACACTAGCAGCAAGAAAAAATAAACGCACAAATCTTCATCGTTCATCATCATGTTCATCATCTTCATCGTCTCCGCCATCTTCAAGAACACTAGAAGAAAGAAAAAAAGAAGAAAAACGCACAAATCTTCATCGTTCATCATCATGTTCTCTGTCTTCATCGTCTCCATCATATTCAACAACACTAGCAACAACAAAAAAGAAGAAAAACACACAAATCTTCATCATTAATCATCATGTTCATCGTCTGCAAAAAAAAAATGGAGAGGAGAAAACTAGATTTGAAAATAAAGAGGAGAGAGAAAGTAAATCTGAGAATGAGATATTTTCTATTGATTTTTTGTATATATGTGGTCCCAAAAGGATATTTTTGTCACCCCACAATGACAATTACATCATCCATGACATCACCCTAGAGCCAACCTATAATTTTTAGGACCAAACTATAATAAATTTTTCCAAAAAGGACCAAACAGACAGTTAACTAGGTCAACTGGACCAAATTTTCTCTAATATATTATTACTAAGACTATATGGTATTTTCTACAATGCGAAACGGGAGTAAAAGTGTATACATTTACTATCGAAGTCTATGTTACCCTCCCATCGAATTATCCATGCTAGGTTTACCGAGCCATGGCCGGTCACTAATAATACATGGACCCACTTTCACCCCTTGATAATCCTAATGCAGAGAGGGGTTTCCCATTTTCCATGATCCATCCGATCCCTGTCGAAATCTTTTGCGGGAGAGAAAATCGGTAGGTGTATCACTTCTCAGTTCTACCACTCCTTCATTCTTCTTCCCTAGCTGTAAACCGGACCCGATCTATCCCTTCTTATTTTTCCAAACGCAATCAGTTTATCATATCAGAAATATTACTCACCGTTGATCAAAATAAAAAATCCACTCTTTGTTGTTGGATCTGGCACTTGAAATAAGTTAGACTTACTCAAAATAACTTCGGAGAAATTTGATTTCAGAACCATCTACAGCAAGGTCAAAGACCTATTTTCCGATTGTAGATTAATTTATTTCCACATTTTACGGCTAGAGAAAAACAGAACTCGTAGCCGTAACTCAGTTAAATAACTAATACGGCTAGGGCGGATATCATCAAATCTAGTTGTAATCGACGTTTTCGAAAGTTTGTTACAAGTTTCCTAACCGTAAAATAAAAGTTTATTCTGGACGCAGATTTAATTACCAACCTACAGAAATTTTTACGGCTAGGCTTTTTGCTATTATACCTTGTCGATATATATATATGGTTGGGTTATTTTCTATTCAAACTTGTTGGAACACATAATTCTATGAGGTTAAGAAATCATCTACCTAGCCGTAAATGGATTACAATGGGGGAATTCCCCAATCTTACTCGGATGCGACTTGGAGTTCAACATTTTCCAAGTCATAAAAAGCTTACAGAATTCATTGTTTATGCAAGAACTTGTATCATATATAGGGACTCACGCTCTCAAGTTTCGCATTGAAATCACCCATTTTCATTGATGTGAATCAAATTTTTCTTCAACTTCTTTTTCCCTCTATTTTTTCTATCACTAACTATAAATAAAAAATATTAATCGAATCTAACAAGTAACAACTAATAGCTAAGCTAAGCTGGTCATTCTCGTTCCTCAAAGGTTTTATGTGTTCCAGGAAGTTCCAGGTTCGAGTCCCCAATGGCGTAATATTACAGATTTTCCATGAAAGCTAACTCTACTTACCCCTTTGCGACATAATCATCCCCTTATCCGCTTTGACTCCCTTGGCTGGTTCCTCATGAGGCTCGCCGGTAAACTAGCACGGAAACCTGTTCAACTAATGTAGTACTACGTTGTTGGAGCTCATCTTGCTAGGCTCCAAGTTAGTTTATTATAAAATACTCTTTATTCAATAATAAAAAATGGTAATAATATTTAAAAAAAAAAATCTAACAACTAAAACTAAATCATTAACCCAACTAAATCATTAACACTAAATAATCAAGGTTAGTTTAATCATTATGAAAAATATTTGGATACATGCTTTTTGGATTTACCAACGGGTGATCCTATTTTTTCTTACATGACAAGTCCTTGTGTTGTAACTGAAAGCCCTTATATTAAAAACCATGACTCTGGATCAAAAAATTTATATCTTTATAAGTTATTGTTGAAACATTCTAAGTTAGGATTTTCTTCGATAATTATCAAGAAAAAAATTGGATAATTAATTTAATATTTACAAATATCACAGGACCGATTGAACTCATTCTTTTCCTTGAGTGTAGGGGAGGTGGTATTTGGCATGTCAACGGACAGATGAATATTTGTTGTAATCCGTCCAATTTTGTATCGAAAATTTCGAATGTTATCCTAAATTTTCCTTAAATGCGGGGGAGGTTTTTTTTTTAGCATGTATATATTAAAAGGGAACTAAATAGAGATTACACGGGCATGGAGGTGGTAGTAAGCATATCAATGGACGAACGAATATCCTTTATTCATCCGACTTCGTATAGGAAATTTCGGACAATATTCAAAATTACTGGAATGGATACTGAATACAAATATCTTATCGACCTTTTGATGGAAAAGGATATGAAATATCATGTATCAGAATGTATTCTGTATCCGATAACACAAGGGTTATTTCATAATTTCATCTATAATATGATAAAGTAACCCTAAATCTTACTAATAACTAGCTCATTAAGGGCTTCTCTGATGTTAGTTTTCAAGAGTAAAAATGTTGTGTCACATAGGATACACAACCATATCTCTGGAAAATCATTTCCAACTCATTGATATGAGGCCGTGGAAAATGAAAAAAAAAACATCCCAGGCATGCTAACAAAAATTATTGAAAAACAGAAATATGAAATTCTTTTAACCAATTGTATGCCTATATATATATATATATATATAAGTAAATTAAAAGGGATAAAAACTTTAAGGGTTTGAAATGAAACTTTGTTTCTCCTAATATATATGCCTAGAGGTAGTCTTAAATGATACCACATATGAAATATCTATATTCACCGTTGGAGAAGCTATAAGTTTACTTTTGTTAGAGCATTGCTTGGTCGAACTCGCAAGTTTTGCTATCTCAAACTTGTTATCAATGTTAGATACACAAAACTATATCTTGATTTCTAGTCTACTAAAGTCAAGTGTCGAACAAGTTTAGAGGTTGGTAGTTGAGTATTAGACATCATTGAATAACCCTTGAAGATTGAAGACTAAAGATCGAATGAATACATTTGGAGAACCTCATCAACAAAGAGATATGTGAAGACTAAACCATTCTATTTACTAACGGTATTACCATTCTATCTATATGAGATTATGTCTTATGAATTATAATAGATTTAATATTGCAAAAAATAAATTTCGTTCCAAACTTGTCTTGTTAAACATCTTGAAATATGATTCAAACAATGGTTGTTCATAGGTCCTTAGAAAATCTTAGTTCGATATAGTTTATTGTTCAAGAACTATTTTTGTGTCAACGGATCATTTGGAAACTTGGCAAGCAATAATATTTATATCCATGGCAATGGGGAAGGTTTCAAAACATCAAAAAAGAGTTTTCAGAACTTACTAAAATATGGACTTAGGGATGATTCACATACCTAGTACGTGAACCATAGATATTTGAGATTTTAGGAGATATGTAGGTACACATACCTAGTACGTGAACCTTAGTGTTCGGAATTCATGAATGACTATGGTACACGTACCAAGTACGCGAACCGTGGTGAACTAAGTTCGTGAATATCCTAATGGTACACGTACCTAGTACGCAAACTATGGCTCCCTGAATTCATGAATTGGCTAATACGTGAACTGTTTCGCAACTTACACAGTTCAAATTAACATATGCTCATAAACTATTTTCACGAATATGTTTAGTATTACTGCAATTCTCATAAACATCCCAAAGACATCTTTAATCACTATATCACCTAGTGGTTGTGCATCATGATTCAAGTCTTAAGTATTAAATGAACATGATTATGCTTGTATGTTCATATGGCATACTTTCCGTGAACTATCATTATAATATGTTCTGGTACTCTGGACCGTAGTGTATATTCTTCTATGTCATTTCAAGACAAATCACATGCTTACATAAACTCCTAACAAGAGTTTCATCTAAACATAGAAAGCTTTTGCTTGAATATGAAGCTATCTTAGATTGAATTCTAAGCAACCATAATCTTCAAAGTCTATAAATAGAGAGACTCAAATAACTGGGAATTTCAATCCCTAACGCTTTTAAGTTTTATAATTTAAACCATTTTATTTGATCAGGATATAAGAACATATAATTATAAGATATTATTTGATATCAGTTAATATAGGTAGAACAAATTTGAAACATATTTTTTAATATTAGTTGAAACTTAACGGATATACGATAAAAAAATATTGAAACAAATAATATTCGTTCGAATAAATACCATTGACAAGCTTAATGCCAAGCTATATTTGAGGTAACAAATGGGTGGAATTTTAAGAAAGAAATGGAAAAAAAAAAAACTTTGAGTCCAACTATCAATAATATGGTAACTCCCTAAATGGAGTTTGACTTTCAAGAACAAAGGTGGTATCCGTCTAAAATATAGAGACGGAAAACAACAAAAAAGTTGTATGCGCTTAATTTTGTTGTTCTTTGGGATCCAGATTAAGATACCAGATTAGTTGTGTGACATTGTAATTAATGGTTGGGCTTACTAATTTTTGATATTTTTCATTTCATCCGGATGTAATCGTAGTATTTTTTAAACAAATCGTGTAATTTGTGCAAAAACTTATATTAAGTCAAATATTTAGAATTTTTAAAAGTCTTCTCATCATCCCATGATATACTCTCGGAGCTAGTTATGTTAAATGCAACAAAAACCTATTATAAAGGCAATCTTATGTAATTCCCCAAAATCTTGATTTTAAGGGGAAATTATTAGGGTGGGAGCATATGTGAACTAGTAGTTTGATGGCTATCACTCAGATCTAGCAGATACCTCGCATTTATTTGAACAATTTTCTTCTTCCAAATACTTTTATTATGTCCTTTCGTATTTGAATGTGAATAACAGTGATCATATATTACATAATATGTAATTCAAGTTGCATCTTCAATTTTTACTGATAGGAACTACCATATTGAGTTGCTCAATTATTTAGTAAAAATTATACATGTTAAACACTCTACTACTTGGTCAAGTACCACCTCTATTTTAAAACGATTGACTGATTTCATGTGTGACTTATACATGAAACGAGCCTATCTTTTAGAAACTGATAGGCTATATCTTATTCGACACCTGATTTCTCACTGCAAAATCAACATCAAAAAAAAAAATGATCAACAAAAATCAACAACAAACGAATTTAAAAACTAGTGATTCTTAATGGTCTGATGTGAATAAACTTCATCTTCATTGATTTGAACACAATTAATAGAGAAAACCTAAAACAATATAAGGATTCTGATCACCTATTGAACCAACAACTTCCGCTCCATTAGCAACAAGCTCTCGGTGTTTCTCCCTCTTTTTCTTATTTCTTCCTAAAACAAGATATGGATTTGATCACCTTTTTCACCGATAACATCTTCTCCATTATCATGTTCATTATCTTCATCAGGAAGTAGTTTAGTAATCTCCTTATCATCATAATCAAAATCAATTTGTTTCACTGCAAAATCAACATCAACAACCAAAAAAAAAAACGATTAAAAAAATCAACTACTAACGAATTTAACAATTAGTGATTCTGAACTAATTTCATCTTCATTGATTTGAACACAATTAATAGAGAAAAACCTAAAACAAGATAATGATTCTGATCACCTATTGAACCAAAAACTTCCTCTCCATTAGCAACAAGCTCTCGGTGTTTCTCCCTCTTCTTCTTCTTTCTTCCTAAAACAAGATATGGATTTGATCACCCTTTTCACCGATAACATCTTCTCCATTATCATGTTCATTGGCTTCATCAGGAAGTACTTTAGTAATCTCCTTATCATCATAATCAAAATCAATTTGTTTCCCTGCAAAATCAACATCAACAAAAAAAAAAAACGATTAAAAAAAATCAACAACTAACGAATTAAGCAATTAGTGATTATGAACTAACTTTATCTTCATTGATTTGAACATAATTAATAGAGAAAAACCTAAAATAAGATAAGGATTCTGATCACTTATTGAACCAACAATTTCCTCTCCATTAGCAGCAAGCTCTCGATGTTTCTCCTTCTTCTTTAATGAGTGTTTTTCTGCTTTCTTCTTCTTCTTTAATGAGCTTTTTTCTTCCTTATCATTCTGTTGCTGATTCAAAGGGAATACAACCAACTGAAAATCTAGTAATAATATTTTATTTTATTTTTTGATATGTTAATCGCACGTGTATTGTATTTAATAATTAAAGAATGATAGATATATCCGGTTAAAATTAACGATATCTATTTTTATGTTTTATCCAACTCAAAACTACCAAGATAAATTAAAGATGTTGGAAACCCATCTTTTATCATCTTTTCTTTTATTTGTTGACTAGCCCTTACGGCACGGGTCATGATGTTGGTTCATTTTTAATATATCGGATAATCTGTATCCCGAATACTTATCAACTCCTTATGATTTAATATGGGTTTTTCATAAAAATAGTTGGGATTTTCCTCTCTTTTTTATCTTGTTATATTTCTCTTGTCTAATTTTTGTTGATGTTATGTATTTGCTTTGTTCATTTTTCTTAAATAAATATATTGTGGGAAAACTAAAAAAAAAAAAGAACATAAGTATTACATCGGGTCAAAGTTATTATATCCAAAATACTCCAGACATTGCTTCTGGTGCCTTGTTTCCTCAAATTCCTGGCCGCATTCTAGACAGTACATGCAACACCAATCATTTGCGAAGTGAGTTATTTACGCAAGTGTGGTCAATATATCCTTACCTGTAATAATATTAACAACACGTCAATTTTTTTTCAAGGCGTCCAATTATAAATGGTATGAATCTAATAGATTTGAATTGTACCTCAATTAAATATCACCTTCTTCTCACATAACATATCAATTAAGGAAGGACAAATCTTGACCACTCTTTAGATAGGCAGAGTTAGCCAAACTATGTTTTGCAATTGTCTTACGTGGAAATTATTATTAATCCGTATTTTAGTCGGCTCCTATCGAAGGCGATCTAATTAGTCCTATAGAAAGTTAATCTTAAGTTTTTGACCTTATTTCTTGACCAAATTATTGAAGTATTCTCAGTCATGTTCTGCTTTGTGTGATCTACCCATATGTATCTACTATACCTTCTAACCTAGTGAATGAAACCTATACATATTGATCCGTAATTTGATATTGTTGATTTGTAACCAAAAGGTCGCAGGATTTGAGAATGTAAAATATAAAAAATATTCTTTAAACATCAGAGGTGAAATTTAGATTTATGATTTAGAGTTTTAAATGATGATTTTGATGAACACACATAATTTTCAAACAAATATTTTAGAATGCAAATACAGTTTCCCGGTCAATAAGGTTTTAGATCGGGAATTGAGTGAAAGTTGTTGTCTTTGTAGGTAGTTGTTGCGAAACAACTCGAAATTGATGGTTTTTCAGGAAAAAGAATGTAATAGTACTCGAGAGAGTGATAATGTTCTCTTACGCGGATACACCAATTGTGTTTATATAATACGGATACTGTTTCGGTGATCCAACAGTCATGATCATATTGTCTTATACATTCCGGTATCTTCCTCGAAATATTTGATTTTTGTCCTTATCAATCGTGCTAAAAACAACTATTACATATTTCACAATATAATGTTGCATGTTTTGTGAAGATTTTTTTTTTTACTCGGTCAATAAAACTCACTAAAAAGCAAAAACTATTATTATCCACTACTATTACCAACACCCACCACCATAAAAACCATCCACCGCCACTATTTCTTCCACCAATAGTAATGTTACCACCTCCACCATTCACAAACACCCGCCACCGTTTATACTAACCCTGCTTCCACCACCACCATTAGAATTAATATAGTTTTTAGTAAAATTATTTATTAATAAAATTATGTATTTATGTTACATTATTAAAGAGACATTTATAATAGAAATATAATTAATCATTGTGAACAATCAATGAGACACTAGTTAATAAAATATTTAAAAGTGGTTCAGTTGATCAAACCCCAACGGTAAATTTATCTTTGCCAAGGACAAATCCTGACCACTCTTTACATAGATAATAAATAATTTCATATGTTCAGATCTTGATTCGTGGCGTTCGTTTAGTTATTACATAACATGGCAACTGATTGCACCAATTTTTTAAAATGGACATGTGTTTTATCGAGTTTATTTTAACATTAGAATGATAAACCACATTTTATACTTTATAATATGACATTACATATTTTGTGGCGTTACGAAATTAGCATAATATGTTTTTGTTCACCAATACCCGCCACCACCATAAAACCATATGAATCCATGTTTTTTGTTCACCACCACCTAGCGGCAGAGCCAAGGGTTGACTAACCCCTTAAATTTTAAATAACTATATAATTTTTTTAGTTTATTTTATAAATAGTACTTTGTCCATATATATTTATGGTTTAGTCCACCAAAGTTTACATGTTTCTGTAAAAAAAAAAAAAAAAAAAATAGGCCTCCTCAATGTCAATTTTTGACTCCACCACTGCCACCATCACTGCCACCTACCCCATGTAGGTTGTTGGACGCAATTCTAATTTTCAATCACAAATTCCATGTATTTGGTTTTGATTGAACAAAATGTCGTCAATTGATTAGTTTCATTTTTTTCCCGTGTATATATTCGTTTTTGTATTGCAATCAATTTTATTTTAACATTAAAAAATCATGATTTATACGATATACTACCAAAGATAACAGGGTACCATTTGGGGGATCCAACTACGATCATGAAAATATTATCTTGTATGATATCATCCCTGAAATATATGGTACCTTCATTTATCAAAAGTGTTAAAAACAACCAAACACATCTTCCACACTACGATGTTATCGACGTTGTAGCGACAACATAAAATTAATAATGTCCATCACTAGTACTCACCAGCACTCACCGTCACTACTTCTTAGGGGTGAGAAAAAAGTCCGGAAACACGGTTTTCATCCGTATCCGTCCGCAAAATTGCGGGTGAAACCCAATCTGCAAGATCTATGGGCCGGACACGGGTGGGATTCTCAAATCCGCACTTTTAGTGGTTTGGTTGCGGTTGGACTTTGAAATCCGGGAATCCACCCGCACTGTATGGGAGTAAGGAAAATTAGTTCTAGCAAAGATTGTTATGAGTTTTTAATGTTGCTGCTGGCTTTGGTTGCTGCCTCGACTGCAACAAGAGACTTCCAACAAGAGTTAATTAGTTCATTATTCCAAAGATTGTTGCGATCTATTAGATGGAAATGGGAAATGGGTGCACGGTTTTAGTAAACTATAGTTCTCCCATATTGTGCTATATGAAGGTAGACGACAATGAATAAATCTAATGGTTCATTAGTTGGTCAAGAAAATGACCTTTAATACTGAACTGAATTCTATATTTCAAGCTCAAGTACTCCTTCCTGGTGATTGAATCGCCAATCCTTCTACTTTTGTGATTATTAATTATTTCAAGTGTTCAGTGGTTGCAGGCCAAATTGAATATCTTCCCAATAAGAAACTAGATCACATTGATGGGAGTAAGTATGATACACCTAAACCATGAAAATAATTTGACTTAACTTTACGGTTTTGGATCTTTTGATTTTTATGGCTTAACATATTTTTTTTTAATCTGCGGTTAATCCGCATCCGGTCTGTTTCACCCGCTAATCCTCGGATGTCAAATCCGCGGGTGATTGGGCCGGACACGGTTGGATTTTCCAAATCCGCAACTTTGACGGATTGGACGCGGATGACCCCTAATCCGCAACAGTCCGTCTGTTGCACACCCCTACTACTTCTTCCACCACAAACCAGGAGCGGAGCCAGGATTTTGAGGAAAGAGGGAAAAAAAAATCTTGGCAAGTTGGATACATGTGAAAAATAGACTTTGTTTCCCATTTTACGATAAAAGAACAAATATAAGTATAATTGTGCTTGGCTCCGCCCTTAACCACCACTAATCTTTCGGCCTCCACATCTTCTACTACTCATTGTTGCCAAAAATGTCTATTGATATTATTTATCAAAATTACTTATTAATAGAAATATATATTATAATTAATTAAGAAAACATTTATAATTAAACAATGATTAGTCATTTATTATGAGCAATTAATGAAACACATATTAATAAAACACTTTATAATGAATAGATTATTTATTATGTGCAATTAGTGAAACACTAATTAATAAAACAATTATGATTTATCTTTTCTATTAAGTTGAACAAACCAACATCGTTGATTTATCTTTTCTATTAATTCCAACCAAGGTGGAATATTGGTTAGAGGCCACTCTTATAACACAATAGGTCATGAGTTCGAACCTCCCCGTTATAATTTTTGAAAATCCATATCTTGACTTGAGTATTCATTTTTCATTCATAATATTGGAATTAACGCCACACATGCGAGTTGTAGGGTATGGCACGGAGCACCGCAGCCCTTGATTTATCCTTGTCTGGACAAATCCTGACCACCACTAACAAAGGAACCCCCAATTGGGGGATATGACTTTTAATTGGGGGATATGACTAAATGACAAAATAGGGATCCAAATATCCTAGCTGGGTTACCCCATATGTAAATAATTTATTAATTCCTAATCTAACCCTCCCTAATTAGGATTAGTTACTAATTAAGATTAGTAAAATCTTAATGATTTGGGGGATATAATTAGTGTTTTTGAGTTTATTTGAAATTTTTGTGGGTAGAAGGAGGGAAAAAATTTTAGAGTAGAATTTTTTTTTTGGAAATGGAAGATGAATTTGATGAGAGACTTGCAGCTGCTGAATCCTTGGCTCAACTACAACAACAATCATATCTTCAATCTTCAGTTAATGATAACAACTCCCAATTGGAGTTATATGATCAACCAACACCCTTGGATCATGATTTTCGTGACCATGAGGAGTTTTGTGAAGAACCAACTCAAGAAAGTAAACATGTTCAACATACAAGCAGCCCCAACACACAGGTAATGCTTCAAAGAGGTCAAAAATTTGTTTTTTTTTTTTTCGAAACCGCTATTTCTGTCCGAAAAAGCTGAAAACCGGCATGCTCGTTATATGAATACAATTCCGGAACCTCTATAACTGGCATTGTATTCATACAAATTTGAATGCCGGTTTACAATATCCCCAACTGTTCAAGAACATACCGGCGTGGTATTCAAACCAAGATTGCATGCCGGTTTGAATTTATACTTTTTACCCACCACCGAATATTCTATGGAATATTCAAACAGGCACTAAGCGTACATTACAAACCATGCCGGTTTATGATACCGGCATAGATCCTTGAATGTCGAGGATGCCGGTTTAAAATGCAAAACATACAGAAACAAATGGTATTTTGAACTTAAATACCGGCATTTCCTTTTTTGATCTAACTATGCCGATACTATTTCCCGGAATAGTAACTGAATTTCTATAAATGCCGTTTTTAATACTGGCATGGAATGTCAATTACCATATATGTCGGTTTTCAATACCGGCAGTTTAATTTACTTATCGACAATGCCGGTTTTATCTAATCCAATTTTATTTTCATTCATTCCTTAGATTGCGACATACAACGATCAACCAAACTCCAAACCGCTCCATCGGGATACGTCAGAATACTATAAAATACCTCGGGTATGTTACCAAACAAGGCTTTCACCTAGTTTTTACAATTTAACATTGGGATTTGCTTGTAATCTCCCATTCTTTTCCTTATGTAGGGAATAAAAGATGAAAAGGAAGTAATTGCTTGGGAAAAAGCGACGGCGCTTAAGAACATGTGTGTCTTAGTGAGAAATAGTCAACATTCAGATGTTCATTTTGAGATGGTTTGTGAGAGAAGCGGAAAATACAAGGAGAATAGCCATAAGAGAAAGGGTTATGTATATGAAAAGAAGACTAATAGGGTATACAAGACAGTTACGAGGAAGGATGACTGCCCCTTTAAGCTTGTATTCTATCTAAGAGGAGAAAAAGAAGAAGAAAAAGAATGGGAATGTAAGGTGTGGTTTGGCCGTCACAACCACCCCGATCCGGAATTTTTTGAAGGTCACTCCCTAGTTGCGAAGCTAAAACCTGATCAATTCGAGGATGTCAAGATGATGACCAAAGCATGTATCAAACCAAGATTGATTCTCAGAACCTTCAAAGAAAAAGATAAGACTAATGTTTCTTCAGTCAGTACAATTTATAGCGCACAAGCAACCATTAGAAGGTTGGAATGGGAAGGGAGGAGTGTTATGCAAGAATTTGAGAAGATAGTTTGGGATCACAACTACACGCGAATCATTAAAAGAGGTCCGGATGAGAAGCCGCTTCAAATATTCATTTCGCATCCCTTTCTTTCACAATTGTCACATACGTGTTGTGATGTTCTTATGATGGACTGCACGTACAAGACAAACAAATACAACATGTTGTTGTTCAACATCATGGGGCAAACATCGGACAAGGTAACATTCACATTGGCTTGGTGTTTAATGGAAAACGAGAGGGATTACAATTATCAATGGGCATTGCGACAATTGAAATTATTGTTCCCGGAAAATCGTGGTCTGAAGGTCATCATAATCGATCAATTTGATGCACTAATGAATGCCATATCCGACGTATATCCGGATGCCCAAAATTTTCTATGTACATATCATATAGGTGAAAATGTGAAAAAACATTGTCATGCTTTGTTTGAACCCTCAAAGGCTGATATTAAGAAAAGAATGGTTGCTCAACTTGAGGAATATGTTCGCAAAGAGAAACTATCACCCGAAGAAGAAGAAAATGAAAGAGGAAAGATTAAAGAGCGAGTCGACAAAGAACACGGTGAAAATCATAAAAGGTGGTTGGAATTTCTAAAGGATTGGGAGAAAGTTTATTGGTCTCTTACCGAGGACATGTATGAAAAGAGATTGAACATGTTTATTTCCAAATATAACGAAGTGTATCCAAGTGCCGTCTCATATTTTCGGGTTAATTGGTTGGATAAGTTCAAGGAAAAATTTGTGCGTGCATGGACAAATCGTTATAGACATTACGGGAATGAAGCAACTAGTATAGCGGAGTCCTCTCATGGGAGATTCAAAGATCTCATCCAGTCCGGGCAAGGAAACGTGGTTACGGTCACCGAGGCAATGGAGCAACACTTTAAGGATGATATCGATAGGATCAAGAAGGCTTTTGAGAAAAGCACAATGGATAGGATGACACCATTTCTTAAACATACTAAGTTGCTCCAAGGAATAGAGCTCAACGTCTCCAAATGGGCAATAAAACATATGATGAGACAAATGCAATATGAAAAAAATTACGGAAAACCGGGTGATGTGTGTATTTGTCCCGACATGTCTTCTTTGGGACTTCCGTGTCGACATATGCTTGTGAAGTATGAAGAAGTGATACCTATTTGTGTTATTGATCCGTTTTGGAAGCAATTATCTTTCGACCTTCCCCCTACCAAAGTTCAAGGAGAATCACCATGGGATACAAAGGAGGCCCAAGAATTTTTTGAAGTTTACTCACGTGGAAACTCGGCTAGCCGACAAGTATTGTTGAGAAAACTAAGACTAATTACACGGCCATGGATAGCACAGAGTGAAGAGCCAACAAAGGGAGATCCGCCGGGTAGACCACAAACTAAAATTCCAAGGAAAAAACAAAGAAAAGAATTTAAAGAATTGACTCGCCGTGAAGAGGAACTCGCGGCAACAACAAAACGAGATCTATGTGCAAGTGAGATTTCAGAAGCAAGATTCGCCGAAGGGCCCATTCCAAACAAAAGGGATAGGCTGAGGAAGGTCCCGATATCAAGTCAACAACAATCGACGAGTTCTGGGGCTACACCAATAGTCGATGTATCCGAGGTTCAAAGGAAAAGGGGAAGGCCGCCAAATATACCAACATTAAGCTTCCAAGGACAACAAGGTGAGCATTCTGAACCTACACCAATAGTCGATGTATCCGAGGTTCAAAGGAAGAGGGTAAGGCCGCCGAAGGTACCCACATTAGGCTACCAAGGACAACAAGGTGAGCATTCTGAACCTACACCAATAGTCGATGTATCCGAGGTTCAAAGGAAGAGGGGAAGGCCGTCGAAGGTACCCACATTAGGCTACCAAGGAAAAAATGGTGAGCATTCTGAACCTACACCAATAGTCGATGTATCCGAGGTTCAAAGGAAGAGGGGAAGGCCGCCGAAGGTACCCACATTAGGCTACCAAGGACAACAAGGTGAGCATTCTGAACCTACACCAATAGTCGATGTATCCGAGGTTCAAAGGAAGAGGGGAAGGCCGTCGAAGGTACCCAAATTAGGATACCAAGGACAAAAAGGTGAGCATTCTGAACCTATAAAAATAGTCGATGTATCCGAGGTTCAAAGGAAGAGGGGAAGGCCGTCGAAGGTACCCACATTAAGCAACCAAGGACAACAAGGTGAGCATTCCGAACCTACATCAATAGTCGATGTATCCGAGGTTCAAAGGAAAAGGGGAAGGCCTCTGAAGGTACCAACATTAAGCAACCAAGGACATGTCTTTGAGTATTCTGAACCTACACCAATAGTAGATACATCCGTGGTTCAAAGGAAAAGGGGCAGGGGTAGGCCAAGGAAGAATATTCTCCCGTCTAATACCAAAGACATTTGGATTTTATGGATTGCAGAGGATGGTCTGGATATAATTAAGCAAAAAGTTGGTAATATGACGATGTATAAGGATTCACAAACGGGTAGGACTTGTAGACACTACCATACGAAGATAGAGTCTTACATAGACCAACTTCCTGAGGTTATTCACGAGTTTATTGCGTACACGGACGATGTCGATGGAGATGGAAATTGTGGTATCATGTCGTGACCGGACAATTAGGAATCTTCGAAACGGCTGTTAGTAAAGGAATGACACCATGCCGATATGCTAGAATGAGAATGGCCGATCAACTTGTGAAGAAGATGAGCTTTTATGAGCAATTGGTTGGTCACGCTGAGGTGTTTGATGATATGCGTGCTCGAGTGTTAGGACCCGAGCAGGATATGGCATTTCTTCCTTATCAATATTGGATGAGGATGCCGCTTTGTGGGCATCTAGTAGCGGATACATTTAATTGTGTTGTTCATTATTTTACCTCCACCATAGTCATAATATTTACACCAAAGTGGCAAAAATGCGAGGGATCCCTTAATATGAGAAGAGTTGTTTTGGCGTACGTGAACGGCAATCATTTCGTTATTCTAAAACTCAAGGACAATTGTCCATTGCCACCTGTTTGTGGGATGGTTAAAAACAAGGAACTTGATCCAAATATATGGAAGGGATGGATGGCATTGAATGAGGAGAATCACCAATTATGGGATGCTTTGGAATTATCAAAGAAACCTCTTGAAGAGGATGACTTGCAACTTCATACGTGTGGAAGTGATGATGAGTAATTTGGATAGATGTGGTTTACTAATACGCCACCTTTTATTTTTTTGGAAGTTTGAATTGTAATCATTAAACCATATGCCATGTATGTGCAAGTGTGATTTGATTCAAACTTTAATATGCTGGTTCTTGTACCGGCGTTTCAATATATGTTCTCTTTTGTGCCGGAATAACACCATAAGTTCACAGATATGTTTTTTTTGTTGCCGGCATAGGAAAAAAATGCATAACACCACCGGTACAACACATAGAAAGTTTATTCACATATGAAATTTAGAGTACCGGCATAGTTCACACGATATATATAATATTCCGGAATTCTATTTTTTTCAATATGGAACTAAGCAGAATACCGGCGCAGTAGGCCCTTTATATACTATGCCGGTTTAGAAAAATAAAAACTTAGAAATTGCAAATTGCCAGACACATAAGCAAAGTTTAAACAAACCAAACGTAAAATTAAGATGTTCCAAACCGAAAACAAATGAAGCAAAGATGTTCAAAGATTACCAAGCCACACAAACAAACATAAACCACACTAATACTATCAAGGCCACACGATCACTCGGTTCTTGGCCTCTTGTATACCCTCTTCTTATTTTCTCCCCACAAGTTTTTTGCCTCAGTATCTTCTATTTGGTCTATCTTTTGGACGACGTTCTTCATTTCTTTATGGGTCAGCAACTCTCCTTTTTTGGTCTTCTTCTTAAAGAACCTTGACAAGTTTCCAATCCGCTGACGCTGTTAACGGATATTTCAACATGTATTTAGTATGTACAATTTTATAATTCGATAAATATAGATTAAGAGAATAGTAATGAACGCACCAATAATGTAACGAGTTGTAGAAGTCCGGGTACAGTATCTGGAGTTGTGGAGGGACGTGCTGGTGGTGGAGGGACCTAAACCGTATCCGGGCGTACAACATAAGGATGCGAGTACTGTAGATGACCGCTTAGGAATGTTGGTTCACTATCAAGACCTATCTCATCCAATTCCCAATCATCCCTATCCAGCACAAGTTCTTCTTCTTCCCTTTCGATCCAATATGCAAGAATTGGTTATGGGTCGTAGCATACCAGAGTATGGCTATCATATGATTGGCATTTAGTAAAGTCATGAGAATATTTATGATAAGATGTATCTGTGAGATCTTTCTGCTTGTAACTGAGTTGGCGCATCACGCGGAGAGGGTTATGCATAACATATCCTTTTGGATGAAATAACGGTCCGTTGTAAAATGAAACATTATCATGTCTCATAAGGTGAACTCCTCTAACATTCCTATAAGGGTCAAACACAACATCTTCCACATAAAATGAGTCCAAAGCCAATCTCATGTCTAAAAATCGTTTCTTGTTAGGGGTAGGGGTATTGCGGAAGAAGTATTTCTGAGCTAGAGCCATATTCGGTTCATAATCATGCCAAATCTCCAATCCTTTATACCCTATGAACAAATCTCGGAAGTGTTCGTAAGCCCACACCTATGCCCATTAAATGTATAAGAAAATAAATATTTGGAAACTAACAAATGTAATGATATCAATCAAACAATAAGTAATTCACCATACCTGAATCACAGTGAAATTCCCATTAAATTGACGGCCTTTCGCCTTAGAAGCGCGACGCATTTCTGCCAAAAAATGTGCCAAGAAAGCGGTGCCCCATGAATACTTATGAACGTCTTCCAACGGATCCAAGTACTGTAGGTTGTTCATATGCACCCTGTTACCATTAGAGTCAGGGAATATAGCGGCTCCCAAAATGAACAACATATATGCTGCGGCAGTTTGTTGTGCTTGTGCGGAAGTCAATTCCTTGTTCTTTGTATTCCCAAACAATTGAATGAGTTGGACGAATGTTATAGTCTTTGTCTGAGAAGTTTGTTTCTTGTACAAATTTTCCATCGTGGTTTCCTTGTTCCATCCAAACAACTTTTCAGTGAGCTCATAGATCTTTTCCCACCCTAGGTCCTTCGACTTGTCTTCTACCTTTACCGGTTTCCCAAGAACCTCTAGTCCTATTATCCTTTGGACATCTTCATGGATAATGGTCATCTCGCCAAAATGAAAATGCATGGTGTCAGTTTCACCATAAAACCTCTCCAAAAAGCAGTTTTCCGTGACGGTATCAGTGGCCACATAATTTTATATCGCAGGATACAACCCAGATGCTTTGACTATTTCTTGAACAGCCGGACACTCATCCTCCAAAAGCCAGACATCCGATTGTTGATGGCGGCTAACACGCCAGGCTTTCCCGTGGTCCTATAAAAACACAACGAACTTAATTAAATTGATCACATGTAAATAATATAATAACAAGATACAAACGTCTTACATAAGTTTGATAGATCCATCGAGCCCAAGAGTCTTTATACGAAAATAAAAGTTGCGGGTTTATGGGTTGACCCCAATATTTTCCATAATTTCTGTGAGGAATCAAGTCTAACATATCAGGGAAGTGAGGTGGGGGTGCCTTTTCATCATTAGTTTGTCCTAAGCCACCTGCTTGTGAGGATGAGCCACCTGCTAGTTTCGGTTGTTGTGGAGTTTGATTCTCATCATCATCATCAGTGCGAGTTGAGCCACCTGTAGTAGCCGCTTTACCTTTTCCTTTGTCCCTTTTTGGTGCGTGAGACCTATGTTCCAACACGTTAAACGGATTTATATACTGTATGCCGGCATACAAAATGAACACACACAAAACCGGCATTCACGGCTTAGTATAATGCTATGCCGGTTATATTTAATTCTATACAGAAAATTATTAGACGTATGAAACATAAACCGGTATCACATTTTACCATAAATAGAGTGCCGGTATACGTTCCGGCATTAAAAAAATTAATACGAAGATGCCGGTTTTTGTTGAATTCTATCCAGGGATTTAAAAATTTTAGGGAACACAATCCGGCATTGTATGTTACCATACCGTGAACGCCGGAACTAGAACCGGCATCCAAAAAGTAATTTCGACAATGCCGGTTTTCTGTAATTTTTTACACAAAATACATCAATTTTTTTTATTTTTTTTTCAAATTGAACTCAATTGACTAGAATGCAATTTAAAAACCCTAAACAGAAATTTTAATCCATCATGAACCCCTAGAAAGTTTCACTTTGTGTTGTATATTATTGGATAAACCCTAAAAGTACTTCAATTCAACAGGAGACTCTTCAGGACTTTGTTGCGCATCAACAGGTATTTCTGGATTGGGGTTATCACGAGATTGCGATGAGCCATTGCTTTGGTATAGAAGATGAAGAAAATAGGGAGAGATTGAATAGATCGAATAGTTTTCTTTCCAAAACCGTCACTTATATAACATGAGTAGTTTGAAACCGTCATTAAAGAAACCCACGATTTTGTAACCTTCCAATGACTCATTAAATATTTCGAAACCGTCAAATTAGTGGAATGAAATTGTAACCGCCAAATAAGTTGAATGAAATTGTAACCGTAAAAAAAGTTCAATGAAATTGTAACCGTCAAACAAGTTGAATGAAATTCTAACCGTCAACCAAGTTTAATAAAATTTTAAACGTTAGAATACCGGCATTGAAAATTACATACCGGTGATGCCGGCATTACAAGTTCATTATTTTTTTAACTTCTTAGTGTAGGTAAACCGGCATATATCGTAAACATATACATGATGCCGGTTTTAAGATAGCGTCATTCGATTTAACTCATAGCTGTTGCTGGTATTTGAAAGAAACTTCACGAAATAAACATCATTAACCACAAACATAAGCTCTCAAGCAATTTCCAACTAACATCATTTAATGGAATAACGTTACACATAGAATTAAAGATATCAAGCCAAATACACCTAACATCATTTATTGGAACGAGATTGAACAAGCAAAGCAGCTTCGAAATGCCTAAAAGGCTCTTTTATCCACTTCGTATATGCATCCTGAGCTTTATACCTATCACCACTGTATATTGAAAGGAATTCGTTGTGTTTGAGACATGATTTGATAAGTGCAGTTGTTCGAATGCGTACTATTTGATCAGCGTATTCAATTTTGCGTTTCTTACCGTCAACCATGTAATGCTTGTAAGAACCATTCGTTATAAGGCCCCAAAACACTTCTGACGGGCGTTCATCCTCCGACAAATCCAATACTAAGTAGTAATTTCTAATCCACTTTGTTTCCTCCTCAACATCTGCTTCTATCTTAGCTTTTTTTTGATGTTTAACCTCTTCCAGAGCTTCTGCTCTTATCTTATCTATTTTTTGACGATAACGTTCAATATTTGCTTCCTCTTTTTCTTCTCTGTTCCTCTTACTTATCTCTTCATCCATTGCGACAATTGAGTTGGTGGTTTCTTCATTCCTTCTTAGTTTTTCTAGTATTGTGGCAATGGAGTTGGTCGTGGTTGATGATTGAATTCCTGTCGGAGTGGACAATATGCTCCTCAAACGTTTTTCTTTTTCGAGGGAATTGATGAACTTGGCAGCCGGTGAGTGATAATCCATTGGAGATATATCTGTGAGGTATCAAGTGCAATGGGTGTATCCATTCCTTTAAATAGATTTAGTCATAACATCTCTTTTCCACTTTAGTAACGGCACTATAAGTAACTTAGATCCCACGCCGGAACTAATGTTTTCTAGTGTATGGTTTAAAAAACTAGCCGTTAGGTATTCAATTCCTGAAACCGGCAGATAACGGAGGAAGTAAAACTACGCCGGTATTATGTTCCGGCACTCAATGTAATACAACGATTATTCCGGTATTGAGGAATTTATATTCAGGTTGAGGAACCACATATGACTACGATACCGGCATTCAATGTTTAATAACTTCAATTCCGGAATGGGTACAATTCGAAAAAAACGGCTAGTTTTTTGAAAAATATGACCGTTGGAGCTTCGTTTTTATATAACATCACCCATTCCTTTGGAAAAAACTACACAAAACAAGCACCAAATAACAAAAATCATTCTCTCAAGAAAGCAAGCACAGTTCAAATAATGGGGGATTCATCATCTACCTCCATTTGCAAAGTAAGTAGATTTACTAACAACATACTCTTCAATACTATGACGGATAACTAATATAATTTTTTCTTGCAGAGTCATCATTGCAAGTGTCAAATTTGCAAGTCACCTTCTCACTTAGCCATGGACTGTCCATTTATTTATTCAAAGTGTAGAAGCTGTGATGGGACACGCCGGTTTTGGATTGCAAAAACTGATGATGCTAAAAATGGAAGAATGTTTCTAAGGTGTTTGAATTACCCAAAGTGCGATGAGTTTCAATGGTTTGACAAAGCGGTTGAACTAGTAGAGTCAAGAGAAAACCACAAGGGCCAATGCAAGCCTATCGATGGGTGTGATGGGTGTTATATTAAGGGAAAGAAATATGTTGAAAAAGAAGAAGAGCCAATGAGGATGATCCTTGACACCCCCATTCCGGATGATGTGTTTGGACAAATTAGGGATATGCTTAAAGGCTCAGCAATTGTGGAAAAGGGATGGAAATAGATTATCTATAACTAAGTGCAATCCATCCACTGTTTTTTTAATTTAAAGTTTCTAATCCAATGTAGTCGATTACATCAGACCGAAATAAAGGAGAATTTGAAATGAATTAAGCAAATTGCAGGCATTGCTAAAATCAATACAACTATGCCGGTATTAGATCAACTCTTTTAGAGTATTTAAGAGTTTTTGGATACCGGCATTGTTAAAATGAATATTACTATGCCGGTTTTCTGTCACATATTTAATAGTTTTTGGAGATTTTCAAAACCGGTATAGAACTTAGCAAATATAACAATGCCGGTACATGTCTGTTTCTATACATGAACCAAAAAATGTAACATAATGAATTTTACTATGCCGGTATGTGTAACCTGATGAATCTTACTATGCCGGTATGTGTAACGGTATTTCAAATAATGAGCTCTCCTATGCCGAAACATTTTAACTTTCAAACCAGAACTCTAAACATGTTCAACATAAACCAAAGTAAATAAAGAGTTAACCCACAGTACAAACCAAAACAAGTTTGAATATTTTTTTGACGTAACCAAAAAACTAAAGAGTTAACCATCACTAATTAGTCTTTTGTTTCTTTTGGGTTGGCGCCTTCCTTGTTTCCCCATACATAGCTTTGACAGTAGGGTCGGTTTCTTCAATTCTATGAAGCTTTTCCTCGAGTTCCTTGATTTCTTGAAGAGATAGCACAACTCCGTCCTTATGCTTGCAACCTAATATCTTCGTAACCTTTCCAAGCCGACGTCGCTAGTTTAATATATCAAACACATAATCAGAATATATGTTAATATATGATTTTGTTTACATTAAGCAATTAAGAAAACTTACCACCATTCCGAAAGTCTTGAGAAGTTGGGCCATCGTAGGTTGTGGAGGTGGAGGAATTTCAACAGGAGGGTTTTCTTGGTGTGGAGCTTCGACGGAGGGAGGGCGCACGACATGAGGATGTGACAATTCCAGGTAATCCCTCATGTAGCTGTCATCAACTTCATAACCATTTTCCGCAATCTCCCACTTACTAATATCTACCAAACGACGTGGCTCTCTTTCCCTCCAATGTGTTGGTTCCAGTTCTGGATCATACACTACATGCAACTTGTTGGGAGTTGAATTGCACCGAGAAAAGTAAAGAAGATAATTCTCATCAGAGGTCGACCAAAAACGGGATAATTGTTTAAATCCATGTTGGCGCATCACACGGCATGGGTCGGCCATGATGTATCCTCTTAGGTGGTACAACGGCCCATGGTAAAATGCAACATCTCTTGGAATTTGACGGTATACTCTAATCTCCTTATAAGTGTCGAACACAACGTCTTCCTTCCTCATAGCATCCAGAGCCAATCTCATATGGATGACTCGATCTTTGTTACCAGGCTTTGGATTACTGTTAAACTCAAACCTCTGAGCTCTAGGGGTATCGGGTTCAGCAAGTTCTTTGATCTTCAAGAATTGGCAGTCCTTGAACAAGGTTGGGAAGTGTTCATAACACCACACCTAATCCAATGTCAACAATATACATGTGAACATAAGTTAAATAAATACATGTGAACATAGATTAAAAAAATTTGTACCTGGAGTAGAGTGAAATTCCCGACAAATTGGTTTGTTTTACCTAATGAAGCCCTTCTCATCTCCGCCATCAAATGTGCCATGACTGCGGTGCCCAGGGGCGGAAGCACAGGTTGACTAAACCTGGTTGTAGCCCCCCCTTTTTCTCACAAAATATCTCCAGGTTATGAATTTAGCCTTTGACCAAAGAAATTTTATCACTTTAGTCCACCATTCTCATAAATTTAGTCCACCAAGGCCAGCAGTTTAGTTCACCATATTCATATATGTGATTTGAGTTGATTGGTAACTTTTTGTTGAAATGTTTCAAAGTAATTGTGTTATGTAGGGGTAAATGCTTTGATTTTTTAGGTTCCTATGCCATTCATATGAGTCACAATATTGTCTGGGATGCTAACAGATGCGAGGAAGTTTCTTTAGAAGATGCTTATGAATATGCTAGCCCAAGACACAACATCATGTGGATTTTGCAAGTATATGGGAGGCTACAAGCTAGTGTACAACTGAAGAAGGTCTGGTGGTGTCGCAACCAGACCACTACACTGAAGAAGGTCTAGTATCAAAAGTATTCAATGGGGAAATGGATAATCAGGTTAAATGTTTTATGTGCAATGACTTTCCAGAACTTGCTTTTCTTATATTTTTCCGTTTTCTCACATTAACAGGCAACTGCCAACTGGTCTTGCAGTTCACGAAGAATGAGGCTTTTTGAAACAACTTGGTATGTGTCCTTCCCTTTGTACAGTTTTGATAGTCTCATATTTTAGTGATTCAAGTAGTAATGAATTTAATCTCAAGACATGTTATAGACGACTCTTAAAATTCTGCAAGCTCGATGAATAAATGCTCCTAACCGTTTACGTAAGTTTTGTTGTTCAAGGCAAGAGTCCATTGATCACACTCTTCTACGTTGGGGAAGTGAGAAGCGACGTTTCCCACCTTGACTAGGGTATGACAAAAAATAATAATTAGCCCCCCTTATTTTCAAATCCTAGTTCCGCCACTGGCGGTGCCCCAAGAATAGCCATACACACCTTCCAACGGATCCAGGTACTGGAGAAAGTTTGCACTTACCCGGTTGCCATTACTTTAAGGGAATGCCCTAGTGCCCAAGAGGTATAACAAGTACGTGGCGGAGGTATACCGAATCTGTGAAGGGTCCCATCCAGCCTCCAAGCTTCTAGCCTTTGTATTTTCAAACATCTTCTTAAGCATCGTCAGCTTGAATGTCTTAGTCTTACTTCCGTTCGATGCTACATAAAAGCTTTCCGAAGAAGTTTTGAAGTCCCAACCAAATAGATTTGCAGTCAAATCGTGCAACTTCATCCAATCTAGGTCACGATACTCAACTCCTTCTGAAATTGATTTGCCAATAACATTCAAGCCTAGAATGTCATGAACATCTTCAGGAATCAAGGTCATCTCTCCAAACGGGAAGTGCATGGTATCAGTTTCACCATGATACCTTTCGACGAAGCAATTTACGGTCACAATATATGGATTAACGTAATTTTCAACCAAAGAATACAGACCCGAGTTCTTTACTAATGTTTGGACATCTTCATGCTCCAATGACAATTTCCACTCAGCAGCGGCTTGGTTTCGGTAGACACGCATAGCCTTAGTATGATCCTACAAATATGAGATAATACGATTAAGAGATAATGTAAAAGATAAAACAATGGACATGCACAAAATAACAAATACTTACATAAGTTTGAAAGATAGTACGATCCCAAGAGTGCTTGTATCCAAAGAGTACTTTCGGTTTCGGAGATTGACCCCAAATTTTACCATCATCGCGGTCGGGTATCATGTCATCAATGTGAGGAAGGTGACAACCTTTAACTTTGTGTTTGCCCTTGCCCTTGCCTTGTGTTGGTTGTTGACTAGTCTCACCAACTTCGCTTTGGCTTGCTAATTGACTTGGGGGAACCTCATCATCTTCCTCCTCACTGTCCCCTTCATCATTCTCATCGTCCACAACTGTACCTTCACGGATTGTAAGTGCACTACGTTCACCACCACTCTCCCAAACTAACCCTCTTGTTTGAATCCCCAAACGCTTCTTGCGACCCGCGTCTTTCCCCCGTGGATGCAGGGACTGGGGAGTATCAAGACCGTCCTTCCTCCCTTTTTTAGTAAGAATAAGACCTTTATTTTTCTTCGCTTATTTGGATTTTGACCTATAACATAAGCAAACGAAACAAACATAAGAAAATTCATCACAGTTGAGGAACCGGCATTGCAACTCTTAAACAAACTAATGCCGGTAACATGTACCGGCATATATGTTCAAATATCGAGCATGCCGGTTTTTCAGTGTTTCTTCCTGAATGTTTCAAGTGTCAAACCGGCATACACCAATTGAACTAAGTGATGCCGGTATTTCAGGACCGGCATTCGCGAAACCTAGATATAATGCCGGTAAAAATAAAATTGTTCTTGTGTGTTTTTAGTTGACTACCAGAATAGTCTTCAACCCAATTCGAATGCCGGTCCAAAAATTTAATTTTCAGGAACTCAAACCGGTATGGTATTCAACCATTATTGTATGCCGGTATTGATATTTCAGGTTCAGGAAGTTAAACCGGCATCGTATTCGACCCAAATTCTATGCCGGTACCTAAACCGGCTTGGTATTCAAACTAAGATCTAATGCCGGTACTCTCTGGAACTCGACAGTTTCAGCTATTGTTGGCGATTCTAACCTAAACCCATGGCTACGAATCGATTAAAACAATCATAAATGAGTAAAAAAATCACTTACCTTCTCAGAGAAGCCATGACTGCTAGTGGTTGATCATCCGAGTTCGCTGCTGCGTCATCTTCTAGTTGTTGAGCAATGTTCTCGATTCTTTGTTCATGGGTTTGTTGAGCAGGCGATTTGGTTCTCGGTTTTGATTTCGATATGGTTCTCCGAGACATTGTTATGGTAGGTTGACCAACGAAGAAATTTTTGATTCAACGATTAATCGTCGATGAAGAATGAACGATGAAGAAAAAATAAAAATTTCAAAACTTAACCCTATGCCGATAATGATTTGAGAAGGGGGATATATGATTTTGGGTTTTGATTTTAATGTTTAGTAGAAAGGGCAAAACAGTCATTTCATAATGTTTTTTAATTAATGAAAGGGTGTTTTGGTATTTTCGCACCCAAAAGACACCCCTTATCAGCCACCTTTGGTTGGGGGAAGTAATTCATATCCCCCAATTAAAATCCATATCCCCCAATTGTGGGTTCTAACAAAGACAAACTTATCCTAACTTTGTTTTGTACTAATGATTTTATATTTAATATCTATTTATGCATTAATGTATGTATATTAAATCAAGTTCGAACCTCATTAGATAATTATTAATTTTCTTACCTAATCAAATTATTTGATTTGAATAAATCTCCAATATGTTAAATACCATTGTCAACAAATTTTGAATTAGACACAAAACCAACTACCTCTTGAATATGAAAATGAAAACAATTATTATTAACAAACCTAAATAAATGAGTTTTAAATAGTGAAATGACATTCTTTTTTATCTTACCAAGCATTACTAGATTACACTCTCTAGTCACTTAATCTAGTCTTAAGTGTTTTTTCTAATTTTTGTAATTTCTTATTCGGATCTTTAAGATAAAAAGATATTTGAAGGAATAATAAACATATCCCTTGGGAAACCATCATTTACCATGTTTTAAACGATCAAGGTAACAAAAAATAAATTGTATTATTCTCTCTGCGTCCTTAATAAATATGACAATCTTGCCAAATGTATATGGAAAATTTTCTTGTGTTTTCTTGTATTTGATCACATTTCTTCTTCGTCTTCTTCTTCTTCTTTTATGTAACTTTCAAATAAAGTTTCTAAAAAAGTTTAACGGATGGTCGGATCTCCATCTTTCCTAATTTAATTGAGGGAAAAATTACTCAGATAAAGTAACTATTTAATGATTAAGTATCTAATTTTCTTTGCATCAAAAAAATTAACGGGCCCTTTCGGGATTTGTTCTAAATTCTAATCATGTTGGATGCTAACAAAATTCGATAAGACAAATTTTAACGTACCCATTTTGTAGCATTAAGAACGAATTCCTAGTTTGAAGAAACGTTTATTAGTTTTCAACTAGTCACTGGTAAGGTATATGGTCACACAGTCTCGAGAGATATGTTAATTAATCAAATTATGACATCCATCTGTCTTACTTAATGTATATTATATGGGCAGTGAAGAATTTACATGGGCTAGACTAGGTATAAAGCAGGGGCTCAACCTTTTATTTGCAACATGGTGTTGCTTACAACACATAACGCAGATTCACTTGAAGCTATATATATATATATATACTCCCTCCGTCCCTACTATATAGGCGGAGTTTTGAAAAATTGCAGTCCCATTAAATGGGCGGAGTTTTTATTCCAAGATGGGTTTTTTCATATATTACCCTTACTTATTATAGGTAGTTATCACCACAATTAAGTTAATATTTCTAATGTTGGAAATTGTAAAAAAGGTGAAATAGGAAAGATGATGGATATGTATGAAATCAATAAAATTTCTTATTCTAAGAGAAACACACTTCTCCGGCTATATATTGGGGACAGAGGGAGTATATAGTAACACTTTATAAGGAATGAATAACTTATTTATGATGAAAAAACCTGACTTAAGGTTATGATATTTTTGATCTTAGTGAAATTTATTCATTGCAATTTAATTTTTGTTTGTCATCCTCGATGACTATAATAATCTTCATTAAAATCAGTGAGTAGTAGTCTCAAATTCCCCTCTATGCAGTTACGTTAAAATTTAAAGTACGAAATATTTCATGATGATATTGTTGTAGTCTTTAAGTTTTTCTTTGTGGATGGCATAGTGGTTTTTTAAGATAACGGTGGGAATTTGTTTTCCTACTTTGTTGTTCAATCAGCGCTTTCCAATAGAATAGATAAAAACAAAAAAAAAAATGAAAAAAAGGCCTACACCATGGAAGACTCGACTGAAACAATTTCATTGATTACCTAGTAACATTATCTCTCTTTCTAAAAATTAATTTTCTCTATTGTAAGCTATGAAGCTGCTTTTAGTGATTTTTACCAAATATGCTTCAAATCATGAACCATAATAAACCTTTAATTATCGCGGCAAAATCCACAATCTTTTTCACATTCACTGATTTTTGACTACTCACTGCCTCTGAAATCATTCACATAGTACTGGCTCTGAATGGCATGTGTATCATACTTGTTGTGGGTTCAAAATTTGACCGCATAGTTTCCGAAATTAATATACATGCATCCACTGGCCGTTCTATCAAATGTTAAAGAAAAGCATTAGAGTACTAAAGGAAGTACGTTTGGAACTCCCGATGACGTCTACAACGACATAGACAGAACAAAGTATCACTGATTAAGGATTGTGCAAATTACTATTTGATATAATTAATCGGTTTATTAATTTTCCAGATCCTCCAGCCCAATGAGTTAGAAATTATACCGTAGGAATCCTTTATCATCCCCTGTAGTCATGCTGGTTACGACTCTGACGTTGGCGAAATGTGTGAAGTTGAGCCTCATGTCGCCTAAGACAGGCTTATAACCTCCCCTGTGGTCATACTGAAGCTCTCTATTTATGCATGGAGGTGTAATCATCTTTGACAATCGCATGAATCTTGGTTATAATATGAGTTAGAACATGGATGTAAAATAAAAATTGTTAATGCGTAAGTCACAATGTTTTAAAGTCAAAGCTGATCATTCTTCCCGAGTTTGTGTCCTTAGCATTCCACGATTTTACAAACAAACTTTTGACTATGTTGGTTAGGGTCTGATGAGTATATACTCCACTGCCTCCCAGTCCCATGTAAAAACCACCGTCTTATTCCCGTAGCCAATCCACCAACATATACTCACGTACCTATCCTAATATTCCTTTTATTTTTTATTTTATTTTTGGGTTATGGATTTGAGTTAGTGCATTGAATTACATTTTACAATGTTTTTCTCAGCTTCTCAGCTTGAGGAGTAATTCTAACAACCAAGATAATTTTACAATGTTCACAGGAAAATATTTTATACCATCTGCTCATGCTGAGATATACATAGGCACTTCTAGTTTGGCATGAGTGTTAGCCGTGATTGATTGGGTTTATTGGTCATGCAAGGGCTAGCTTTAGCCGTGATATACATAGGCACTTCTAGACCATGTTTAAAAAATTCACCCCAATAACCAACAAATTTGTACCCAAGTTCCTACTCCGTCTCGACTTCTGAATTGTCCCTAGAGTTGGCATTGAATGAGGAAAAAGGTATCTCATGAAATTCGTGATTAACAAAGAAGTAAGTTGTAAACAGAGTATCAAGACCACAAAGTACGAAACAAAGAGATCGAAAGAGAATTTAAGGAAAGCCGTAAGTGAAAGATTAGGGCTGCCAAGATTAGGAGTTTTTGTACGTATAATTTATCATAGTTTGCCATGAGCGTTAGCCGTGATTGATTGGGTTTAGTGGTCACGCAAGTGCTAGCTTTGGGCTTTGGCTTGGGCCGCGGCGTAATCAATGCCTTCCAAGATAACAAAATCTCAACAGCAAATTTATGCAATGGACGCTCAGATTTGTCCCATCCCTTTTGGACGGTGGATCTGTCCCCAGACAGAGACAACGTTTTCTTATTCTATAGACTAAGTATCACCCCGGCCTACGGCCGGGGCTCAACCTCTCCGTTGACTTTTTGTCATTTGGTTTGTTTTTTACCATTTTTAAATATTCAAGATTGTTTAGTAAATATTGTTTGCTCAAACCGACATGTATATTGCTAACAAAAGTTTAATCAATTTACTTTAAAAAAAGCTAAGGCTATAGATTAGTCGGGACTTGCGACCCCAATGTTTTGTTGCTTGGGTCCAATTAGCTGGAACCTGCGGTCCGGTCGTGGATTAAAAAATATAATGTCAAACATAGTCTCCACATTAAAATTAGTTGTGATTAGGCTGAAATCACAGGGTCGAACCTATAAGTTGGCCAGAACCTGCAATCCCAGTGTTTAGTTGGCCGGGTCCAATCAGTCGGGGCTGTAGTGGACACTGAAGCAGTTCCCAGTGTTTAGTTGGCCGGGTCCAATCAGTCGGGGCTTACAGCCTCGGCCGTGGACACTGAAGCATTTTAGTTTTTGGTTGGCCGGGTCTAATTAGTCGGGGCCTATAATCTTGGACGTGGGCACTAAAACAATTCCAGTGTTTTATTGACTGGGTCAAATTATTCACGGCCTAAAGCCCCGGCCGTGGGCACTAATGCTATTCCTAGTATTTTGTATCCTCCCACACTATTTTAGTCAACATATAAGTTGTTGGACATTAGTACTATTTTAATCACTAATTAGTACTCACAAATTGTTGGACAATTTGAAGACAATATGCTATAAGCAAGTCGTGTTCGAAGAAGTACATGCTTTCATGGACGTGGAATACTATCCTTATGTTGCCCTTTCTTATTAAAAGTCTTATTTTCATTCTTAACAAACAATTTCAAGACATTAATCTCTTTTAGAATCATTCATTGTCAGAGTAAAGTATTCTCGAAGCTTCACCAGGATCCCCTTTCCCGTCCATTATGTATGTGGATTAATGGTACACAAAAAGGCTAATATTAAATTGAAGATCCATTTTTGTCGATATCGATATACCAGGTCCAGTGCCAAAAAGCAATTAAGAATATGTAGATTAATGGCACACAAATCGCTATATGTGAGATTTAACGGCCAAACACCAGTAAAGGAAGAACAATAATGCTTAAGGTTTATTAAGAAATTGATTTACAACACCGTCTGTGTAAGGATACAAACTTATGAAGCATATTATAAATAAGAACCGGGTCATGAAAATCAACACCCACTACTACTGGTTTGTAGTCCATGAGGATGACGCTATTAGTAGATTCCAACAATATGTGTGGGATGAGCAATATATGACGTCGGTTGGAAAACATGGGTATGTTTCATGTGCTTGTGCTCTCATCTTTTCCCCTCTATAAATCGGCATCAACTTGTATACATATCAAAACATCTCCTTTGATTTGAACTCCTTCACAGAAAATCCCCTACCATTATAAAGGCCGACAAATCAAATTTAGGGAGCATAGTTATTAACAGAGTCAGGAAACGAATAAATAAGGAATCGATAATGATTTAGGAAACCAGTAACTGTTTAGTTCCATTTTATAGTCCATGGTTTTCGTCCTATAAATACATCTTCTAAGGTTTAGAAATAGGAAACACAAATATTTACGGAAGCATAGTCAAATGAGGAAACCAGGGATCCGATGCACGAAAATATCCCTCGCCTAACTCTCAATTTGCGCCACCGGATGACTAAATCGATGGTCGGATATATCCGGATAGACAGACAACAAAAGTTGTTCTAAACTTTTGCCAATTTTCCATGTTCGGCCGATGCTCAACCTTTTCAGAGTGTCATATTATAATGTGCTAGTTAGTTGGGTCACAGTAGCGTGTTTAATTAGTTGGACCATAGTAGCCGGATAGGGGGCCCGTAGGCCCCGGCGGTGGAGAAAATTAAAGGCAGGTGTAGTGCCCAAATATTTAGTTGGTCGTATCATATTATAGTGTGCTAGTTAGTAGGGTCACAGTAGTGTAACTAATTAGTTAGACCTTAGTAGCCGGATAGGGGCCTATGGCCCCGGCGGTGGAGAAAATTTATAGGCAGACGTAGTGCCTAATATTTTGTTTATTTAATAATGATCATTATTGTTTGGCATTACTACAAGCTAACTTGTGTACAATTTCAAATTATACATGTCTAATTAATTTAAATGGTTCTACGTATTGCAAATCCAGAGCACCACAGTTGTAGCAATGAGATCTTGTCACTATATAGTCCACGGTGAAAAGAAAAAAAAACTGAATAGTATTTCAAGATGAAGACGAATATTGTACTACTCACCTCAGCAATTACAACATCGACTGTAAAATATGTTCAGTTATATTCCTCACTGCAATAAATACTTGAACTTCATGTACTGTAAGTACACGTGCAGTCTCGGCTCCGATACGATTTGATGGTTCTGCCATCAAAATGGTAAGAATTGAACAATATCAAAAACCATGACTAAAAAGAAAGCTAGCTAAAAAATGTAAAAGCCAGGAATTTCATCATAATTATAAAATTCAAGAGCTATCAACAAACGCAGCCAAACAAACCCATTCAAGCTTCAATTCCACTACTGCACGGCACCATTAGAATCACAATCTTCTCTGTGTTCACGAACCAGCAACATCAATAAAATCACCACCAACTGATTCAAATTAACCCCAAACTAATAACTTCGTCACCAGCACCAGAGTCATCTATTCATTTGATTTAAAATACTTCAGACTTTAGTATTCCTAAACAACAAATACCTCATAAAACAGGCGCAATCAGTCAGCAAAATCAAAATATGATTACAAATATGTTCAACTAAGAAGTTTAGCATTTAAACTACAAACTTTCAGTTTAACATTTCCAATCAAAAATTATTCTGAATGCAAAATATTAATTTTATTTTCACTTCAAAAGGATTTAACATAAACCTTAAGCGTAATTTCACTCAAATGTCTATTCAACATAAGGAAAATGTGTATAATTGAGTTCCTGGCAATCTACTGGCTCTCTACATTACCTAATAAAACACTGCACATCTTTGTGAAGCTTTAGTTCAAAGGCTTAAACATCCAATTGGCCCATCCAAACATGACATTTTATTGTTTTACATCTTCCAAACATTTTAGCAGGAACATACAATTCATTGTAGTAGAGAAAATAACATATAAACCAATTGAAGTTAATAAAACATGATCACAGTTTAAAATCGCTCCAAGATTACCGTTGATGTAGTCAGGTGCAGCTTCAAATCAAAATTCAATAACGAATAGAAAAGAAAGAAAGAAAAAAGGACCTAGTTATATATACAAAGATAGTCATGGATGGCTCGGAAGACTAAATCCATATGCATGCCTGCAGAAATGGGACTTGGGTATACTTCAGTTCACCGTTATGACCATGAAACATTCTTAGTAAGTACGCGCAAATACATACTGCACTTTTATCTTATTGGGTTATTGTTTTAACAACTGTTCGATCTTCGAAAAGTTGTTCTAGACTTATAGAACAACAATAGAATTGACCTTTAACTGAAAATTTGAAGACAAATCCTCAACCTTTTTAGAGTTTTGTTTATTGTTCGTTTGTTTGGTCGGTCGATCAGTATCTTCCCATGCAATTTTAGTTTGTGGGCATAGCAAATGATCCCAATATTTAGTTGGTCATGTCATACTATAGTTTGCTAGTTAGTCGGGTCACAGTAGCGTTTTTAATCAGTTTGACCATAGTAGCTGGATAGGGGCCCGGGGCCGGTGGAAAAATTTAAAGGCAGGTGTAGTGTCCAAATATGTAGTTGGTCGTGTCATATTATAGTGTGCTAGTTAGTCGTGTCACAGTAGCGTTTTTTATTAGTTTGACCATAGTAGCTGGATAGGAGGCCGGGGCCTATGGCCCCGATGGTGGAGAAAATTTAAAGGCAGATGTAGTACCAAATACTTAGTTGGTCGTGTCATACTATAGTGTGCTAGTTAGTTGGGTCACAGTAGCATTTTTAGTTAGTTAGACCATAGTAGCTGGATAGGGGCCTGGGCCTATGGCCCCGGTGGTGAAGAAAATTTAAAGGCATATGTAGTTCCCAAATATTTAGTTGGTCGTGTCATATTATAGTGTGCTAGTTAGTCGGGTCACGGTAGCGTTTTTTCTTAGTTGGACCATAGTAGATGGATAGGGGTCCGGGGCCTATGGCTCGGGCGGTGGAGAAAATTTAAAGGCATGTGTAGTGCCCAAATATTAAGTTGGTCGTGTCATATTATAGTATGCTAGTTAGTCGGGTCACAGTAGCGTTTTTTATTAGTTGGACCATAGTAGATGGATAGGGGGCCGGGGCCTATGGCCCCGGCGGTGGAGAAAATTTAAAGGCAGGTGTAATGCCCATATTAAAATTAGTGTGTTAGTTGGTCCTGTCTATAATAGTCGGGATCATATTTTGTTAGTCGGGTCATATCAGAACGGTCAAAATATTTAGTTGGTCGTGTAATGTTATAGTGTGTTAGTTAGTCGGGTCGCTGTATAATGTTTAATTAGTTGGATCATAGCATCCTTAAGGGGTCGGGTCCTACTGCCCCAACGGTGGAGAAAATTTAAAGGATGATGTAGTGCCCACATTAAAATTAGTGTGTTAGTTGATCATGTCAATAATAGTCAGGAGCATATTTTGTTAGTCGGGTCATAGCAAAATGATCTCAATATTTAGTTGGTTGTGTCATATTATAGTATGTTAGTAAGTCGGGTCACTGTATTGTGTTTAATTAGTTGGATCAGAGTAGCGTTAGGGGGCCGGGTCCTAAGGCCCCGGCGGTGGAGAAAATTTAAAGGCAAATGTAGTGCCCAAATACTTAGTTGGTCGTGTCATACTATATTGTGCTAGTTAGTTGGTTCACAGTAGCGTTTTTAGTTAGTTAGACCATATTAGCTGGATAGGGGCCTGGGCCTATGGCCCCGGTGGTGAAGAAAATTTAAAGGCATGTGTAGTTCCCAAATATTTAGTTGGACGTGTCATATTATAGTATGCTAGTTAGTCGGGTCACGGTAGCGTTTTTTCTTAGTTGGACCATAGTAGCTGGATAGGGGTCCGGGGCCTTTGGCTCGGGCGGTGGAGAAAATTTAAAGGCATGTGTAGTGCCCAAATATTAAGTTGGTCGTGTCATATTATATTGTGTTCATTAGTCGGCTCATAATAGAGTCTTTAATTAGTTGGACCATAGTAGCCGGGAAGTCGGGCCCTACGGCCGGCGCTCAACCTCTTGTCGATTTTTCTAAAAGTTGTTCTAAGCATATATAACTTAAAATATAATATAATAGAATTGAACGTCAACTGAAAATACAAAGACCAAGTCTAATGCAATTTTAGTTTGTGGTCATAGCAGAACGGTCTCAATATTTAATTTGACGTGTCATATTATACTGTGTTAGTCGGGCCATAGTAGCATGTTTAATTAGTTGGACCCTAGTATTCGGATAAGGAGCCGGGGCCTACGGCCCCAGCGGTGGTGAAAATTTAAATGCAGGTGTAGTTCCCAAATATTTAGTTGGTCGTATCATATTATAGTGTGTGATATTACGCTATATCATTTAGCGGTCCCAATATTTTGTTGGTCGTGTCATATTGTAGTGTGTTAGTTAGTCGGGTCACAGCAGCGTGTTTGATTAGTTTGATCATAGTAGATGGGAAGTCGGGGCCTACGGCCCCGGCTTTCAAGAAAATTTAAAAGAAGATATAGTGCCCATATTTAGTTGGTCGTATCATATTATTGTGTGTTAGTTAGTCGGGTCAAAGTAGCGTGTTTAATTAGTTTGATCATAGTAGATGGGAAGCCTGGGCCTACGGCCCCGGTGGTCGAGAAAATTGAAAGGAAGATATAGCGCCAACATATTTAGTTGGTCGTATCATATTATAGTGTGTTAGTTAGTCGGGTCACAGTAGCGTGTTTAATTAGTTTGATCATAGTAGACGGAAAGCAGGGGCCTACGGCCCCGGCGGTCGAGAAAATTGAAAAGTAGATATAGTGCCAACAAATTTAGTTGGTTGTATCATACTATAGTGTGTTAGTTAGTCGGGTCACAGTAGCGAGTTTAATTAGTTTGATCATAATAGTCAGGAAGCCGGGGCCTACGGCCTCGGCGGTGGAGAAATTTAAAAGTAGATATAATGCCCACATATTTAGTTGGTCGTATCATATTATAGTATGTTAGTTAGTCGGGTCACAGTAGTGTGTTTAATTAGTTTGATCATAGTAGTCGAGAAAATTTAAAAGTAGATATAGTGTCAACATATTTAGTTGGTTGTATCATACTATAGTGTGTTAGTTAGTCGGGTCACAGTAGCGTGTTTAATTAGTTTCATCATAGTAGTCGGGAAGCCGGGGCCTACGTCCCTGGCGGTGGAGAAATTTATAAGCAGATATAGTGAGGATATGAGAACATTATTGTCTTACCTCTCGACGATTTTCAAAAAGTTTCTCTTACCTCTAGTTGATTTTCATGTCATGCTGGGGCTTAACCTTTTTAGAGTTTTGTTTATTGTTCGTTTGTTTGGTCGGTCGATCAGTATCTTCCCATGCAATTTTAGTTTGTGGTCATTGCAGAACGGTCCCAATATTTAGTTGGTTGTGTCATATTATAGTGTGCTAGTTAGTCGGGTCACAGAAGTGTGTTTAATTAGTTAAACCATAGTATCCAGATAGCCTGGGCCTATGGCCCCGACGGTGGAAAAATTTAATGGAAGATTTAGTGCCCACATTAAAATTAGTGTGTCGGTTGGTCATGTCTATAATAGTCGGGAGCATATTTAGTTAGTCGATTCATAGCAAAATGATCCCAATATTTAGTTGGTCGTGTCATATTATAGTGTGTTAATTAGTCTGGTAACAATAGCATGTTTAATTAGTAGGACCATAGCCCCGACGATGGAGAAAATTTAAAGGAAGATATAGTCCCACATTAAAATTAGTGTGTTAGTTGGTCCTGTCTATAATAGTCGGGAGCATATTTAGTTAGTCGGGTCATAGAAGAACGGTCTTAGTATTTAGTTGGGCGTGTCATATTATAGTGTGTTAGTTAGTCGGATCAAAGTAGCGTGTTTAATTAGTTGGATCATAGTAGCCGGATAAGGCCGGGGCCTATAGCTCCGGTGGTGGATAAAATTTAAAGGCAGATATAGTGCCCAATATTAGTTAGTTGGCTCATAGTAGAACGGTCCCAAAATTTAGTTGGTCATGTGCCGGCGCTCAACTTCTTCTCGATTTTCGTAAAGTTTGTCTAACCTCTTGTCGATTTTTCATGTTCGGCAAGGGATCAACCTTTTTAGAGTTTTGTTTATTGTACATTTGTTTGGTCAGTCGATCAGTATCTTCTCATGCAATATTAGTTTGTGGTCATAGCAGAACGGTCTCAATATTAATATTTAGTAAGTAGTGTTATATTATAGTGTGCTAGTTAGTCGGGTCACAGTAGCGTGTTTAATTAGTTGGACCATAGTACCCGGATAGCCGGGGCCTACGGCCCCGGCGGTGGATAAAATTTAAAGGAAGATGTAATTCCCACATTAAAATTAGTGTGTCAGTTGGTCCTGTTTATAATAGTCGTGAGCTTATTTAGTTAGGCGTGTCATAGTAGAACGATCCCAATGTTTAGTTGGTCGTGTCATATTATATAGTGTGTTAGTTAGTCGGTCACAGTAGTGTGTTTAATTAGTTGGACCATAGTAGCCGGAAAGACGGGGCCTACAGCCTCGGCGGTGGAGACAACTTATTTAGTTGGTCGTGTCATATTATAGTGTGCTATTTAGTCGGGTCACAGTATCGTGTTTACTTAGTTTGATCATAGTATCCGGAAAGTCGGGGCCTACAGCCCCGGCGGTGACGACAATTTAAAAGCATATATAGTGCTCATATGTTTAGTTAGTCGTGTCATATTATAGTGTGTTAGTTTTTCGGGTCACAATAGCGTGTTTACTTAGTTGGATCATAGTAGCCGGAAAGCCGGGACCTACGGCCCCGGTGGTCGAGAAAATTTAAAAGCAGATATAGTGCCCAACGATATTTTTAGTGTATTAGTTTTTCGGCTCACAGTAGAGTGTTTAATTAGTTGTATCATAGTAGCCGGAAAGCCGGGACCTACGGCCCCGGCGGTGGAGAAAATTTATAAGCATCTATAGTGCCCAAATATTTAGTTGGTCGTGTCATATTATATTGTGTTCATTAGTCGGCTCATAATAGAGTGTTTGATTAGTTGGATCATAGTAGATTTTAAAGCCGGGACCTACGTCCACGGCGGTGGAGAAAATTTAAAAGCATATATAGTGCCCAAATATTTAGTTGGTCGTGTTATATTATATTGTGTTAGTTAGTCGGCTCACAATAGAGTCTTTAATTAGTTGGATCATAGTAGCCGGAAATATTTATTTGGTCGTGTCATATTATGGTGTGCTAGTTAGTCGGATCACAATAACGTTTTTAATTAGTTGGACCATAGTAGCCGGATAAACTGAATGTGTTAGTTTATAACTCAACCTCTTGTCGATTTAATTAAGTTTTGTTTATTGGAGATATACTTAAGTTTTGTTTATTGTTCATTTATTTGGTCTGTCGATCAGTATCTTCTCATGCAATTTAAGTATGTGGTCATAGTAGAACAGTCCCAATATTTAGTTGTGTTAGTTAGTCGTGTCACAGTAGCGTATTTAATTAGTTTGATCATAGTATCCGTAGACCCCGGCAGTGGAGAAAATTTAAAAGCAGATATAGTGCCAATATATTTAGTTGGTCGTGCCATATTATAGTGTATTAGTTATTCGGGTCACCGTAGTAGCGTTTTTAATTAGTTTTATCATAGTATCCGGAAAGTCGGGGCCTACGTCCCCGCAGTGGAGATAATTTAAAAGTAGATATAGTGTCCACATATTTAGTTGGTCGTGTCATATTATAGTGTGTTAGTTATTCGGGTCACCGTAGTAGAGTGTTTAATCAGTTTGATCATAGTATCCGGAAAGCAGGGGTGGAAAAAATTTAAAAGTAGATATAGTGCACACATATTTAGCTGGTCGTGTCATATTATAGTGTGTTAGTTAGTCGGGTCACGGTAGCGTGTTTATTTAGTTTGATCATAGTAGCCAGAAAGCCGGGGCCGTGGATAAATTTTAAAAGCAGATATAGTGCGCACATATTTAGTTGGTCGTATCATTATATACTGTGTTAGTTAGTCGGGTCACAGTAGCATGTTTAATTAGTTTGATCATAGTAGCCGGAAATCCGGGGCCGGTGGAGAAATTTTTTAAAGAAGATATAGTGCCCATATAAGTTAGTCGTATCATATTTTAGTGTGTTAGTTAGTCTGGTTACAATAGCGTGTTTAATTAGTTGGATCATAGTGGAGAAAATTTGAAAGCAGATGCAGTGCCCAAATTAAAATTAATGTGTTAGTTGGTCCGGTCTATAATAGTCGGGAGCATATTTAGTTAGTCGAATCATAGCAGAACGGTCATAATGTTTAGTTGGTCGTATCATATTATAGTAGCGTGTTTAATTAGTTGGATCATAGTAGCCGGATAGGGCCGAGGCCTACGACCCCGGTGGTGGAGAAAATTTAAAGGCTGATGTAGTTCCCACATTAAAATTATTGTGTTAGTTGATCATGTCTATAATATTCGGGAGCATATTTAGTTAGTCGGGTCATTGCAGAACGGTCCCAATATTTAGTTGGTCGTGTCATATTAGTTATTCGGGTCATAGCACAATAATCCCAATATTTAGTTGGTCGTGTCATACTATAGTATGTTAGTTAGTCGGGCCATAATAGTGTGATTGATTAGTTGGATCATAGTAGTCGGACAGGGCCGCGGCACGGCCCCTGCCGTGGAAAAAATTTAAAAGCAAATATAGTTCCCACATATTTAGTGGGTCGTATCGTATTATAGCTTATTAGTTAGTCGGGTCCCAGTAGCATGTTTAATTGGTTGAATCATAGGAGCTGGATTTCCTCTTTTAAGTAGGATTGAGATAGTTGGATACTATGTTGCCGAGAACGTTCTTAGTTGCGCAGGCCGGCGCTCAATCTGTTGTCGATTTTTCGAAAAGTTGTTCTAACCTCTTGTCTATTTACCATGTTCGGCGGGGCTCAATCTTTTTAGAGTTTTGTTTACTGTTCATTTGTTTGGTCAGTCGATCAGTATTTTTCCATGTAATTTTAGTTTGTGGTCATAGCAGAATGGTCCCAATATTTAGTTTGCCGTGTCATATTATAGTGTGGTAGTTAGTCGGGTCACATTAGAGTGTTTAGTTAGTTGGATCATAGAAGATGGATAAGTCCCCGGCCGTGGAGATAATTTAAAGGAAGATGTAGTGCCCATAATGTGTTAGTTGGTCCTGTCTATAATAGTTGGGAGCCTATTTAGTTAGTCGGGTCATAGCAGAACTGTCTCTTTATTTAGTTGGTCGTGTCATATTATACTGTGTAAGTTGGTCGGGTCACGGTAGCATGTTTAATTAGTTGGATTATATTATAGTGTGTCAGTTAGTCATGTCTGTAATAGTCGGGAGCATATTTAGTTAGTCGAGTCATAACAGAACGGTCCCAATATTTAGTTGGTCAGTGTCCTATTACAGTATGCTAGTTAGTCGGGTCACAGTAGCGTATTTAATTTGTTTGATCATAGTAGATGGAAAGCCAGGGCCTACGGCCCCGGCGGTGGAGAAAATTTAAAAGTGGATATAGTGCCCAAATATTTAGTTAGTCGTACCATAACCATATTATAGTGTGTTAGTTAGTCGGGTCATAATAGCATGTTTAATTCATTTGATCATAGTAGCCGGAAAGTCAGGGCCGCGGTGGAGAAAATTTAAAAGCAGATATAGTGCCCACATATTTTGTTGATCGCATCATATTATATTGTGTTAGTTAGTCGGGTCACAATAGCGTGTTTAATTCATTTGATCATAGGCCCCGGCGGTGGAGAAAATTTAAAAGCGGACAGAGTGGCCACATATTTAGTTAGTCGCATCATATTATAGTGTGTTAGTTAGTCGGGTCACAGTAGCGTGTTTAATTCGTTTGTTCATAGTAGCCGGAAATCCGGGGCAGTCGGTCCCGGCGTTGGAGAAAATTTAAAAGCAGATATAATGCCCACATATTTAGTTGGTCACATCATATTATAGTGTGTTAGTTATTCGGGTCACAATAGCGTGTTTAATTCATTTGATCATAGTAGCTAGGCCTCGGCGGTAGCGAAAATTTAAAAGCGGACATAGTGGCCACATATTTAGTTAGTCGCATCATATTATAGTGTGTTAGTTAGTCGGGTCATAGTAGTGTGTTTAATTAGTTGGATTATAGTAGCCGGAAGCCCTAAATGTGGAGAAAGTGTGAAGCCAGATGTAGTGTCCACATTAAAATTGGTGTGTTAGTTGGTCCTGTATCTGGAAAATATTTAGTTAGTCGGGGTCACAGTACCGTATTTAATTAGTTGAATCCATTAAAAAAAATTAATAGTTTGCATATTAAGTTATACTTTACTTTATTTGAAAACTTAGTCACGGTACGTAGACCTACACTTCGACCCTATTTAGGATTAATGGCTAGGATGGGGTAAGCTTTTCCCCCAGCTGCAACATAATCCATGATTATTCTAAATCATTCTCTTGCTACATTAATCTTTGTAACTAAGCAGGTGTAAGCATCACCAATCTTGGGCAAAGTGAAATTCAAAATTTCAAAACTCGTATCTTTTACTCCTGCTTCCATGAAGTGGTATATTCTGTATATATGCACACACATTTATAATCGAGGAAGCGAAATATTAACCCATGAATCGAATTATACCGTCTTAGAGACTATGCCACAACGCTGGACTATCTTGAATGATGCATTAAATTATGAGGAAGGCACTTCTTTCCACATGCAGTTAGGTGATTCATCGTTGTACAAACTCTCCGACATATCTTACAAATTGATTTAACATATAACGATCCAAAAAAAAAAAGAACAGATTAAACATTAAATGATGCATCATTCTGATAGCAGATTTAATGTGCACATAATACGGGACATATCATTTCCACATTGTTGGAAAGCTAGTCATTCACCCCAAACTCCACCTTGTTCCTCTTTCAGGTTAACCGTCATCAAATTTAGTTTTCTCCCATCTAACTCAAGTGCCTTCTTGGCAACATCATCATTAGCAAACTCAGTACAACGGGTTCCCTTGTAATGTACATCCTTATAGCACACATCAACAACTTCCCTAGTATATTGTTTAAAGAACTCAATTAGATCAGATATATTCAAGTAAAATGGTAGGCTCCTCGCAATAGCTGTTTTTAATGCTCTATTGCTCTGCACTTGAGGTGCAGAAGGGGTCATTAGCTTTTCTTTAGACTCTATTTTCTTTTATCTGAATCTCACGTTGCCTCTCTTTTTTGCTGATTTTAACTTCAGCAGCAACAACTCTTAACATCCGATTTTTTGCTGGATTTACCCATCCTGGCCAAAAATTGATCATATAAGTCAGCCATAACATCTGATTCTTACTGAATGTCAAAATAGCTCGTGTTAATAAAATCCATTTTAATATTCAGAACCTGATGGTTAGCAACACCAATTTTAAAACAATTTTAAATGAAGATGTGTAAAAAAATTATGACTTTGATCCCTTTTCTTTAAGGGGTAGTTATATATCGCACATCAACTACTCACTTTACAACATTAACCTTAAAGAATGTGTTTCGACCTAGTTTCATAAAACATACTTTTTAATCCAAGAATTCTAAATATATCGGCTGCCTAAGTGGAAATGATATGTCCTGATAAGACTGCAAGGTCTTTTGCTTTCAACCCCTTCGATGCCAATTGAGTGACATTGAAGAATGTTGGATGTATAAAAGTATCTCCAATAGAGATACTCGCCCATCTCTTCTCCCAGTGGGTATATTCCACCATGGTCCTTTAATCTGTATAGATTGGTTAAAAAAAACAAAACTATTTAGTCTAATCAATTAGTTAATTAGTTACCATAGCTACTGAATCTCTTGCACAAAATGCTAGCTAGAATATCTCTGCACAGGAAACAACTCCAGGGCACACTTTTTTCGCTGCATCCTTTGCCTTTACACAACACCAAGCTACATATCCAGTTCCATTGAACTGTACTTCTCTTTTCCATTCTCTAAATTTCGTAGCAACCCTATCAACAGCATCCGCATCTCAAATTCCAGCAAAACCCTTGACTGCATCCATCGCAGACCAACAACAGATTTTGTAAATTGCAGCACCACCATCACTGTATCACCTTGCTGTAAACTCCACACATAGAACATTAGTTTCCTTCGTAATTTCGTACTAAACACCACAATTTCCCAGTTCATATCCAACCCAAGGATTCATTAAACTTGTAATCACTTCCATCACTGTCTTCTAAGAAGCAATTTAAACAACAAATTATCATCATCATCTTCTTAATTAACAGCAGCTGCAACAAAGATTTCCTTGTCTCGAACAACATCTCGTCTTGTAGCAGTTTCAGTTTATTTCTTCATCAAAATAACATTCTCACTTCTTCATTCCTTTCCCTTTCCTCCAGTTGGTTCTCCTCACCAGCAGCATAATATTCTCATTAGTCACAAATTATACTTGTAAGAGAAAGTAAAAACAGTGCTTCAGATAATACTGAGTAGCTGGTATCATCTAGAGTTCATTCCTTTCTTTTCTTTTTCTTATCGTTATAGGCAAAGTTCCTTCTGTCGACATTGGCATCATCTAGAGCCTGCACAAACATGAGCAACCAAACCAAATCCTACTAATTGTTCTTTTAAACCTAATTAAATAAAATTAACTCATATTAAAATTAGTGTGTTCACTATCCCCCTGAGAATCAGAGTTTTGCCATAATAGTTGTTATTTGAGTGCACACTCAAAAGAGAATAATAATCAGAAGAATATAAAAGAAAACCAAGAAAAACGCAACCTCAACTATTTGACCGCTCCTGTCACTTTAATACCTAAAGAAAATAATCAGAAGAATATAAAAGAAAACCTAAGAATATCTTTATCAATTGTCTGCAAATTTCTTTATCAGGAAGATTTACCTGCAAACAAATACTATCGTTTAATATATTAGGACCATTGGGTACATAATACCTGTCTTACTTGCTACACCCAGGCCAAGCAAAATAATACTAAACAATCCACATATCCCAACACTTACATAGCCCTGCACATGGCACAATTCTGTAGTATAAACAAAAGTACCATGACACATAATTAATCTAATTTTAAAGTTCACACATTCAAGCTTTAAACACACAGGGGAGTAAAGAAAACATATGAGATTTCGGCCATTAATCAATGAGCAGTGCAAACTAATTCAGAAAGCAGAGACAATAAATCAACCTAGACTACCAAACACGTGAACTTGTTGTTAGCCATTGACTTACTCAGTAAATATGATGCTTCACCAAACACATACGTCTCGTCCTCCCCTGCAAAACGAAAACCAAAGAGGCGTGTGAATCAGTAACTCCATTTCAAATTTTTGTCCAAACAAAATTTGAATAGAAAAATCAACTCAAATTTGTACAGAATTTGTATACCCAACTTTATCAGAATTTGTATACCCACCTTTTAATTCAGGGTATGGGAATGAATTAAAAGGTAAGTCAGCAAGTAAAAATACCAAAATTCAATCAATTTACCGATCAGGAAAACAAATCATATTTAGCAGTAAACAAAGGAAAGAAAACAAAACAAAACCGTGTCAATAAGAAACAAACCTCCACACACCTACCCCTCATCAAGTTACCTTTAACTTGACAAACACACTGCAAAGGACACTTTTCAAATATCTTGCTTCTTCTGATTATAAGATGTAATAAGTACTATTTTTGTTTCTACATTACCCATTCATAACATTTTTCGTTTCCAATGCCATCAAAAATACCAAAACTCAATCAATTTAACATTTTTCGTTTCCCTACCTACCTACGTATACGATATTGGATAGAATTCAGTGGTACCAACTAAAAAATCCAATTAACATTCAACAACCTTCAATTTACAATAAAATAAAAAAACCATAGAAGTTTTGAAGTTGTACCTTAAATTATCAAAGTTGAAACATTCAATTTTAGTTGGTGAAAGTGGATTTGATGCCTTTACGGGATAGAGGGATAGAGAATGGCATCTTGACTCTGTATTTGAAAATATCAAGTGTTAATTCAGTTTCATAAATGTAGTAGTTCTAATGGCTTGTAAAAATTTACCAATTGAAATTAATAATGAATCCATTTATAAAAACTAACTTACGCTTTTTAAAAATAACACTTGCTTCTAGATGTTCAAAAACAGATGGAACTCTACATTCTTGGTTTCCTATCAGCTGTGGATGATGACACACACGGGGATTCATGTCAAGTACGATTCCACAAATCTGGTAGATTTGGTTTATGGAACTCTACATTAGATGGGTGATTATTGTCCTCGATTTCCCTGCAAAGTTCTTGCTCTTTATCTTCCTGCATTTTGTTTCGTCGGGTCTCTCTACACCGGGTTATATTCAAATTGAAGAAAAAGAAACATAGTTATTTCGTGGCACATGTGGATCTATAGATATAGTACAATATCATTATCTTTTTTATAGTAGTCCTAAAATCCCGGACATGTGAAACAATGACATGATAAGCCAAACTACTTAAAACATAACAACAACATAGCTGCTGGTACAAATGGACTAATAATTTGTTTAGAAGCAACATAAAAGATCGCATGTCAAAGAAATTGCCATAAGATAATAGAGATGTCGGTACCTTGTGGGAATGACCAACAACATTGGTGGAGTCGACCAAATAAATTATGCCCCCTTTCGGAGAAATGAGTAACGTCATGTAGCTATGAAAACAGCTTCAATCTCTCCTTGTTTATATGTTGAACCAGAATAAACTTCATCTCTTGCCTTCTTCGTCGCAGGAAGAGATTCCCCGGTAAGTGCAGACTGCAATGTCAAAAAAAAATTGGTGTAGGATAGGCAAAAAAATCTTTTAACTCTTAAAATGGAAGCTAAACTGCATTTCTCTATTACCCGGTCAATTTTTAGGGGGTCTCCTTCAAGAAGAAAAGCATTGGCAGGGATGATATAACCGAGCTTGATGCTAATTATATCTCCTGATACTAAAACTGAAGCATCTTACTCTTGCCACCGTCCATCTCTGAGTACCTGTATCACATTTAAAGGATATTGGCAATGAGGACTGGAAACTTCTTCTATGCTTCTTTATTGACTTAAATTCGCATATGCCACTCACCTTGGATTTTGGAGTACAGGCTTTTCTTGGATTTTGGAGTACCGGCTTCAGTAGGCACAAAGTAAGAACTAATATAATTAGTCCAGAACCAGCTGGGGGAAGTTTACAACTAAAACGATTATTACTACTGGATGACCAATGCCAATAATATGTGCTTACTCTTGCGCGAAAATAAAGACTCCCATAAGCAAGTTGCCTTGGAAACCAAATGTAAATTCTGACCCAAGGAGCTAGAAACAGGGTCGTCCCACAGTTCCCCATCTAACTTGGCTTTGTATTCCCTTCTCCCATAATGTTGTTCCTCTTGCTGAAAGTAAGAATCTTTTGTTAAGGGTAAACAAAGGAAAGAAAAGAAAACAAAACCGTGTCAATAAGAAACAAATCGTTTCGAATGCCATTAAAAATACCAAAATTCAATCAATTTTACATTTTTCGTTTCCATAAGTATACCAAAAGCCCTAAAATTCAATTCACATTCAAAATTCTATAATTCAACTATCTTAAATTTACATTCAAAATAAACAATAGAAACGTTCAACTAAAGTATTGAAGTAGTACCTTAAAGTATTGAAGTTGTGAAAGTGGATTTGATCCTTCTACAGGTTTCAAAAGTTTTTTTTAGCGGGGAATGAATAGAAAACTGATAGAGAATTAAGAGATTTAAGAGAAAGAATTAATACAATCTCAATGTCATGTTTGCATTAAGAAAAAAATCACCCAAACATCCAATTTTGATCGGAATCACTCAAATTTAGAAAGGATCAGAGACGGAGAAAAAAATAGAAGATGAAGGGGAAGACCCTGGCTGTCCAATTTTGATCGGTTATTAAAAAAAAAAAAATCTCACCTCTTCTAGCTGCACACTCTCAAAACTATGGCAACAACCCAACTGGAACCTACTGAACAATATGACGTGCATAAATCCAAATTCCGAAAAGATAATCAAATCCATCAACTGACACTGGTGCAATACTCGCATCTTAACCATGGGAGCTATTCCTGTCTCTATACCATTCAGAGATTTACCTTTTCCGCTTATTTTTCAGATTCAACTATGCCTCCTGAAGAAATCAGGAAACTCCAGTCAATAAACTTGAAGGAAATTTAGGAAAATAAAGACTACCACAGCTTTGCCTCATATGCAAGCATATTATTTGACGATTCACACAATCAAGGTCACAAACTGTCTTCGAATTTGAAAAAATTTACGAACTGCATGAGACGGTAATTGTCCGCAATAAGAAGATCAAACTTACGGTACTACAAAAATTCTCATACGTTGAAAAATGCTTAGCTAGATGGAGTTGTCTTGATTCATCACAGTTTCTACCTTCATCTAAACTTCTACACCGTTTCCTTGGCTGGGGGAAACAAACCAAATCCATGAGCCAATAAACTAAAGTAAGACTTACATTAGGAAATAAAAAATCAGTTCAAGTGTCTTACTTCTCCCCGTGGTTATTGCTGAATACCATTTGCTTGTAAAGATATTCATATCAAAATTAAACTAAAGAATTCATAATAACCAGCCCCAGTGCATTCAGGTTGATGAATTTAGATAATTCACTAAATCCTGTAACTGAAAGCATCATGCAGAAGACAAAGATTAGATCACATAGACAACACCAATACGACTAATCTAGAGAAAACTTCTCAAGGTAAATAATACAAAACCAATAAGTAGCCAACTAAACACACCAGAATCCAAATCTTAAGCAATATATTACCTGTAACTATCGATCAATAAACCCAAATTAGAAATTTCACAGACCCTACAAACCCTAAAAGAAAAACAATGTGAAAATATACAAAATCAAAGAACCCAATCTTGGAATTAACCTATTGTCAGATATAATAAGAAAAAAAATTGTAAATCAATAACAAAAGATAAGCTAAAGATTAAGAAACAAACCCTAGAATTTGTCTTTACTAACAAATTCATCTTTCTTTTCATCTCTTCCATTCACGGAGACGATGATACATCTTGTTTTCTTTTCTGCCAGTAAGAATTGTCGTTGGTTATTCAGCGAAGGAGATGAAACGGTATCTTTTGGGGATTCTTGAGATGATAACTTCTCAACACGACCTACTAAATATCAATTCTTCTGGACAGAGTTCGTCACCAACATATGAAAACCAAATTCAGACAAAAACCCAATTCCAATTCCTCTCTATTAACACCAGTATTATAATAATCATCTTCATATCTCAATCCAGACCCTAATTTAGCAAATTTCCATCAATTCCTTCTTGTCGATCTCAACATACCACCATCAATTTCTTCCCCATGTTCTCTGTCAACGGAGTCAGACAACAATCTTCTTTATTATCGATCTCTTCTAGATCTCGAACCTTCAGTGTTACACTGACAAAGACACGGAAAGGTTGAAGAGAAAACGAAAAGCTTGAAGAGAAAAGTGGAGAGAAAGAGAATAGGAGATTCAGGGGACGAAATAAAATATTTTTTTCGTAATTAAAACCTAGGGTAATTCTGGTCGGGCCGAGGCATCATCCGCGCCGCCCAAAAAATTATATGTCATGATCCGACGAACGTAAGTATCTCTCGCCGACGATATATCATGGCCGCAGGATGGCCGAATCCGACGAACACCTTTGTCCCGGACACAAGGACCACTTTTCCTTAATAAAGAGACTAGGTATCACGCCGGCCTGCGGCCGGTGCTCAACCTCTCGTCGATTTTTTCAAATCAAATATGGAAATTTACTTTATGAAATAATATATCTAAAACGTAAATTAATATTAATTTTACGATTTAACACCAAAACAATAATATGTAAATTCTCGGAACTTGATATATTAAAAATTGTCTCTAAAACCTATTTTCTTTAAAAAAAAATTGCTCCATAATAAGAATAGCTATTAATTGTGCATGTTTAAGGCCTTATTTGGCATATTGGTACCCGAGTCTTGTAAAGGTGTTGGTGTATTTATAACTCCTTAAATTTTTCCTAAACAACTTTGAACGATTGTCATTCAATGCGACCACATTATCTAAGACTTCATCTCCACTTGCATCTTTATGTGGATTGTAAGCTTGTTGGATTTCAACCATGCAAGGCTTTTTATCCGGAAGGCCTGGTGTGGTTCCTTTGTCCACTTGCAATGGTTGCTATGCGTCACTTGAAGTTTCGTCATCAGAATGGACATCAGGGTTGGGTTGGTTTCTTGTAGATGATCTGGTTACATGACAGTTGAAAAAAGTAAGAATTAAGTGTTGCTAAAAAAAAATTGGTTTTCATTGTTTTTATAAAAATAATAATACCTTCATTTTTTTTTTTTGGCGGTATCTATTTCTATAATTTCTTTTGCTTCAAAAGACATGATTCCCCATGTGAGTTTTGCCACTTCTATGCGAAAGACACATGTATATCCCTTTATTCTGCTCATTACCTCTTTTCTGAATTCTTTTTGGGTCGCCTGCAGTTATGGTTAATTCTTTTTGTTATGTAACATGTTGTTCATTATCATAAATATTGTTTTTTTTAGACATTACCTTATTTTCCGATGACATTTTTAGAATGTTGTTTACTGTCAATCCAGTTAGTTCCTCGGCGTTCTGTCCGTGTACCAATATCCCAGCTTTGCCTGTGCTGTCTTTCACTTGGAGTCTTATTAGCAATCTGTACATCAGGTATATTAATAGGTTTTTTATTTAAAAATTATGGTAAATTTGTTTTCCTAAATAAATTAAAAACGTTACCTTGCAGTTGGAGAGGAGATTTGTTCGTTGCACTTTGAACAGCAGCTTAAATCATTAGCTGTTTGGTATCTTTCACTGCACCTTGAGCAAGAATAGTAAAACCATTCTTGTCTTCTTTTAAGACGTACGATTGTTGCACTCATCTTTATTGAGTAGCTCTGTGAGTTAAATCAAAATAGTTATGATAACAATCATTAACGTTAATAATGCCTGACTTTAGTAAAAAGTTTCAAACTACAGATAGAGATCATATGTATGTATAAATTATTATTTGAGATTGAGTGTACCTTATTTTTCCCGTACAGGTCTTGTTTTTCTAGATAAGTTGAAGCTTTGGCTATGCTCATCCTATTCCTTTTTATAATTCGATCTGCCATCTCTTGTTTGTAACTACATGGAGATATTGATTGATGTGTAGAATGTGTGTTACTTTGTATGGTTTATATAGACCCATAGAAACTTGGATGTAAAGTTAACTGTAGGAATTCTAGGAAATTGGTTTGTTATAGGAATTTGATGGTACAGTTTAAAGAATGTTCGAAGTTGTTTTGGTTTAGAGACCTTTCATATGTATGGAAACTTCTAGCGTTTTTTTGTGTATTTCCTATACCAATCGAATTTGTTTTTTCGTGGAAACTTCTAGTGTTTTTTCTTTTTTTTAAATTGATTTCTTATTAGGTCTTTTGTATATGGGTGTACTATATACTCGGCAATTTATCTGGTGATTTCACTGTCGCCAAAGAAACCCCAAGAATCATCAAATATTTCCGATGAGATCCATGGAACAAAAGTGTCTATCTATATCTGGTGTACTATATGCGCATCCCATGTATGATGTATGACCCCTGTAACAGTACCAAAGCAGCATTTCAGGTTAACATATTACACCTGTTATGCGAGGATGTGTATACCTTTAACATGGGAGTGACGATTTGTATACCTTTAACATGGTACTGATTTATACTATTTACTAATATTACAATAATGAAACCACCAACTCCTGTTAAATAAAAATAAATAGGTGTATATTTCAAGTCGATAGTATTTATGAAAGAAAGCAAAGTAGATTATTAAATGAAGCTGTTAAATAAAACTGGCTATCTACGGCATTATGCTATTTAGATGATTAGTAAACTGATCACACAGAAAATTAGTGAGATCTCTAGCTGGTTATCTTGTGTTGGATATTATTAATGACACGTTCTATTAATGACACGATCTCCAGTTCACCTTTTTTCTAGTTCAAGAGTTTCAGTCACACACCTGCTCTGCAAGAGTACCAAGAGTACCACGATCTCCATTTCAAAATACCAACGTTTTTCTTAGACACGTTTATCAAAATACCAACATTCTTCTTAGATATGTAGTTGTGGATTATCTCACAACTACACCCTCATAAGAATCCATTAAAATGATTCCTAAATCTAATTAATTTGATATGAAACTAAGAATTAAAGTACTAAAATTATAAAAGAGACACAAAGATTTTTACATGGTTCGATCATTGTGATCTACATCCATGGTTCTTCACTAGTGATTGTATGTAATTACATAATTTTACAATTGAGACTCCATTAATGAATATTTGGAGCTCTAATTTTTTGGGGAAGAAGATGATAAAGAAAATAAATCTCTCCTAAAATTTTCTCCCTCCTCCTAAAATTATCATCTTCTCTAAAAAAGACCTCTCCTACTAAAAATTATTATCCCTTCTTCTCATGCCTAAATGGCTATTTATATGATCTTACAAAATGTTGACAACTAATCTGTCCTTCAACTTCGGACTTGAGAACTATCCTGCGAACCTTCGCAACTTCACTTCGCAAACCTCTTTTGATAATTATTCGCAAGTGAATATTGTTGCGATATTCCGCTCCTACATTTTGCCTCTTTTTTCTTGAATATTACTTGAAGAGTGATCTTCAAGAAAAAACTAGTTGTTGTAGTTGTTGGTGTAGTCTTTGATCTTTGTTGATGAAGGAACGAGCGAAAGAATATTAGACTTGAAAAGTATATACTTGCCTCTATTCTTTTGTGAAGTCCCGGAATGTTGCGAAATAAATAATATCAATCCTTGAAGTATAAGAAGTATGAAGTATCCTTGAAGAAGTATAAGAAGTACTCAATCCTCGAAATATATAAGAAGTATGAAGTATCCTTAAGAAGTATAAGAAGTACTTAATCCTCGAAATATATAAGAAGTATGAAGTATCTTTAAGAAGTATAAGAAGTACTTAATCCTCGAAATGTAAGAAGTATTCGTCCTTGAATGAGAGTGATAAATATTGCCTCTGTTTATGTGAAATTATTATTCCATTTTTGGTGAGGATTCTTGCTGAGAAGATAAAGAACATAAAATATTTTCTTGGGTATCCATAGTTGCCTCTGTTTTTTATCTATGAAGGAGAATCCTTGAGAAAATGTTGAATGATTAAATTGTGTCTCTATTCTCATCTTGCCTCTGCCTCAAGTGGTAACCCTGCTAACTTCTAAATATTTCTGCGAATTTCTGAGTTTTTTCTGCGAATTTTTGAACATTTATGAATAATGCTGCGAATAGTGCTGCGAATAGTGTTGCGAATAGTGTTGCGAATTATGTTGCGAATAATGTTGCGAATAGTGTTGCGAATAATGTTGCGAATAATGTTGCGAATACTGTTGCGAATAATGTTGCGAATATTGTTGCGAATACTGTTGCGAATATTGTTGCGAATGATGTTGCGAATAATGTTGCAAATACTGTTGCGGATTATGATATTTATGCAATGATTATGTTATGAAATGCGTATGCGATGCTGATGCCATGAAATGCTTATGCAATGCTTTTATGATGCGAGTATGATGTTTGTATGATGAAAATGCTTATCTATTGTAATGTATAACTAATGTTTATGTTACTTAGTTTATTTTGTACGCAAGAATTGATGTAGCTCCAAATTGCTTCCATTCCTGCACTATTAGTCTCACATGATATAATATAATTAAAATATTGAAGATGCATAATCTCAACTTCATTTCAATATATATGTTCGTAAGCTTGTTTGCTTACATATAATCATCTTCGCAAGTTTATTTGCGTATTTTCTTGTGGTTTTATTTTTCCTTCCTAGTTAAAGGTCTTATTTTGTCATCTTTTTTGTATAGTATTTTAGCCTCTTCAGGAAGTGTTGCGACAATATGATAGGCCTAAATATTCTTGCGAACATAAACCCCCATGACATTGTCGTCTTGCGATGAAATCGCAGGACGTCTTTACACTTTCATGTAAAAACCCATTGATCTCATCTTAACTTCTTTGTTATGTTCTGCGAGTTCTTTTTTTTTTTTTTTTTTATAAGGCTCGTAGAAATTCAATTGTTGCACAAATATGACAAGCCTTAATGTTCTTGCGAACAAAAAGCCTCATGACATTTGCGTCTTATAGCACGTATCAGCTCCCTAATGGAGGGTGCTGCCCTTTATCTTCCCCTTGGTTTCCCCTTCAAGGAAGCGTACATCGACCATACAAGGTTAGCTCTTCCCATCCGGTTCTACAAACAACCAATTTTGTTCGCAACCTCTTATCCTTTTTGCCTATAGGGCTTATAGTTACGAGGTTTCACCCTATGGGGTATCTTTGGGCCAAGTGCATCATTTGCCAAGACTTGTCAAAAATGGCAGATGTGCTTCAAGCCCACCCGACACTCTTGACTCAACCGTGTACCTCGGCGCCTTGATCGTTTTCTGCACTTCTTGAGAAAGACAGTATGCCTTAGTCGCCCAACCTAGATCATGTTACATCGCAATATTAGGTTGAGAATCCAAGGTGTCTAACCCGGATAGGTACCCTGTTTTTGGGTTGTACCCCGTAAAGTTCCATGTACTCAGGTTCCTTGGTGGTGTTCCGGTATCCCTGAGCCATGGTTATAGGTACCCCCTTAAATGACGCACTTTAGAACTTTGCCTCTTATGAAATGTTGTTTCGCGAACTAGGGTGTACGCCACAAAGGTTTGCCTGTGTAAAATTTTCTGCGGCTCTCTTTCTTTTTTGGATGCTAATCACAGTTTGCGTCTTTCTTTTATGAAAGCTGATCGCAAGTAAAATTTTGCGTCTTTCTTTTATGAAAGCTGATCGCAATTGATTTTTGGCGGTATTTTTTCGCCTTTTATAAATCGAATCAAAATTCTTTTTATTCGTAAAAACTCATCGCAAATATACTGATTACCTTAAGGATATAAGAAGAAATATACTGATTACCTTTTCGTTTCAATCCTTGAAAAAAAATGAGAAGTATTCATATTGCGTCTTTAAATCAATATTGTTCTATAGAAATATATAAATTTAATTTTCTCTGTTTTTTGTAACTTTGAAGTCTTTGAAATTTTTTGAGATCTTTAAATTTTTGCGATGAATTCATTTTTGAATCTTGCGATTGTATCGCTTTTCACCAATCCAAAAAATCTTTGAAATGTTTTGAAATCTTAGAAATTTTAGAAATCTTGCGAGTTTATCGCTTTTGGTAAATAAAATCAAAAATCTTTTGTCTTCTGTAAATAAAATATTCAAGGAAATGGTACTTACCTTTTGCGGCTTGTTGTTGTCTCTTGCGAAGTATATGATTTGCTTGAAAATTGAGAAGAAATTAGAAATGAAGTCTTGCGAAATTAACTCTTGATCTTCCTCTTGTATATTGTTGCGTTATACCAACTGTTCTAACCATTTCTTGCGAAATATGTTTGTGAAATAATCTCCCATTTTCTTCTTGCGAAATAACCAAAGATTTTGCGAAGTAAACCTTTGCATGAAGTAAACGAACATCTGCGAAGTGTTGGTGCTGCGAACCTTCGCAATGTAAACATTTGCGAAGTGCAAAGAGTAGAAGTGTTGGTTCTGCGAACGTTCGCAAGGTAAACATTTTCGAAGTGCAAAGAGTAGAAGTGTTGGTGTTGCGAACGTTCGCAATGTAAACATTTGCGAAGTGCAATTTTTTTTTGCGAATGGGGAGATTCGAACCTTATACACCAATCTCCTTCCCTTTACTGCTGACCATCTGAGCTAGATTCAACTTGTGAAACAAACACATATTGCCACTCTATTATTCTTTCTTTCTTTTCAATAGTTCCAAAAAATGTGAAAAATATTGGGCTTTGCGAGTATTGATCACACAACTCTAACCCATACTCCTAATCCCTGACCATCTGTGCCCGTTTCTGTTTGTATTGGAATAGCATGATTAGTTTCATTAACTCTCATTTTAATGTCTTTTGTACCCTTATCATCTTCTATCTTTCTTCTTCTTCGCATGCACTGATTGATTTGGACCAAAGTGATTAAAGCTATACACCCAAATTATTAACTAGTTTATTCAAGCTAGTTCACTTTGTGGGTTTGTCCTTGTACGTTTGATCAAGTCACTTTGTGAGCTCACAATGACGGAGGTTCTCCATTGCCGGAATTGTTATCTCACTGGTACTATTGATGTAAACTGACATTGACTCGAAATGAGCTGGGATGCAGACTGATTTGTTGTTGCGAAGTAGTTGTGGGCGAAGGTTGTTCCTACAGAAGTAAATATAACCATCCATCTTCTCTTTGCTATTTAAGTGGAGATTATCCTAACTAAACTAGCTGTTTACGGTTGTTGATGGCAAACTAGAATATCAGTATTATTTCTTTTCTTTGTTGCATCTTTACTACGTTATGCTTCTAGACGTTTCATGCTGGTTTGTGTTGACAAACTTGTTTGTGTGAAATTGGTTTTCTTCCCAATTACATAGTTGGGGAAATAAAATGTTTGCCAAGGAAACGTTTGCGAAGATAACATCTGCGAATATTACAATAAAATTTTGATTTTGGTTGCTTCATCTAATCCTTTCTGACTGTATTTCTCGTTGCCCTTGAATTAGTTGATTGACGATGTAAGTTGCTGAAGTTAGCTGATGACAACACTTCGCTGAATTGGTAGTTGTTTTGCGAGTGGTAATAAGAATTCGTCTTCAAAGTTAACTAGTTCCTTTTCTTCGCAAATTATCGATTTCCCTTCGTAAATTACTGATTTTGCTGGAGCATGAGATAATGGGTTTGCATGAGATACTGTCTTCACATAGCTTACTGATTCGGTTTTGCCATTTTTCTTCACTTTCCGTTGCTCGTTCTCATGAGAAAATTTAACCGTTTGCTTTTGCACTTCTGTATTCGCTCATTGTTGTTTCAATTAGAACGAAACTGTTTGTACCTTTGTGAATCATTTTATCTCTTCATAAAATAAGGAATATATTTCCCCTGCGAATATATCAATATTTCATCAATCATTTATCCCCTGCGAATATATCTCCCCTGTGTCTGTTGAAAATGCCCTTCGTTTTTTATTTGAGAGTTCTTTTGATTTAGATTTGTGATGTCGTCGTGTTTGGTTGTGATACGGCTTTTATCTTCTTTGATTTAGATTTTGTACTTCTGCACCATTATCTCCTTTGCTTTGATTTCTTTGAGCAGCTAGTTGATGAAATTTATTGTTTCGGAAAATAATAATACTGCTATATCTTCCATGTCAAAATGTCTTCGTCTTGTTCCTTCTTTAATTTCTTCCAATAATTTGCTTCTTGCCTTTTTCTCCTGGACACGGAATTCTTTTTTCCATTGATACTCTAATGTGGATAATAACTAATCTTCGTAAAAATTTCTTGAACCAACAAGTTACAGGGAGGATAAATCCATTACTCTCTCCCTGTTTCAAGCGCCAATTATGTAGTTGCGGATTATCTCACAACTACACCCTCATAAGAATCCATTAAAATGATTCCTAAATCTAATTAATTTGATATGAAACTAAGAGTTAAAGTACTAAAATTATAAAAGAGACACAAATATTTTTACATGGTTCGATCATTGTGATCTACATCCATGGTTCTTCACTAGTGATTGTATGTAATTACATAATTTTACAATTGAGACTCCATTAATGAATATTTGGAGCTCTAGTTTTTTGGGGAAGAAGATGATAAAGAAAATAAATCTCTCCTAAAATTTTATCCCTCCTCCTAAAATTATCCTCTTCTCTAAAAAAGACCTCTCCTACTAAAAATTATTCTCCCTTCTTCTCATGCCCAAATGGCTATTTATATGATCTTACAAAATGTTGACAACTAATCTGTCCTTCAACTTCGTACTTGAGAACTATCCTGCGAACCTTCGCAACTTCACTTCGCAAACCTCTTTTGATAATTATTCGCAAGTGAGTATTGTTGCGATATTCCGCTCCTACAAGATACATTTATAAAATACCAAGAGCATCAGTCATATACTTGATCCGTTTTTCTAGCAAGGAACCAAAATACCAACATCCTTCTTAGACACGTTTATAGAATTCCAACACTTTTCCTAGTTGATCTTATGCATGCTTCGGGTTCGATATGATATTGGGCCTCTCCTGATTCTCCCATTTCGTGTACCATATGCAACTGGTGATGTTGTATCTGTTGTGGTTCGTTGAGTACGAATTTGTGTATTGTCCTTTTTAGTTGTCCACGATACCTTTGAAATCGGTTTGGCATCCACTTGTTTGTAGCATACTTTGGGAATGTTTTTGTTGCCATTGCTATCGCTATTGCTGTTTGCTTTAGGTCTGTGTGGGAAGATCGGCAGTCTTATTATGACAGTGCCAGGTGGTGGTCGGTGTCTGGTCGCAACAGATGATTCATCATCAAAGTCAGCTAATAAATAATAGTGCTCACTTTCGCCGCTGCTACTACTTTCTCCCCCCTGTTTGCATTGTTCAGAAGTTTTCGTTGTCATTGTTACCTGTCATGAATAAGAATTGGATAAGGGATCTGAACTATCAAACACATAAATATTCAGCTAAAATTAAATATATGTATAATTGCTTGTAAGTCGAATTTCTGATTTATATAAGGTAAATTTTCGTATGTGAAGAAAATAGATTTATGGATATCCAAGTCCATAGCATGTAATGTAATTATATTGAAGTTTCAAAAATCTTTTTAGAACCATATCAATTGCAGTTGAGAATGACACAATGCAGCTATGTTATGTATATTTGGCTAGGTATTAACATAAAAGGGTACAATTTTATTGTACAATCGAAGCTTTCCAAAAACAGTCAACCAAATTTCTGTTCAGAAAAAGCTTATACAAACCATGGGCAACAGATTTAATACCTAGCCAAATATACCAATTCATTTAATATCTTTAAAAAATTACATTTTTAAACACCAAACAAATTTATTCGCAATATAAACTAATTAAGATAAGTAATTTAAGAGAATTGAGATTGAAATCAAATTATCATAAACTTCTATCTACCATAGGCATACTAATGGGTATCAGAAGTAAGTACTGTAAATCAAATTAGTCTACAAGTATATATTAAAATTTAAGTATTCTAGTTATATGTTAAATATGCAAATTCGAATATTGAAAAATCAATGATCTATACATACACTGGTATTTCCAACGTAGACGAATTATTGCATTCAAAGCAGTATGCTTGATAAATCTCAGAATTGTTTGGTGTTTCCTTTTGCACAGTTTTCATATAAGGTTTTATAATAACATAGGAATTAAACGCATAGAATTCAATGTAAAATCCCAGATATGTTTGTATATAAATTCCTATCCTTGTAATGCTCCATTGCAAGAGTTTAACATATGAATTATAAACTCTATCTTATACAAAAAAAATTGAGTACAGAATCATACATGCGGTTAGATTTTGTAACATATAAGTCAGAGCATTCTTGACAACACGCACACTCGAGACAATTATCAAATTCCAGCACCCAACTAAGTAATTCAAAGATGATGAATCCATTACAAAGTGTTGGAATATGCGTGTGTATAATTTATAACTAAACTAAGTATACACTATAAGCAAGAGATATAATATGGGAACACATATAAGAAGCTTAAGAATGTCAATACATAAGAAGAATACCTCAGTTAAACAGGTGCACGCAATACCTCAGTTAATTACAGATGAGAACTTCCTTGCATTAACGAATTTCTATTTCTTGCTGTTATAAACAAAGTATATCGACATTGTTATTGAACCAAAAAATTTAAAACAGCCCAAATTTTTTCAGAAACATTAATCGAGAAAATCACTTAACAATTACTGATGCCAATAATACTAATGAAACCAATAAGATTTATAAATCAAACAATAATAGAAGAGAAAATACCTAAAAAGGAGAAAAAAGGAAGAAAAGAGTGCGTTTGGGAGTTGGAAGCATGTCATGTAATTAGTACCTCAAAACTCTAATTTAAAATTGATGCAATTACAGAAGAGAAATATGCAGATAAATTGAAAATAACAGGAGGAATCGTATAAATGAAAATAACAATGAATCAAAAAAACCAATTGGTACCAAAAAAATTAGGTATTATTCCAATCGAACCATACTAATAGAAATTACAGAAGGATAAAATAGATTCTAAACTTATTACCTGATGTAAAAATTGACTGTACCTTGTAGAAATCTTAACTCACCACCTGATTGTTTTGGTTCAGTGAAGTTGGTGAAGTTAACTTTCGATTTATCTGGGTTCTTTTTAGCTTTGTATGTTTGGTAGGCGATAAAAACAATGTTTACATTGTTTGATAACGTAATACACGTGTTTAAATTTTCAATTATCTTCCCCCTTTTAAGTTCACGTGACATGGAATAAGAGCCGTCCGATTTAGATTTGATATGTGAAGAAAAACACCGTTACTTTAAGATTAAAAGGTAAGAGAAAAAAATAGGTCACATGATCGATTCTTATCCTGTATTTTTTTTTATGGACGTAAAAGACGAAGCGCAACGAAGGCCAAGTTTGAAGATGATTAAGATTGAATTAGAGCCTGAGAATCACAAATTGGGTTGTTTGAGAATTATTCTCTATAAGTAAAACCTGCATTATTTTCTTTTGCCAGACTGTGACCATTTTCCATAACTATTCAATCAATGTTTTTCAGCTAAGCCAATGGGATTCCCTACCTTATTGGGATACTTATAGGCTGACCAAGTAAATTATATTGCTAATGAATTTTTTAAGAAAAGTAAATAAGTCTAAGAGATGCAGTGAAAGTAATAATTTTATTGATGTCTTTTTAGCTCATCATCATTTCCTATCTCAGTTGTTGTTTTAACTCATTCACCAGTCAGCAAAACCAATTCACAATCCTGCCAGCAGACACAACATATATGTGTAGGAGTACCTACTGCAAGGTGTACTTGTGCAGAATGTATAATAGTGAGCATTGGACCTTAATTATGCTTATGGTTTCACTTGGACTGTGTATAATATAAATTTAATTTAAAACGGTTTCTTGAGCAGTTAGTATTTTCTGGATAGCGTACATGACATGAAACGGTTTCACTTGGTACAGGTTATGTACTGATGTAGTTAATAAAATCTAACAGCCAATAACTATGCATCATAAAGCTACCATGTAAATTTTAACGCATAGAAGATTTCCAACATCTGATATCTCAAGGCACTACTACTTGAACATTGACAACAGAAACCAATAGAATAAGTTATATTCGAAAGAAAAAGTACTGCATAGAACCTAATGCCAGTTAGGTGCATCCCAGTAGAAATGCCTCATATGAGAAGAGATATCAGGTAAAAACTTTTGTAAAAGAATATCCCCAATTGTTCTTGATCTCACACTTTTAAATCTTTCCAAGTGTACATAAGATCCTCTATAGTTTTTGGCAAGTTTTGCTGTCTAGGAATGTACATATTAAATACAATAGTAAAGTTAGTTTTAAACAAAGAAACAATTTGTAAAAGTTGCATGAGAATTTTAAAATTATAAAAACTGTACCTCATTGTAATCACTACTAACATTCATGTTATCACTACTAATATTCAAGGAAATGAAAAAAATATTAACAGCAGACTTCACAAAAATATTAATGGAAAATTGTCTAGACTAAATGTTAATTTGCAGAGTTTAGACTAAACGTTATTTTGCATCTATTTCTTGTAGATCTCTAGTTGGTGATCTTATGCTGGATATTATTAATGACACTGTCTATCAATGGAAAATTGTCTTCAACTTGTAGCGTGAGAGTGACCTTTTTGTATTTGTCTTGTTCGTTCTTGTTTTCTATAACCACCATCTTCATGGGTTCATTGCTTGTGGCGTTTGAGATCCACTGAAAAAATCTTCCTTGTTGAAACTTGTTGTTGTCGACATATATACCTACATTGTGTAGGGCTTGTGATTTGCTATCTTCCAGGAGGCATGCATAGGAAATTTTAATTGGGAATTTTCTTCTACTTAAAATTACTTGAGATGCATCATCGGCTTTAGTAGTATGCACTTTTAATAAGTCGATTATTTTTACAGAATGCTTCCCTGTCAGTACTTGAGCTTGAATTACTGCACTCTGTAATAAGGTCACCCAAAGCCTTGTACCCTTATGAACTTCTTCGTAATCTTCTAATAGCATGATTGGTACACCAACCTTCAATCGGATCACATGACATGGGAATCCTGGGTACTCCAAATTGTTAAGAATTTTATGGCGGCTATAATACTCTATCCCGTCGTTATTATATTTCGTTGTGCTTACATATGAATCTCCACTTACGTATATGTGCTCGTCTAATGGCAGAAGAGACATTATGTGGCTATTGAGTTTCTCTATGTTTTCAGATGTATGCGTCACGATAATTGTCTTTTTTAGATATTCAGGATCCTTAGTAGTTTCTTGTATGTTTGGATATGTGGTGTTGACAACATCTTCTAGAAATTCTTTCTCAGATTGTATCTGAACTTCATCTTGTTCTTTTATTGCATTAACGTTTTTGAAAAACTGGTTTATATATTCGATTAGGCGGGCAATAGAATCATCTGGTTTTTGGACAGTGAAACATGATTCATTAGTTAACAAAGAATTTATTAATTAACAAAGATAACGAATATAAGATGATGCACTATGTAATGAATTATTAGATTAGAATTTTTAAAATTCTTTTGTATGCAAGTACTCTGAAGAATCAATGTAACAAATATGTTTACATACCCTGATTATTATCTTCGGCATGTCTAACAGCTAGGTTGTTAATCTCCATCGCTTGTAGTCCGTCTTCTCTTCACCGAAAATACTGAGTCTGTAACTTTTTATGTGAATTTAGGTTTTTATTTATAGGTTTAATAAGTGTGTTTTATTTTAATTATGGTTAATGCCGGCGAAATTTAATGAAATTCCATATATTGGTATTGGTATTCAGTTTTCCTAATATAGGTTTTTAGCTTGTTCAATAAATAAATAAATATATGTATCTCATTAGGAAATACTGTAATTAGGAAACTGGTTTGTTATAGGAATCTGATTTATCGATGTGTGTAGATGTGGTTTCACAATTCTGGAATTCCTTTCTTTCACATTAGGACCCTCGAGCACACGTAATTTAGGTAGTTTGAAGATTTTATTCCTTGCAAGTAAATTTTCAATGTTATTTTCGTACCCAACTTCTACAAATCATCTAGGTTGAAACGTTATTATTTATAGTCGATGAATCAACGTTATTTTGCTTTGTCAACATGTCTAATAGAACCCATTAAAGAGTAGTATGTATAATGTGGCTGTAGTGTATTTTGATTCCATAGATCTTGCAAACACTGTAAATATAAGACACCTTCATCAATATAAGCTATATATAATGGTTGAGAAAAGATGCTTTCCTTATGTCTGTCAACTAATGTGGCACGATTATCTAAACACCACCTCGACATCTCATATCAAAATCACTAAGGATGGATAGTCATCTGAAGTATGATATTGCAGGTTGTTGGTTAACAGTGCTCATAACAAAAAGTCCAGTATGAGTTTTGAATTTGTTTTGCCCTAATAGGTTTTGTTTTATGAGTTCAACCAACTTTGGAACTGTCACAAACTTTATAGAGTCAATGCATATTTTCAAAATCTTTTCCCATCTGCTATTCCACTGAGATACGTCCAAATGTTCAATCTCGAAGATAGTTAATGTCTATGGAGTCAATGCACATTTTAGAGTCCATGCATATTTTCAGTATTGAGTTAACTGGGTTCTTGTGTTCCGTTCTTAGAGGTACACATGTCAGGTGATGTATAGAGGCAATTATAACAATATAAGAGAGAACTTACAATACTCAGATTTGAATACAACCAGAAAACAAACAAAAATCACACACTATATTAGAATAGAATAGAAGAGAAGAGAAGTTATTGGATGAGCTACTGTAAAACAACTCTTCCTTTATCCTTGTTATGAATATAAATATTTCTGTTCTCAACAAATTAATTGTATTCAGTTGTATGAGATTCTATGCAACAGTCAAAACAACATCATGGTATGTACCTCTCGTTTGTATCAGAAATCTGGTATGTTTTACTCATTTTAATCTGTCGCAATTTGGAAGTCCTCTTCTCTTCTCAGTTTGTGATTGAACAGTAAGTTTGTTCACAGATTGGATGACGATGGTTTTTTGTAAATTGGTGCGAACTTATGTACCAAAGGAACCCTAAAGCAAAGCGAATGGATGTGAAGATTATAATGTTATCCCTTTTTTTTTTTTAATGTTTGATGTAATGTTTAAGAAGATGTAAAGGTTATTTATGTTAAATCAAATATCTTCCATATATAAATCTTCAAAAATTCATATCTAACTATTTGGTGCAAATAAAAATTTCAGATACATGGGCAGTTCCATATCTTTGTTTTTGAGAAAATGGTATAGAGTAGTTTTAACATATACAGCTAACTATTGTGTTAAACAACTCTGGAGTATAAAAAACTCTTGTGAAATAATGAGTATATTATGTTTAAGCCGATTCTGGAGTTTAATTCCATCAACAGTTCTAACATTTGATTTTTAAACTGCATTGAACTATATGTCTATATGAGGTGTGTATAACCATTTCTTGGGTAAAGAATCTTTTATCATAATCTAAGGTTCTTTGGTTGAGCCAGTAGTGTTGGTTTATTTACCTAAAAGAGATAGGTAGTAGAAGATTAACAACTACCTGAAAGAGACAATAAGTTCAACTATAAACCAAATTCAATGGAATTACTGTAAACCCATTCAAGCAATACTCATGAACCTTAATAAACATAAACATTATATATAAACTAAGCCCTGACTTTTACATAATAACCCTAATTTCTGTGTAAATCCGAATTTCTATTCAAGTAAGAATTTCTATTCTTTTTTTCTTTTTTCTTTTTTTTTGAAGAAATAAGAATTTCTATTCAAACGTACTTAAGTCATATTGTTCAAAAATATCCGGGTTAGACTCAATTCAATTTTTAATTTAAAATAAATTTCCAGGTATTGAATATTTTTTTTACCAAAAAAATAAATAAGGTAATGTCTTAAAAAATGTATGCATTATGATTTTAGCTCCTTCCTTGCCCATGCATCTAAAAAAATTAATCTTCATATGTTTCGCTGCGTCCTTTTGAAACTCCATAAATTTTGATTTTGGTAAGCTAAGCTTCTTGTAGTAATTCCACTTTGTTGATTTTTCGTTGCGTATGGGTCCTGGATTATTGGTTGTTTCCACGGACGTAGGTTGTCGGGTTTCGTGAATATATGAGGCCTTACACATGAATGGTGTTAGTTAATAGTTTCAGTGGATTGAGCAAGATGTTTTATTGAAATTGTATATGCTAACCTCTTGTGCATTTGTATGTTTTTTTTTGCCTCCAGATTGTGGTATATTTTTTGTAGCATTTGTGGATGACAGGGTCATCTTACCTGAAAAGATTGTGAACATTAATCGGTGAATATGACCAAGTATGTACTGAATGAAACATTCATGCGTTTTAATCAAATATTACCTTGGTAATTCTTTACGTACGTGGAACAAACACTGACTAAGATCGGTTGAAGTTTGTCGGTTGTGCAAACTGGGCTGTTTTCCACTTCCTTGCAAGCATTACCCCATAGGGCAATGCTTATAGTTGATCCCCTATTTTAATCATAAGACTTCATTTTTTTTTCCAGTGTTGGATGTCTAAAAATTCCTTATTTATAATAACAAAATTGATTGGAAATAAAATTGTACCTGAGGTTCTCTAAAGTTATTTCACGCATTAGATTGTTCTGTCCGCTTGCACTCTGGAATCTTCGGATGCATGTGTACGCTCTTAAGTAGCCGATCACATCTACATTAATAACATTGGTATATTAACTTTATTAATTTTTTCTCTTAGATTTAATTTCATGTTGAATTTCCTTCACCATACCTGTAAGATATACGTTTTGTATGTTTGAGTTGATCTCTTCAAATTCGGTGAAGTTAAATTTTCTAGGAATTATTGCCGTTGGATCCATATCCAACTCAGTAATTCTGGTGTCTCGACAAAAGTGACCTATTTTTTCACCTCTGACTGGCCTGAATCTAGACTTATATTTGATTAAGTTCAATCCTTGAATGGAATAATGGCTATTTTCTTTAATCACACCATCAAATTTCGCGATTAGCTCTTCCGATATACTTGCATGTAATTCATCGCCCTGAGTTTGTCAAATAAAATTTATAAAAAAATCAATACAAAAATTAAAAATCATCGTTTATTAAATAATAGATGCATGGTTTGACAAATATTAGACATGGGAAATTGATACCTCTTCATCGTTGAAAACCATATCTATGCTTGTTATCGTGTCTGATGTTCTAAATTTGAATTCCTTCCACTTGTTTACGACTTGGACTTTGACAGTGTTTGATTTTCCTTCAAATAAAGATTTTAGGCCAAGTGATGCACCATATTTAGATGACATCGTTGCTGCAATGTTGGTTGTAGTCTCTTAGCTTTAGTTTGTCGTTGAACAAACCACATCTTTTATAGTGTTCAGAATTCAATGTGTATCGGATTAGGAAACTGCTTTTGTTTTGGACATTGATTTATGTGGGATGCAATTAATAAGGTACGTCTAAAATAAAACCATTCCTATCAAAAATTCCAAAAATACACAGCATGGTATATTTGCAACATTCTTAGTACGAAACAGCTGAAATATTTGATGCCTTTGGTTTCCACATTTATGTTATGTTTTCAATTTCTACTTCTTGTTTTGTAGGAAACAGGTTGTGCTTGCTTTGTTGAATATCGTGTCCTCTTTGCAATTGGTTCTAGATTGGCATACCAAGCAAGCATTTTTTCTATCCTTGAATTATGTTGCCTTTGTTTCTGCTCCTCAGCTTATACTTTGCTTTCTGTGTCCGAAATCAGTGTAATTTGTTGTTGTTGCTGTCGAGTTGCTGGAAAGATATACACCACATTATCGTTGCTGCTTGCATCATCTCTGAGTTCTTTACTTCTGCATATCTTGCAAGATCAATCACTATCATCCGAAATGTTTATGAATTCTTCATGCAAGTCTTCATTTGTGTTTTTTTTCTTCTCACCTATCCATATCAGTTTCATTTCCGGTGGTGGCCGACGCTGCGACGCTACACTGCCGCTTTTCGCATTATATAGGAACTATTCATTTCCTTTATATAGGCATTTACATAGTGGATTACAGCTCATGATAGCTCATTTACAGCTAAGATTCCCTTTAATTTAGGATCTAGGTTCCTGCGATAAATCGCAGATGGCACTGCCTTAATATTTCGTAGGTTTTATCGATTCATCGCAAAAATGTCACGCTCTTCTCATGTTTATGTCGTTTTCATCCGATATGTCATTCCTTACGTCATCTTGAGATGTTTCGCAGAATATCATTGATGTATCGCAGAACCGTTGTTTATTATTGATGTATCGCAGATCTATTGTTTATTTCACAGGAATATTGTTGTAACAATATTCTGATCCTACATCTTGCCTCTTCTCATATCTTTTATGCGAAGAAGATAAAGATCATGAGAACTTAAGTTTCTTGATTTGCCACAACTCCTTGTCTTTTCACATTCCCTTCATTCTGACACGTCTCTGCATCCATCGCTAGATATTCTACGCGTGTTTTTTCTCTCATTTATCCCTTGACACGTCTTTTTTCAACCGTTGAATTATGACCATTCATGTTTTTTCTTCATTAAATGCATTGATGTTCTCGAGAATCTTCTTTTCTTATTAATATCTTCTTCGCTAATCTCCCCTCTTCTTTTTACTCTCTCTTTTTTCTTTTCTTTTTTACTTCTTCTCTGCAACTCTACTGTTCTTCATCTTCTTCCGCAAATTCCGGATCTATTACTTTTTCAATTTTATTTCTTTATTCTTCTTCATCTAAATCATCATTCCCATACTAAAAAATGGCCCCTGCTAAAAAATTAGGTCAACCCACTTTCAAAAAACACCAGCAGAAACTTCAAACTTTAGGTTTTGCACTTTCTGAGATCCCTGGTCAATCTTCAGACTCTGATCTCTCCATTGATCTAGCTTCAAGATTTCCTTCTTCTAATGAGAAGATCCTTATTTCGCTAGGTCAATTAGAAGATGGCCTTCCTATCCCTCTTTATGACCCAGAACTCCCTCTTTTTTATAAAATTATTTCTCATGCTAAACTTTCACGAGCAATCTACCAGTTAAGTGGAGATTGTATTCGTCTCATTCTTGAATATGCCTCCCGTGGAGCTGGTAAAGGATCTCGCTATCCTGATTCTGCGAAACATCCTGATTTTGAAGATATCCCAATTATTCCAGCGAAATATACCGTGGAGAATTTCTTTGCGAATTATCAAGTAATTCCCATGAAGAAAGAGAGCACGTGTTGGGCCGTTCGTTTAAATAAGGATAAAAAAGTTGCGAAAGATAAAATTCTTATGCAAGATATAGATTATCATTCAAGTAGAAACCAAGGTCCACGCTTCTCAAAATATGACAAGTGGTGCAAATTTCCTCTCCTCCTTGAAGGTCCATATATTTTTGGCACTCTTGATATTCCTGCGAATCTTTCGAATCTTGTGTCGTATCGTCCTTGGGTTTTTAATTGGCCTGAAAAGAATTCTGAGGTATATCTCGCAAAGTTTATCATTATTCGCAAATTTAGATAAATATATTATTCTTACTAATTATTGAAATATCTTTTATCAGATTGAAAAAATGAAGGCTAGTTACGCCAAGATCTTGGGAATCCCAATCTCCTACAAATTTTGAAAACCTTCACAGATGAAGTAAGAAACATTCTTTTATAACCCTTAACAATATATTGTTGCCCCTGTTTCTTATCTTTATGTGTGATTGTTTTCAAGGAAATTCCATTTGTCGCGATGGTTGAAGCCAAAGATAAAGGCAAAAAAGTATTAACTCCAAATGAAAATTCTGGTGCTTCCCCTCGCCGCAATAAAAATCAAACCACAGACGGTCCTCCAGAGAAGAGAAGAAAAATTCAACCACTTATTCCACTTAGAGAGACTTCTATTATCGCTGAAAAAGATAATGAACTTGAAGAAAATGATGGGGTAAACCATGACGTCACTGTGGGCACTTCAACACATTTTTCTTCCACAAGAATTAGATCTGCGATGGGTTTCTCTCAACCTAAGACTCCAATGGATCAACTGTCAAATATTTTTAGGAACCCCATGCAAGGTGTTGGTGAGGATGATATCACTCATACTTGCGATTATCTCTCGAAAATCTGCGATGCTTCGATCTTGACTAATAATAAAGATCTTAAAGGAGTCTCAAGATTTATCGACCCAAGTTTTCTTCACGTGTTAGCTTCGCTGGTATTCCCCTTTCCTTTATTTTTCTTGTAGTAAATTTTACATTTATCATGAGTATCGAAGATCTTTTACTTATTCTAACTTATTTTTTCTTTTCTGTCATTGAGATCGCTAGAACTTCTTTTTCTGTTTGCTTTAATTAGAGAATATATTATCAACATCGCAGAAAAGGCTTACTGATTCACAATCTGAATCTACGAAACTTCGTGAGAAAAATAAACAATATGAAGCTGAAATATCCCTTCTTCGCGAAAAATGCAAGCAATTGGAAGTATCTGGAAATACTGAGCTCCTTAATAAAAAGAAATCGCTTGAAGTTGAAGTTGAAGTTCTTCAACAGAAATTAGTTGACAAGGAGAAGTTCTGCAAACAAGTTATTGGTATAAATCTTTTTTCTCTTTAATTTTTTTTTTTTACTTTTCTTCATTCTCGCTATTTTATAGCTTATTTGAGCAACCATTTTGCAGATGCCTATAATCTTACTGATGAAGCTCTTATTCTCAATTCTTTTGATGAACCCATAGATGAAACCACTCTTCTTCAGCGTCTTAATGACGCTTTAAATAATTATTCAGACGAAAAAAATTAATACTCTGTCCCTTGATGAGCTTAAACATCATGTTTCCCTTATGAGAATGGACTATAGATCTACCTTGAGTATGTCTAATAGTTTAAAGACTTGTAGAGATGAGTTTAGAGAAAAAAATCAAAGTCTTAAAAGCCAAGAAAAATGAACTCGAGAAGGATAAAGAGCGCATTACTCTTCAGGGTGCTGAAGCTCTATCAAAATTCCGCAATACCCTTATTGACACTGAACTTGAGAGAGATAGGCTTAAGAATGAAAATATTAACCTTCTTAAAAGAGAAGAACAAATTTGTTCCCATCTTCTCATTCAAAGTGATGATGAATTCACATGGGCTGCGACAATTCTCGATAATGCTAGGAAAAATTTAGCGATAGATGTCAGTCTTCATACCGAGCAAGCAACCTTGATACAAGAAATGATTCATGAAAGAGAAGGTTATTTATTTCTCCTCTAACATCTTTATATTTCTTGTAGATTTTCAACAATTTTCTTATTTGTTGCAGTATTATTCGCAGAATCTGAAGAAAAATATTCCACAAAGATAGCAGAACTTGAAGAAGAAAAAAGTGGTCTTGCGAAAAATCTTGCTTCCCGTAATGATAAAATCTTTAGACTGCGAGAGAAAATAAAGATATCCAACTCCAATTTGCTTAGTAATCTTCTCACCGTTCGCAATAATGCTATTGAGAAAGTTTGTAAAGATAATGATCTTCCTCTTAGTCTATATCCTTGTCTCTTGGATAATATTCCAGCCAGTTCTGAAGTACCAGTTATTTCTGACAGTGAGGCTGATATAGATGAGAATGAAAGAAAAGATGAAGAAGGAACTAATGACGAAGATAATGAAGACGAAGATGAAGATAATGATGAAGATAAATCTCAATAGTTTTGTTTTTTTCTTTTTGATCTTCTCCTGTATTTCTCTCTTTCTTTCTTGCGACAATTATCTGCGAAAAATTGTAATATTCTTTCTACAAATTATTTGTAGCTCCTGATGTCTTTCAATATATAAATTATTTGCCTCTATTTGTCTGTTATTTATATGAATTTATCATATAATGATGAATAACAATTTTTACCATTCTATGCATCATTCTCATACTTGCCTCTTGTTATTAATCTGCAATATGATAAATGAATTATTGCAAATATTTCTGCGAAAAATCTGTTATATGCTTCGCAGATATAACCTCTCTTGTGGTCTTATTTCGCCTTCCTAATTAAAGGTCTTATTATGCCACTTTTATGCGACAAGATCGCAGGACATTCTTACTTTTACATGTAATAATATCCATTGATCTTGCCTTATCATTTAATTTTAATCTCTGCGACAATATGATAAATCTAAGCCTTCTTGTGAGATTAATCTCTCTTTGCTTTTTAAGATTTATGACATTGTCGTCTTTTCGATGAAATCGCAGGACGTCTTTGCGATTTATATCCTCTTATTATTGATTTTATTTATCTCATCTTTTGATCTTATCGCAAAAACCCATTGATCTCATCTTAACCTTTCTCTTTAGGATTTTTGGCCAGTCACGCGGCAATATGACGGGCCTAAATATTCTTGCGAATATAAAGTCCCATGACATTGCTGTCTGTGTCACGCGACAATATGACGGGCCTAAATATTCTTGCAATTATAAAGTCCTATGACATTGCCGTCTTTTTTGATACACAACTCCCTAATGGAGGGTATCGCCCTTATCTCTCCCCCCGGTTGCCCCTTCAAGGATTATACATCGGCCATACAATACTAGCACTTTCCCATCCGGTTCTGCCAACAACCAGTTGTTTTCGCAGCCTTTTCCTTTATGCCTTATGTGGCTTATAGTTACAAGACTGCACCCTTAGTGGGGTTTTCTTTGGGCCGAACACATCGTAAGCCAAGACTTGCCGTGGATGGCCAGGGTAGGTTCATCCATCCCGGGCACCCACAGCTCAACCGTGTACCTCGGCGCCTTGATACTTTGCGTTCCTTAGGAGAAACTCTCGGGCGCCCAACCAAGGTATAACCTTATATAGTTGGGAATCCAAGTTATCTTTCCCAGGTGGATTTTCTATAATCCCAAATCTCCATGACTAGGTTCCAGCAGCGGTATAGCCTTTCCCATAGCCATGCAAAGAGATACCCACCCCCCTTATGACGCACTTTAAGGACATTGCCTCTTACGGAATAGAATCCGCGAACTAAGGTGTACGCCATAAAGGTTCATCCCATTCTTATATGTTTTTAGGCGATTTGCGCCCGTCTTATGCATTTGTATTAAAAATTCTTATATGATTCGAAATCATCATCTTTTTCTTTTAATAGAAAAATTCTTAGTTTTGAGCAAAGTTTTTCTTTTAATATTCTTTGTGCACATTTTTTGATGTTCTTGTTTTTCGATTGTTCGCAACATGATACTGTTGCACTTCTTTTCTTCTGTGATGAATGATTATTCGCAATTTCTTGATACTTGATTTATCGCAACACCTTATACTTGTTTGTTCTCCTGCGAAGAATGAAGATTTCAACTTTTTCCCATATTCGCATGATTAATCACCATTGATTCTTTTGGGACAAACTATTCTTGTAATATATCCTTTCCCCGCAACTCTATATTGTCCACTATCAATTTTTCAGCTCTCTGAGTTTGCCTCCTATTATGTTGCCAATTACGATTTCGGGCATTTCTTTCTTCGCAGGTATTAATGTCAACTTCATAACACTTTTTGCCTTCAAACCAATCACCTTTAATTATCCCAATACCATGAGGATGTGGAAAATTTATGCATTTATGATAAGTTGATGCTATGCCCAAGATCCCATGGAGCCATGGTCTTCCAATTAAGGCATTGTAAGGAGATTCTATATCCACTACGCAAAACTTGATTTTTGAAGATATCTTGTTCAACGGAATTCCATAGTAATTTCTCCTTTTGGCTTGTTTGCAGTGCCATGAAAACCATAGATCTTGTAAGTTGAAGGGATTAACTCATCATCTCTTCCACCCATTGTGCGATAAGTATGATAAAATAAAATGTCTACCGAGCTACCAGTGTCAATTAAAATTTTATCTATTGCCCAAGAATCACTTGCTGCGTCACCATCATCTTATTCTCATTCTTCTCTGTATTTTGGATTTATCTCTAACTTCACCACCAATGGGTTGTCATGCATCTTCCCAGGATCTGGTATCTCTTCTGCAGTAAAAGAAACAACTTGTTTCTGCCATTCTTCTAACGGAGAAATCTTCGCAATATTCATCACCTCTCTTCCCTCTATATCTCTTCCAAATACTCTGCTTAACACGTTGTCATGGAAATCCTCTATCGTTTTCTGCGAATGTACAATTGAATTGCAAAATAGATTTTTTGATGTAGCTCCTACTTCAATGACAAATGTTTCGACTTCTTTTGCAACATTAACTCTGCGAATTTCTGGTGCTTGCGGAAATTGCTGCGGTTGTAAATATCTTGCTAGAAAATGATTTAATTTCCCCTGTTCAATCATTCTAAAAAATAATTCTTTTTACATTTCTATAATTATGCACATAATGACCATGAAAATGATGATAAGGACAAAATTCTTGATTTTGGTTGTTGGGATGTGGTTCTTTCCCCATGTTCCAGGGTGAGGGTATATTCTCCATCAAAATAATCGCTTCCCAAATCTTGTCTATACCGGTATTTAAAGGTGGCAATTTGATGTCTTCCCACATATTCCTCTGACCTCTTTGCTCTCTTGAATAATTCTGCCTCTGTCCACCATAAGTCTCATGCGGTTGATCAAACCTTAGGACCTTATTATTGTTATTGCGATTATAAAAATTTCTCTCCTTTTCCAATTCCTCCTGATCTCTACTCCCCATTGCTACTATCTTATGTTGATTATCAGTCTCCATTTTCTCTCGCGTATTTTGGGAAGTACTTGCTACTGTATTAATCATCCTTGGTAACAAACTTCCATTTGCTGCGGCTAAATTTGTGCCTGCGAGAATTGGATAAGACTCCATCTCATTTTGTTTTTCCTCCAAAGCGATATATTCTTCCTACAATTCTCGCAGTTCTGTCATGGTGATTGTGTTTTTAACTCTGAAGACCTGGATGTATAATAGATTCGTCGCAAACATAGCATTTATGAAGGACAAAATGAGATATCTTTCATCTACTCTTCCTTCCATTTCACTACACATTGTCCTCCATATTATCGTTAAATGCTTTAAACTCTCACCAACTCTCTGTTTCAATCCAAACACATCTTCAATTCCAGGTCGCATAAAGTTATTGTTGATGTATGCTCCTAAGAAAGTAGTTTGCAAGTGCATGAATGAAGTTATTGTATTCTTGGGAAGACTTTCGAACCACTTCAGTGCTTCGCCAGTTAAACTTGATGCAAAATATTTGCACAAAACGACATCATGGTTCTCCCATTGTAGCATACATCGGATATAATCTTTGATATGTTGGACAGCACACGTAGTCCCATCAAATATACTGGTCAACACCGGTAAATTGAATTTTGGAGGTATCCCTCCTAATTGTACCTCTTGAGTAAATGGAGTTTTCGCAGCTTCTTCGATTGCCTCATCAAGTTGTCTTCTTCCTCTTTCTCTTTTGTTATTTATCATTCCTCTCATTTCTGCTAATTCTCGTAAGATTTGTTCATTCCTATCAGAATTTTGCTCCATTGGCCTTTTCAACGCAGCCTCTCTTCGTCTGCGTTCATGCCTTTCTTGTCTTGCGATGTTTCGCGCTTCTTCTCCAACATCTTGGTTTTGCCTTCTTCTGCGATTTTCTTCTTCTTGCAAGTTAATTTGTCTTTCATTCTCTTCTCCGCGGATTTCCTCATCCCTTACTGTTTCTCTTCGTTGCCTTTCTATGTCTCTGCGAATTCTCTCATATTCCTCATTGAGATTATCATTATTACGATTTTGCGCACGTCGTCTTTCTAGATTATCATGATTATTCTGACGCAACGCTGTTTGAATTTCTTGTTCTTCTACTTATGCTCGCAATCTCTCTCTTTCTCCCGTTAAATGTACTTGCTCAATATAATGCCTCTCAATATCATCTTCGATTATTCTGCGATTTCTTCGAATCTCTTCATCACGTAACATTCTCCTTCTCTCTTCTTGATTTTCTCCCTCATCCTGATTATGTCTAATGTCCAAAGTTTCATCGCGTGGAATATAACGATCATTTATCAAATTCTCGCCAATATTTTGTATAGGGAGATTTTGTCTTGTTTCTTCACTATATGATCTTGAATTTGATCTCATGCTGCTTCTCGATCTTCTATTTTGCAACCTCAAATTTTCCATTCTTAATTCATGATTTTGCCTTGTAAGATTGGCACGTTCTTATGCCTCTAATATTCTTTCTTCATGTATCCTTTGTCTCAAATCATCTACTACTTCATGCTCTTCATGAATTAGTCCTCCATCCCTTTCTTGATTTCTTTCCTCTTCTTGATTTTCCGCTTCTTCTATCGAATCCGACCTCCAAGTATGCACACTTACTCTATCATAATCCACATTTCTATCTTGTGCTCGTGTTTGTTGATTCGGTGTTTGGATTGAATTTTTTGCTCCATTTCTCACTCTACTTCTTCCTGATCTGACCCTTAAAGATCCTTCCAATTCACCTGTTCCTTCCCCTGCAATTCTTTTACTTCTTCTCACTGTTGTTGGTGGTTCTGATGTATTTCTTCTCCTTCTAGCCATTTCTTCAATTCTAATAATTTCTTCAAATCTTCAAGCTGCAATTTGAAATTTCTCAAATTGATTCTCCCTGTTTCTGGGCGCCAAAATATAGTTGCAGGAATTCCCACACTACACCCTATTCAAGAATTTATCAATATTTATGACATAATTTGAAGATTAAAGACACTTTTTCATTAATATGATCTTAAGGAATTTTACAAGAATCAAGAACACAGAACACTTGATAAAGATTTTCTCTCTCCTAAAAACCTTCCTAGACCTTAAAAATTCAACCCCCTCTATGGAACTATTCATTTCCTTTATATAGGCATTTACATAGTGGATTACAGCTCATGACAGCTCATTTACAGCTAAGATTCCCTTTAATTTCGGATCTAGGTTCCTGCGATAAATCACAGGTGGCACCACCTTAATATTTCGTAGGTTTTATCGATTCATCGCAAAAATGTCACGCTCTTCTCATGTTTCTGTCTTTTTCATCCGATATGTCATTCCTTACGTCATCTTGAGATGTTTCGCAGAATATCATTGATGTATCGCAGAACTGTTGTTTATTATTGATGTATCGCAGATCTGTTGTTTATTTCACAGGAATATTGTTGTAACAATATTCTGATCCTACAATTTTTTTAATAATTGTGCATGTTCAATTCCTTATTTGGCATATTGGCACCCGAGACTTGTATAGGTGTTGGCGTAAATTCTCAGGATCAATTTCAGTAATGTATGAAATAAAATCAAATCAGATGGTAGAGACATGCTATGTAGTCTTTGTATAGCATTTTGGTAGAAATAATCTATTCCACATGCTGTGCGGTCTATAAAAATCTCACAGAAATTTCAAATCGTATGACCGACCACTATAGCGTGGAATTACCATCACCATTTAAAAGAATAAGAATCTTACATAAAAATAGGAATAGACTTGCCGGAACACAATTTTCAAATCGCATGACCAACTACTTGATTCGAAAATTTAGAGATCAGAAAGTGAAAGATATAGAGTTTAAACATGGTAGGTTGTAGATGTGACACGGGTTTGATGTAATAATTGAGAGTAGACAATGCCGTTTGAATTTTTGTTTTCTGGTCATCCGATGTACCTTATCTTTTCTATATGGCTCTATCTCTAGAGTCAACTGCTAGAATAGTTGTTCTTTAATGGAAATCTAATGCTAATAGTCTATTATTACCTAGAGTCAACTGCTATTGTAGGTATCCTAGTTTAATATATGAAACAGTTGAAACGTAAAGCAATAACAATGGCCTGCAAAAATTTAAATTTTGCATTTAATTTTCTTTTATTTATCAACTTTCACCTAACAAATAAAGAAACCTCTATTTAAGACTGTTTTCTACATCTATTTCATCATCAGATAAAGTATCACGTTCATTTCAAGTTTTGTCAATGTTCTACATTCTTTTAAAACAACTCTTGTTATTCACTGCTGTTCAAACGACTATGGGGTTAGTCTTGTGTACTTTGATCAATTTCATGTTTCTTCGTTATTTCATATGGGATGTCCACTTATTCGTAGCACCTTGTTTATTTTTAAGATGGAAATCCCGGTGAAATAACAAAGAAGATGAATTTTGATCCTTTGCCTTTTGTTTTAGTCATTATAGGTAATATATTCAGTTAGAGATGATCTGGATTTTTTTTTAGTATAGAATTAATGCTATGATATCCACAATAGCAGAAGAAATCGTAGACTGTATCGCATGTATTTTTCATGCTTACGGTAGGCAAAGAAGCCTCAAGAAACTGCAAGTTTATGTATATTCCAGTTTGTTTTATACTTAGATCTGCGGCGCCAAATAGTTTGCGAGCATAATAATAAAAACTTATGTTCTTAGTTAAAGTGATCATATTATTACTTACTTGTCCTGTAATGACAACTAATAAAATTGCAAATAATGTCAAGAAGAAGCAAATGTTCTTTTGAGATCGTCCATGAAACATATTCCTTAAAATAAAGTAGAATTGGTGGATAACATGTTCTTCAGGATTATATATGCTTTTCAATGGGAAAGGAGATATATTGAGCAGTTCATATACCTCAGGATAAAGCTATTCTTTTGGATCAAAGGGAAAAGGTATCTTACTTGATATGTCTTGAATTATAGTACTTTGATTATATGTGCATGTACTTTTTGTTTTGGTAATTTATATCATCCTGGATTATTACATAGATTACTTAAATGAGATGGTTTGGAAAATTTAGGTCATTATCTAAGACTTAGATTGCAAAAGAACCTAACTGTAAACTGTTTAGTAGTAATACAGTTGTTTTGAATTGAATTTACAGAGATGATGATTGTCTATATGCAACAAAACATATGTTAATTATCAAGATCTCACTTATATAAGAGAGTATGTGTGTGTGTGTGAGAGAGAGAGAGTACTCTACTAAACAAAACATACTTACAATGAGCACAACCCAGAACTTGGAATGTTGGGGTTTGGTGAAGAAGATAACTTTTAATATTTTTACAAAATATGAGTCTCATCCCATGGTTTGATGACACGGACTGCTCTTAAGATTTTTTAAATGGTGATGCTTCTGACTATTCACTGAAACACAACATCCTATATTGCACTTTTAGTAACGTGGCTTGGTGTGTTAAAATTTAAGCAGTGATAGTACATGCAGATAATTAGGGGTGGATAGTATTTATTTGCTAAGACTATGGTCAAGCATACTTGTTTTTTCTTTACTGTACTTTTACTAACGAGGTCTGTTGGTGATAAAATTGAAGCACACTGAAATTGAACATTAACTGAAATTCATCTTATCGTTTTTGAAATTGAATATTAACTTAAAATACAAAGAATTTGAATTAGTTAAAGTTGCCTTCTTAAATATATCATATCATATTAGCTGTGCATAACTTGTTTCGTATCTTTAATGTATCATAAAACTGGGACTCAGTTTGGCCATCAGTCTACGTGCGCTCCTCTTGCGTTTCTTTATTAGTTTGCGCTGTTTTTCCTACTGTTCATCGACTTTGATAGGAAAGTGCTTCCTGTGCATTATGAACTGCAATGTTTCGCAATATGTGTAGAATGTTTGTCTTTTTACGTAAACAATTTTACCAGCTCCACGTAATTTCTTTCCTCCGATGTGGTTATCTGTCAGTTCGACAACAGTAAGGATTTCACCAATCTCGGCAAATATGTTATCTTCTTCATCTATATGATTTATGATGATTATTCTGGTCCCAATATGTAGTTTGATTTCACGCTGTGGTAAGCCTTCAAATTGTTGTACATCTAAGAATTCAGCTAGAAATCCTACAGCAGGTAATCTGTGAGGATGTTTTAGCTTCAGTATATCTTCGCTAAAGTATGTTAGTTCCTTTTTTTTCCGAGACCATCCCTTCTAAACATGATTTCCCAATCAAATATTGCATGCTCCCAACTATATATTAGATCCTCTATAGTTGGTGGCAGGTTTTGCTGGAAAGGAATTATATACACATTAAATATAATAGTAAAGTTAGTTTCAAACAAAGAAACACTTAGTTTCAATCAAACAAAGAAATTTATAAAATTTTATAATTGTATCATAAAATTAAAATTCACCATTCAAAGTAATTGAAATTAATATCATAAAATAGGTGCGAAGTACTACATATCTATGAATCTCCCGGTATCATGTTAAAGGTGTGTGGTAAGTGGAAGTGCAGTTTCAACCATATATGGAAACACCGCGTGGTAAAAATTTTGTGTCTTTGTAGATTCCCATGACCATGAATTTGCCTGGATTGGAGCCTTTGTTGCACTGTTTGATTAGCACATCAAAAATAAATGTTCCTCCCAGAATCGAATCAAATTTCGACAATGCCTCATCAGATTTGTTTGCTTTCACCATATCATAGTGTTGTCGGACGTCGAAATTCATGAGAGTTTCTGCGACTCTTCCTTGGACAATGAATACAGCATCGGATGTGTTATCCACCATTTTCAGATGCATCTTGTACCTACATGTGTATTTTAAAATTTTAATATTCTAGTTATATTTTAATTATGCAGATTGTTATTGAGAAATAGCTATAGGTGTATCTATACATACACTGGTATTTCCAACGTAGTCGAAGTATTGCATTCAAAGCAGTATGCTCGATAAATCCCGGAATTGTTTGGTGTCTCCTTTTGTACAGTTTTACGATGGAATTATCTACAAGTCAGATAATACCAATTCTTGTCCTGGACTAAACCGAGTATTGTTGCCTTGCACATGAACGTTTTTCCCTGAGGTTTTGTAAGTTTACAATTGTTAAACATAGTAGAATTTTCATAGAATTAATAGAATAAGAGAATTATGTTATTAGATAAAATTAAAATTACCTTATTAGTGTAATCTTTTATCACATTGTTAGCGTCCCATATAGATCTCATGTTTCGGATGTGATCGAAAAAATACAGATCAGCGAATCTTGGGAATTACTGTATGTCCTGGCCTGTAAAAGTGTATTTCATATATGTTATGTGTAAGCCTTTGTGTCTGTTATATATAGTGTTCAAAGAACTCTCCTAAGGAAATCAGTATCTCCTTAGAATTTGAATTCTATCAACTTTCTGAGAAAGTAAATCAGTGTCCTAAAATATCTCAATTCTGTATTGGTTTTCCTTAATGTATCCTGACTCAATTTTTTTTTCTTTTTTTTTTAAATGAATATAATCGAAATTGTTCATTTTTTTTCGTTAATTTTGCATCCTTATGAAAGGGACTATCCAATCACAATTTTGGCCAGAGGAATAGATAATCAATTTGTGATGTATCTTCTAGAACTGCAGTACAATTCTTAGATAATCACATGCGTATATTAATTCTTATTTAATTTTAATGAAATAGTATTTTTTTTTCATGATTTTTTGTGCTTTTGGCGTTGCTGCTGCTGTATTGGTCTCTCTCCGGCATGGTAATCTATCATTTGATTGGTAAAATTTTAAGTGAATATTTCACAACATTTGTGAACTTATTATGAATTTATGATTAGAAAATCAGATGAGGTTTGGTAGGATGAATTTCCTTCCTTGAGACTGACATTGTTATTCGATGTCTTATCTTAATTCATGAAAGTTTGTCCTGTTTCGATTGTCAAAGGGGCAGTACGTGCATAATACCAAGAGGAAAACAACCCCACGATTGTTCAAATACCATGTTAATGGTCGCAACTTTGGGAATGCCGCTAAGAATCAAACATCCATAATGGTGTTTTGATATCAGGATTCCATATGTATCAAAGATATAGTTTGATATTTTCATAAGCCAGGTTTGAATTTATATTGGAATATGATAATGGAATGTTCGGGTATTATTATCAAAAAATAATATAATATGAATTGAACGTATCTAAGAACAATCTAATCTAATAATCTTAAAAATATCAAACGAATCATTACACGTCTATGTTATTATCATCCATCCCGAAATAGAATTTGTATATCTTTGAATTGTGCTCTAATTGCCAGCTTCTTTCTTCAATTCTAAACACTATAAGATTTTGTTTGCAAGCTCGTATTCTTTCTTGATCCCATATTCTATCTACGTTCACATGATATTCTTTACCCAGGTGTTCTTTGAAGTCCAACATTTTTTGTTTTTGATTTCTATTTACATCTCGTTCATCCTGATAGATATGTTCTTCATATTCTTTTATGTAATCTTCAGGTCCGCGCCTCGGACAACGACTCCTTAATGTATGTTCTCTATATATTTGATCTGTTACCTGTTCTGCTAAGAATGAGATCATTTCTCTGTCTATTTATTTGATTATTTTCTTCTTCATAATAATATTTGGAAAACAATAATGGTTCAATCTTTTAATGTTTTGAAGACGTTTCTTAAGTTCTTATTCTGGATACTCTATTTGTTCCTCAAGCTCCTCCATCAAATAAGCTTCAACCATTCTACAGTCATAATTCACTTTTGAATTAGTTGAATCCTCATCTACTGTATCTGCAGTTGCTGAATTGTACCCAGTGTCTCCCAACGCCACGAATTCATTAAACGTTATACCATCCCAGTCTTTTGGCAATTTTTGATACTTTGTAAACTTCTTCAGTTCGTGTTGCTGTGATTTCAAGTAGCTTTGCATAAACTTTTTCAACTTGTAATGATCTTTTATCCATTCTTTTTTATTTGATCCATATATTTGAATAGGATTGTGTCTAAACATATACTCATTACTATACTCTATCTGTTGATGCATTATAAAATCTCTCATTTCCTTATGGTCATCGGAATCTGTAGGTTCTCTATAGGCTACCCAGGGAATCTCTGTGCATGTTCTTTTTTGTTCTTCCATTTTCTTAAGACGGGATTTCCTATCAAAATTTAATATATATATATATATATATATATAAGATTACGAATATAAGATGACGCTATATATAATTGAAATGGTACTATGAAATTATAATTGTTAATATATTTATGTTTACCTTTCTTTCATATCTTGGACTTGCTGTACGTCTAGATCCACGTATACTCTGGTTGCCTTTGATGAGCTAAGTTCGTACTTCCCTATTTTTTTAAAATCCAGTATTAGAATCAAAGTTGCATATGCCCATTCTATAATGAAATTGAATAATACGAATCTTACCATTGAATTTTTTCACATGCAGGCCAAGTATTATCAGTATAATTTGATCTTCTTTAGATATGTTGTCCCTGTTGTTGATTTCGGTAGCTTGGTTTTCCGACAGTGTAATTTTTATACGCATGCCTCTCTTATTTTCCATAATGATATTAATCTTCATAAATCTTCTGTGCACTATGTTGACCAAATGCCCAATAATGTCTACATAAACATGGTGTCATAATGTTAGTTCAAAATCGGTTGTTAAGATGATGGGTGGTTTCGAGGTCCGTAACATTTATAGATACATGTGCAATGTGTTTTGTCCCCGCATCTCTCATGTAGTTCTTCAAATTTCGTTAGTCTGAAGTTGTACTTTTGGATAACTGCAAGACATTCGTCTTCTTTCTCCACTTGTATTTGTGTGAGTGTATTGAAAGAAAGCTTTTGATCCTTAGGCAAGGGCCTGTATCGGAGATTGTATTTTACGATCCCAAAGTGTTTTGATGACACTAAATTCTGTTCTTTCAGCTTATCCATATGCTTTATATATTGATTCGGTGTGATCGCACAATGGATTTGGTCTCCCTGTTATCATTCATGTATTCTTATTATTATGCATATTTTGTTTCAATGCAGGTTATCATAATACTAAACGCGGTATTCATCTTACTGTTTGGTCTATGAGGATCATGTTATAGCTTGTACAGGCTCCCGTCCGTGGATTCTTGATTTCCCAGGTACGTAGTATTCGCAGCTTGATTTTCTGATCCATGAATTCCTCTTCAAAGCTTGATGACATACTAATCTGTGAAATCCTTTTGAAGAATTGTTTTGTGTTACATGTTTTTCCTAGACATCAGAAGATGACAGTAATTAATTAGCTTGCAATCAGTAAATTTTTTAAAAAAACTGCTTGAAATAACATGCTTCTGCTAGTTTTTATCACCATCTCCATCTGCTTAAACAACATTTTTTTGGAGTGTGAAATTTGTTTCTTACCCTTTGTGTTTCTTTTCCGCTTTTTCCCAATTTCTTTGGGTTGCAATCCCGATACTTTCCAGCTGTCAGCCGTATTATCATCAGCTATGTCAGACATATTATGAATTATTAATTCTAACAGTAAGATAATAATTTGAATATGGAAATCTACCAAACTGTGTGTTTACCTACACGGCCTAGGTAATCCAAGCGTGTATCACATCCATCCCTATTGTATCCTTATTCAAAGACTTAGAACAATAAATATTATTTTTATTTTTTTCCCTCATGTAAACATTAAATTTTTGAATGTTAACAACTTACTTTCGGTACAATTACTCTCGTTTGATGCAATGGTATGACTGATTCTTTTTTTTTTGTTCATCGCAACTCACATGAATGAGTTTTGAGATTGGGAGTGTATTTTTTTTTTTGTTGACTCCATAGCTTATTGTTTGGCTTTGTCGGACCTAGGAATTGTATTTTCTTCTGCAGTATAACAGGATTTATATAGTAGTTATTTGCAGAATTGAATTTCCTTATTAAGGTTTGTATATAGTTTGTATATCAATATGTCTTGGAAAAGGATATATAAGCGATCGTAGAGTATGAGTGATTGTAGAGGATAAGGATACATAGGTAATCCTAGTGTGGTACGCATAAACATAAGATACCATTCTTTCTTGCGTATCTTGGTCCAAGATTAGTACCCTAAATATTAAGAAGGGTGCTCATGGGGAATTCTTTGTGGTTTCTTTTAGGTTTATTAGCTTTTGCTGGCGTTAGAAATTGTTTTTGGGATCTCACAAATCGTTTCAATTCTATAGTAGTTATTGCTATTTACTGCAGGAATTTTTTAACAGATTGGTTATTAATAAAATGTTTCCGGGGATCGGTGGCATGAAGCTTTCATAGAGAATTTTCAGTCGACATCGATATGACGCCTTATTTTTTAAATTCTCGGTAGCTTTCTTGTGACAGTATTTTCGGTCATTCTAGCATTCTCTTAATTGTTTTCAGCATATCTCACTTTTGGGATGCATTAAAAAATACATATATTAACTGATGATGTGAAGTAAAAAAATACAATAGAATAAATAAACTGTAAACCTTGATTTTTTAAAATAAAGGTAATTCTGTCAGGATGATGTGCATTGGTACAGAATTCTGCGTTATGATAGTCCATTTAACTCGTGACTGAATTTATATGTCTTTGAATTGCTTGTGACTTCCCATTTTATTTGTTCGGCTTTATATAGGATGAGATCTTCTTTGCATTTTTTTATCCTCTCTGGATTCCAAATTTTAGATATGTTTACATTGTAAAACACTTGAATCTTATTTGTAAAACTCAACATCTCACATTGCTGGTGGTATTGTAGTCTTCTTTGGCTATCGTAGTATTCTCTCTCAAATTCTAGTATTTGCTCCTCAGATTCATTGTATGGGAAAAGATTTCTATTTTTATGCTCTCTGTATATCTCTTCCGGCACTTGACTTCCTATTAATGATATTACTTCGGTGTCTATTTCTCTTAGTATTCTTTTCTTCAAAACATTAATCGGAAAACATAAATTGTCGACTCTTTTAATGCCGTTGAGTTGTTTCTTTAGTTCTTTTGCGGTAGGTCCTACAACAGATCTTGGGTCTTCTTTGAAAGTTTCCTGCAGTAAATATGACTCGAGCATTTTACCGTCGCGTGTCAATGGACAGGGTTCTGACTTTTTAACTGCATTATGTGTTTCTTCATTGCTATCCAGTTCTAGAAATCGATTAAAGGTGATGTCGTTGTTCCGGTCCTTGTCTAATTTCTGGTATTCTATGAACTTTTGTAGTTCGTGTTCCTGTCTTTTCTTGTCGCTGCGGATAGTTGGGATCCCCTGGTAATGGTTTTTCATCCATTTTTTTTAGAATCATAAAACTGAATTGGATTGTAATGTTTATGTTCGTAGCAGTGACGCTGGTAATCCAAAAATATTCTCAATTCCTCTTTGTAATCGGAATCCTTTAGGGATATAAACATCCTGGGGCGCCGTTTGTATGGTTTCTTATACTTTGCTGTGTCTGATACTGGTTTCTTGATAGCGATCTGGTCTCCATATGTCGTGAGGTTTAGATTTGAGACCTCAACCATCTCTCCGTTGATAGCTTTTTTTCTCTTTCGATTGTTTTCTAAATCCATCTTTTCTATAAATAGCTGGTTCTCATGGGTTGAGATGGTCAGTGCAATGCATAAGAATTCTGCATGTCTGCAAACATATGTATAAAAACTATAAAATCAGATGATTCTATAGGAACATATGAAGAAAAATAAGAGGAAAAACTCATATAAGCGTACCTTTGGAATTCTTCTACGCCTTGTCCTGCAAAAGTGTTCTTTGATACATGTTGTGTGTAGGCGATCGTTTTTTATATATAGTTTTCAAAGAACCCTCTTTAGTAAATCAGTGTTCTAAAATAACTCAATTCTGTATTATCTTCCCTATATACAGTCTGACTCTCTTTATTTAACTACTTAAAATAATACACACCTAAAATTAATCTTCCTGGTCATCGAAATCCTAAAGTGGTGTACTAAGTGCCGAGGGGAACCGTTTGTATGGTTTCTTATATTTTGTTGTGCCTGGTATTGGCTGCTTGATAGCGATCTGGTCTTCATTTGTCATGAGGTTTAGACGTGATGACCGAAGTATGTTGTATGACCGGTCCCAAGTGCTTTGTTTCCCTTTTGTTTGTTTTTTAACATCATCAATGCATAAAAAATATTGTCCGATGCAAAAGCAAGACATTGTACGTAGTATGTATGGTATTTCTTTTATAGACTCTCGAACGAACCATTAAGCCTTTTCTTTTCGTGTTAGTCCACCGAAAATATAAGAGTATTCGGAATAAATTGAACAATCTTCTTTGCTTAAATTGAACTATATTATTTATAGAAATTTAAAAACAATGCAGAGATGTAATTTAGTGTATATATCAATATAAACTAATGGTGACTGACATGGACTTGAATTTGAATTACAAAGAGATCTAAACATTGTAATTCACTGATTAAATTGAAACTATTTTCAACATATTTAATCTTGTATGCCCCTCTATGTGGACTGTATGTCGTTCCTGGTCATTGGCAGAATCCCAGCATCAATAATTTTTATCGGAAATTGTGTTTGTTGTATTGCAAAAGACTTGCAGTGTGCCTGGAATATTTCCCTTATGATGTCAACAACTTGGCCAATATTTTCACCTTCTATTACATGTGCTTTAATATATCTTTCCCTCAATTTTTCCACTGAAAGCAAAGTGCCCGTTCTGAGAAGTAGTCGTTCTTCTATGTATGGTGCCAACGTTACATATACCTCTTTAATTACCATTATCGTTGATCCAATATTCAATGTTATAACGCGTTCCGGTATACAATCATTTTTTTGCTTATCGAGCAACTCGACTATCTTATCTGGAAATTGACTTTGGGGAAGTACATGAGGTAGCTTTAGTTTAATTATATCTTCACTGTAAAATTTGTATTTCTTAGATTTAATGTCTGCAACCCTCGCAGTGTCTGTTTTACTATCGCTCATAGCTGGTTCCTGTGCATTACATATATAGTGTAGAAATAATCATCAGTGAATAACAAAGGATGTATAAGTATTAGTGAATATATATTTAAATTATATATGAAAATTCGCGAGTACCTGAATGTAATCAAATTCTTGGTCTGATTTTTCTTTCATCCTAAAAGCATATTCATATGTCTTAGATTTGAATCTGACAATCCATAAACTCTCTTCGGTGGTTTTTCTGAATTTCCATTATGCTATCCTTTGTTGGTTCCAGATCTTGTCTATGTTTGCTCTATATCTCAGGCCTACTTTTTTCTTGAATCGTTCTAGACTCTGTACTTGTTTTGTATTGAATTTCTCCATCTTTTTGTGAATCCATTCCCTGTGTGCTTGTCTATTTTTTTTATGGTCCTTTGAATGGAAATATTAGCATGCTTCTATATTCCAGTAGTTCTGATTTTCGTAGTTCGCCATCCAGGAAGTTCATCATCTCCCTGTTGATTCTGCGCATTATTTCTTTTTGCATCACTTTTGTTTTGAAACAATAATTTTTTATTTTTCTAGTGTTGTAGAGTTCTATCTTTAGCTGTTTTTCATCACACCCGTCTTCATCGTTTTTGAATGGGTCTATTTCGGTGAAACATTCCATGTACGTGTACCTGTTGTGACTAAAACATACATAAGTGCTTATTCTTCAAACATAAACTATTTCTGTAATGTATGAAATCAAATCAAATGGTTAAGATGTTGGTACCTTTCTACTTGTTTGAAATCCTGTTTTTTGGGCAAAGTAAATATACACTTTCGCTATGATTCTGAAGTACTCTTATACAGGAGGTAGTCTTATATAAGAGATGATAAACTTATATTAAGAATCCTAGCTGTATTCGTATTTTGGAATTTTAAATGTCTAGGAATTACAGTTTTGTTTCTTTATATAATTTTTGAATACTTGGTTTGCAAGGAAAACAGTTATTAAGAAACCGATTTATGGAGGGTCGAGTAGGAAAGTGCATTAAACCAAAACACATTTAACGACAGAGCTAATGATTATTAATGTGCACTAAACCAAAACAGATTAACGTTTGAACCAAGCGGTTTGAAGTAATCATGTAAAATTATCTAATGTTTGCACCCTAATACAAATCAGTCAAATCAAAAAGAGTTATATCTCATTGTTCTGTTTTGATGGCAGGCTAAAGAATCAATTGTGTGTCACTTCCTTCCTGGGCATCAATCAATCAAAAACGTTAATCGAACTAAGTAAAATAAACGTTAATCGAACTAAGAATCCTAAGCTATATACATGATCACATTTCCTACCCCTTAGCTTCCATTATTGTTATCACTGCCGCTAAATCCTAACGTGGGTCAGCTGATTTTGTTACGCGAAGTCATTTACCTCTAATGGAACCAATAACTATGTCGATAGGTTATCCAAGCTATAAAATTTATAAAAAGAAATGTTACATGATACTAACTTTAACGCAGCTGGTTGATAGCAGGTTCATCCAGGTAGGATGAATTTCCTTGAGCTGATTTTTTCTTTTCAAAGACCGTAGGACGTGCGATTTCTAATCGAATTTCTTTTATGGATAATACTTATGGATGGAACTCGTCTGTTTATTTAGGAAATGTTTTCTTTGTCATTAGCTTTTGTACTGTAAAAAAATAAAGGTGAAAATTGTAAAACTGGTACTGTAACAGACGTGCATGTGGGCATGAACAGTGAGTTAGATATGGCTGAAGAGATAATGATGGTAATTTACGATGTGGTACATTTCAATCCTATGTTTTTTACAGATCCCAGATTCCCATTGCTACTTTCTTGGTCGTAGAAACATGTTCAATCCTATGTAATCCTATGCTTATTACAGTAAAATATCATCGAGATTTTGAGTAAGTTGAATGTCTAGTCCAGTTTGGGTATGACAATATGAGGCCGCTCATATATGAATAAAACAGTTTGGGTATGCCAGTTTTTTATGTTGCTTATGCTCTCGTATTAAAAAAAAAAAAAAATTTGCTAGGACACTGTAAGATGATCAAATATGTATTGCATCAAGCTATGTTGGTAATATAATGTAATAATTGATTGACGTAAAATTTAAATATGTTTTTGATTTTGTTTTCATGATCTTTCTTTAAGGTATTGGAAATTGTATCCGATGAATTACGCTCTTCAATCCTTGCATGTTTAGTATTACAACTCGGAATGTGAATCTTGGTATCGATATTTTTCTTTTAGATTGATCTCCACCTAGAATCTCAGCTTCAATAAATTTTTCTGTTAATCTTGTGATTAGAAGAGGTTGGGTAGGATGAATTTCCTTGTATATTCTTCTATTTACAACTATCACCATTCCTACCTTGAGTCTGACAATATGATCGGGTACTTCGTGCAACTCTAAGTTGTTTAAAAATTCTTGATGGTAATCAGAATGGCCTTCGACAACTCTGTCACTGCTTAGGTATGCATGCTCTTGGTATTCGCTGTTGGTTGCCATAGAGATCGGTTACTTTACGACAGGGTATTAACTGTTGTATTTTTTCTTATATATAGACATAGGTCATTGACATGTTTCTCTTAATAGAATTCTATATTTTTGTAGAATTTGTGTTTATTTTTGGAAAACACTTTATAATGTGTATCCTAGTGGGACAACTACTCATTGTCCTATAATAACTCATTTTTGTTTAGGAAACTAAATTTTGTTAGTTTTTGTTTAGGAAACTAAATTTTGTTAGTTTTATCACCGATTAATTTCGGGTTATGTTTGTAGTTTGTATTTCGATTCTTCTGTTTGACATTATACGTGCTTTGAGTTCTATATGATATTGAGCTTCTTTCTATTCTCCCCTTTCGTGTATCATATACTTGGCTAACAACATATTAGCTGGACCGAATCCTTCCTAGATGAGAACAGGGTATAGTGTTGTTATACTCCTAGAAATATTCATATGCAATTAATGTATACCCAAGTAACAAAAAATCCAGAATGAGTTTTGAATTTGATTTGTCCATATAGGTTTCGTTTCATGAGTTCAACCAATTTTGGTACTATTAGATATATAAGAGTATAGTATAGTTTTAGTACATACGTAAGTCTTATGAATGCTATCAATGCATGCCCAATTATCAATTATCTTGTGATTCAAGAGCATTCATGTACAAAATGTATGCATATAAGAAACAATACCCTTAAAAGTTAAAAAAATCTAACATGTGGTTCAAGAGCAATTTCCTTTTGTGGATCGTTTGTCCAAAATTTTTAAAAAAAAAAGAGAAAAAAAGAAGAAGCTAAAAACTAATAAATGGACTCTAATATATTTTTGGGTATGTCTGGGTCTTACGATGGACCGCCAGTACTGAAGGTCCATCACGATTCATCAACCTTAGCTCGGAATGATTATTTCGATGTTTTGAAATGCATATGCATTTTTTGCATTATTTGGAGTATGAAAGCAGGGTTATCTTCCAAAACTTTCCTGAATTCTTCAGCTGGCTTTGTATGTTGTTCCACTACTTTGTCTATGTATACTTGTGTTGCTTCGGTTGAGATTAGGCAACGTATCCCTGTGCAATAATATTGTAGAGTATTTGTTAAATAAACGATAAAACAAATGAACCTGGTATTTATATAATGATCTGGAGATATGGTTTTTCTGATTGGGTTACCTTCCATTTCAATAACCCTTACTGACATACAGATTACGATGTCATCCACTTTTGCATTGATGCGGAACTAGTCATCCAATTGATAAAGCGAATAATTTCGTAGGATCACTGTAGTTTTGTTGGCATTTTCATCCTGTATCACCATTTCTTTGCACCAGTCCTGGCAATCGCAAAATTTATTTTGTTGTGAAACGAATTTTTCCCTCACATCTGCAATACCCAATCCAGATTTTCCGTTGTTAGTATAATAAATAGAAAGGTAATCCAATCATAAAAAGATTATGGCTGTAGAGATCTAACTGATCACACCAAAAATCAGTTAGTCGGGTATTAACAAAGACTTTGATATAAAGCAATATGTGTAGAATGTTTATTAGTTTAATATTACCTGCCGTGCTTTTGTCGCTTTGGATCCCTGTCCTAATGAGATCGTGTATTTCTGTATACATGAACTTAAATAGCGGGTATTTAAAATCAAAATCTATGAAGCTTTTTACAGAGGTTGATTTTGTGAAGTGCGGATGCATGTCTCCTTGTATTGGTCTATAGGATACGTTTTGTTTGCAAACTTCGAAGTTTCTTATAGATATGGTGTTATGTTGTTGTAGTCATTCTCCGTGGTTGTGATATCGTGGTATGATACTTACATGGATTTGATTTCCCTGCGTTTTGAATTTTCAAAAATTCGTGATTCATACTAATTTGTAATATATGTAATTAAAAGTTAAATTTAGATTTGTTTTTTTGAATGTCTTTTACGCTTTTACTTACGCTTGCATCAATGAGTATCATATTCTGCGTTCTCACCAATGATTTTGTTTCGTTAAACGTACACCATAAATTTATGATTCTAACTCTGATTTCATGTGTGTAGACTCCTTCCTTCATGGATGTTATAGAGTATGGATCGACACAGGTCATATTGGTATTAGATTTTTCCTTGTTTTGGTTCGTCTCACCTTCAGTTCCTGTTTGCTCAACGATTTAAACATATTAGTCTATTTTTTTTATTGGATAAAACGAATGTATGATTGTCATAGAGATTTTTTTTGTCACTTACCATCACCGCTGTCATCCATTCGCTTTCTTTGGACATCCATTGAAGTTATGCTATTGTGCTTCCAGAGCTTGCAAAGCAAAAATTTATACGTTGTTTATAATTGTGGATGGATGTGCATCTCAATGGTTCTTATATAGTTTGTGATTTTCTTATTCCAAGTGTGCTTCTAACTCTTACCAAATCTAACCACTACGATGTACTATCTTAGGATTGTATTTGGTCTTGGAAATCGGTTTGTTTTAAGAAACAATAATATTTTTTTCCCCTTGTTTAGGAAATCAGAGTATTGATTTGGCCACGCGTCATGGTAAATATTCTGGGTTTTAGTTAGAGTTCTTTAGTAAGTTCAGCAATAAACGATCAAACTGGTACATAATAATCCATATTAGTGGCGATCTATATGGGAAATATTCATTTTTTATTCCTAACACAATTAATGTTGCTTAGTTATGAATTCAAGCAGTCTTATCATTAGGAAGATAGAAGTTAAAACTGTATAAAAACTGATACAATATTAGGGGAAGATAAGCCATACCCTGAATTAGTTATTCAAATGTGTTGTTTCTTTTCTGAAGTGTATTTCTGCTACTGTTAGGATTACCTTTGGTTGCTGTTTGTTCAGCCCTGAAGTTAAGCACATCAAATTCTTTTTGTAGAGACACTGAGACAGAATTTCAAAACCCATACATGTAATCTTACAAATTAAAAATTCACATGCAATCAAGAACCCTTACATGTTAGTGTTACCTTTAGTTGCTGCTTGTTGAGCCTTGAAGTTAAGTGCATCCACTTTTTCCTGTAGAGACGCTGAGACAAAATTTCGAAAAGGCAGACATGTAGCATTAGCGCATAAAAATCATCCACATCAAACTAATTGGTTCTAATTGATGGATATTACTTCAACATGATGTCACCAAGGCAGACCAAATTGGTCGACCTTCATATTCTTATTACACCAGGAAAAGTACACACATACATGTAGCTCAAGGTGATCTAGTCTTGAAATAATAGAGTGTTTGTAAGGTAAAATCACTTCTACCCCAAACACAGAATTTTGTATGATGTTGCTGTTGGGAATCGATCTCTGGCTCGATCTTCGATTGGATTATTGAGGAGAGGGGGGGTACCTGCAAAAAACCCTCCGATGCTAAAGTCAGTATTTGGATTTCTTACAGGAGTTTTTGTGGAATGAATTGCTTACCTTTTTGGTTATAAAACTATCTATTTATATGTGCGAATTTCAGTTTTATTTCTTTTGATTTTATGGCAGATCTTAATTGCCATAACTGGCCCCTGCATGCCTCCCAGCAATAATAGTCCATGCAATAACGGTCCATGCAGATATCAATTCCAGAAACTTCCACCATTTTGGTTAAGGAATCGCATTGAGTGTGGATAACCAAAGGTGTATGAGAAATGGGTGTAAGCATACGGGGCGCAAATATCCGTAGAGTAATACGTCTGGGGCGCAAACATCCGGGTATATGGGATTAAGTTACCTCGAGCAACACCAAAGCTGTCCCGTTAATAAATCGCCGATTCCAACGTCGAAAATGAGTCTAGCCGATTAATCGACAATAACTCGCCGAGGGCCGCTCGCTGCAAGCCGCCGGCAGAAATCTGCTGCTGTTAGTAGCCGTTACAGAATATGTTGACGGCGTTAGGCATATGCCGACGCCGTTACCAACGCCGTTAAATGTAACCGAAAGTAAGGGAACCGTCAACAGTTAACGGAATATGCTTAGGATATTCGAACGCCGTTACTCACGGCGTTAATTCTTAACGGAGCTACAAATGTGTCACCTACCACGTCACTGCCCCTGGTGATGTGGCATCCTGTTTGCTGACGTGTTCAGCGCCACGTCATCGATGTTGCTGACGTGGCGCTCTACTTTGCTGATGTGGCGTTATACTTTGATGACGTGGCACATGTTACGTCAGCGTCTTTGCTGACATGGCACTCATACTTTGATGACGTGGCAGGCGCTGTCATGGCTGCATGCTGACGTGGCAGCTGGTGGTTGGTGACAAAGCTCGCTTATGTGGGACTTGTTAGCCCAACTTGGAGTTCTTGCCCATGGGTTTGTGAGTTGAGTGTTTGCTAATGAGGCCTAGCTTAGTTTGTTGTATATGGGCTTGCACATGGAGTCTTTGCAAGGCCTACATGGCTATCCATGGGAAACACTTTAGGCCCAATGACCCATTCTCAACTAGTAAGAGGAGTTTTGTTGGCCTAGGTTGGCCCATTTACTTGAGTAGAATATTAGGGGTACAAACATCGCCCCCTCTTAATCCATAACCTGTTACGGGTTAAGAAGTTCGGGTTTCCCTACGGATTTGTATTTTTCTGGATTGTTGCATAACTTGCCCCCGAACGTGTCGTTCGGAGTGTTATGCAACACGCTCCCAGAGATGTAATTACTTTGTTGGGGTGTCGTGTATCTCTACCCCAAAGGGTTGGGGTGATATACGACTCCCCCCCAGTGTGTTGTGTCACGCTGCTCAATGCTCGTGCAGGGGTGCACCTCCTTGCCGCATTTTTCTTACGCATGGAATGAAGAGTTGAGTTTTTCTGCTATCTTGAATTTGCACAAGGGGCCAATCCTGCTATTCAAGATGCGCACAGAGTTCGAGATGTGAACATTCTCACGTGCCTTGACAGATGAAAACGTTTTCCACATTCATTTTTGTCCCGTACGACGGGGTACAACTGTGATAGGGTGAAATTTCTCGAACATCGCATTTACCCTACCTACGAGGTGTCAGACACATTACTGACAGTGGATTTTAGTTGTACTATTTTTTCACTTAAATCTGGTTGCGGATTCGATCATCCACATTAACATGATCGATTATTGATAAAGTTTGGAATATCAAAATAATGTTGAATTAAATTTTTGGACTGAAATAACAAGATAAATACCTACTGCTTTGATAACGGATGCCACATTAAAACCTTTGAGTGGAAAACCCAGTGGGATAAAACCATCAAAAAGGAACAAGAGTACAGCACAGCAGGATTTGAATCTATTCCTAATGATAAAACTTCTTCAAGTGGAACAAATTCCACGGCTTCCATGGCTTTGAATCCTACTTTCCATCGAGGTTCCTCAAGTAGTAGGATCCCCGAGATGCTGGCCTATCCACTATGTATGGACCCTCCCAGTTTGCTCCGAGCTTCCCACAGTTCGGTTCCATTGTGGCCGCTCGGGTTTTCTTCAAGACATATTCCCCTGTCTTGAACGACCGTTCTCTGACCTTGCGATCATATCCCAACTTGATTTCCTGCTGGTATCGAACTATATTCTGCAAGGCAGTTTCTCTCTGCTCTTCCAGCAACTCCTTATCTAAAGCCAGTATGCTGTCGTTTTTTCCAGATTTGACAACACGAGTTTTGGTAGTCTTCAGCTGCACCTCGGTAGGTATGACTTCCTCCGTCCCAAATGCCAATGTAAATGGTGAAAAACCAGTGGATCTTTTTGGGGTTATTCGATAAGACCATAAAACTCCTGGGAATTCTTCGGTCCATTTTCCCTTCGCCTTCTCCAGTCGTTTCTTGAGATTGTCCATAATAACGCGGTTGGTCGCTTCCGCCTGCCCATTGCTCTGAGAATAGTACGGAGAGGAGAAATTGTGTCGAATATTCAGGCCCTTGCAGAAATCTTTGATCACTCCGGAATCAAACTGTTTCCCATTGTCCGATATTATCGCGTCTGGGATTCCAAATCTGCAGACGATATTCTCCCATATGAATCTTTTCACATCATGTCTAGTAACGTGTACCAGTGCCACTGCTTCAACCCATTTGGTGAAATAGTCGGTAGCGGCTAATACGAATCTGACGCCTCCGGGAGCTTTTGTAAGTGGTCCAACGATATCCAATCCCCACATAGAGAATGGCCAGGGACTGAAAACTGGATGCAACTCGTTGGCTGGCCTTTTTCGGAATCGGAGCGTGTTCTTGGCATGGCACACATTTTTGTGCATATTCTTTAGCATCTCTCTGCATGTATGGCCAGAAATATCCCTGGGTAAGTATCATGTGCGCGAGACCGCGCCCTCCAGAATGGCTTCCACAGATTCCCTCATGAGCCTCTGCTAGAATCAGTTGTCCTTCCTCGGCTGATACACATCGCAAAAATGGCTCCAAAGCTACAGGTTTGCGGTATAACAGCCCTTCGATCATTGAGTATCTCCATGAATCCCTTTTCACCTTTGCAGCAAGTTTCTCTTCTTCAAGGAGTTCTCCAGTTGTCAGGTATTGGATATAAGGTTGACGCCAGTCTGCACTATTTTCAACATGATCTCCTGAATTGTCTGTCACTGGATTGTCAATATCCATATTGTTGTCGATGTTCTCCGTTTCTCCCTATGCGGATGTAGCTGCCCTCTCGCCCCCACTAGCGTGTTCAAAATCCAAAACAAAATGGCTGTCGGAGATGCTAGGTAATTCTTGGAAATCTACTATCACGAATCTGGCGGTATCTGTTGGCACTGCGGAAGACAGATATGCTAAAGCATCTGCGTGCCTATTCTCCAATCGCGGTCGCTGCCCAATAGAGAATCGGTCGAACTCATTTTCCATCTCTTTCATATGGTCCAAATACAATGCCATTCTCTTCTCCTTTGCTCTGTAGGTCCCCAGAAATTGGTTAACCACTAGCATGGAATCTGTCACCAGCTTCACGTTTTTCGCATGCAACTGCTTTACAACTTTTAAACCGATAATTGCAGCTTCATATTCGTCTTCATTGTTTGATGCTTGGAAACCTAGCCTGGTCGCTTTCTCGATCCTCGAACCTTCGGGAGTAAGGATTACGCATCCCACTCCAGCACCACTGACGTTTGAAGACCCATCAGTAAATACGGTCCACAATGGTTCTGGTGTATCGATCTCCATTGCAGTCTCGCCCCCATCGATCAGTGACTGGCTCGGTGGTTTTGAACAACTCCTCTTCTTCTCCAGCAACCGTTTCTATATCATCCACCAGAAAATCTGCTAGCAGTGCAGCCAGTGCGTGTCCTTTTTCTGCAGTTCTGGTTTCGTACTTGATCTCATACGCCCCCAGAAAATTTGACCATATGGATAGTCGACTGGAATCATCAGCACGTTCCAGGATTCGCTTCAGTGGGTATTCCGAGTATACCACGATCTTCCTTCCTTGGAAATAAGGCTTTAGGCGACGAGATGCATGGAATAGTGCAAGTGCTATCTTCTCAATTTTCTTGTACCGTGTTTCCGCCCCCGTCAAGGATTTACTGACAAAGTAAACATGCTTCTCATATGGATCCGTTACGAACAACACTGCACTCACATCATTCTCTGTTGCAGCTAGATAAACTCCAATAGGTTGCCCAGCTTTTGGACTCACCAAAACCGGTGGGGTTGAAAAATACTGCTTTATCTCATCAAAATCCCTTTCGCACTCAGCCGTCCAACAAAAATTCACTGCTTTCTTCAAAACATCAAAGAATGGCTTGAATCGATCCGACGAGCGTGAAATGAAACGATTCAAGGCTGCCAATCGTCCTGCTAGCTTCTGGACTTCCTTTTTCGTTCTTGGGGATGGCATTTCTCTGATGGCTCTGATTTAATATGGATTTGCCTCGATTCCTCTGTGTGTCATCAGGTATCCAAGGAATTTTCCTAATGACAGCCCGAATGAACATTTTGCTGGATTGAGCATCATACGATACTGCCTTAAGATATCGAACGTCTTTTGCAGATCAAGAAAATGCGATTCTTTTTGCTGAGACTTCACTACCATATCATCGATGTATACCTCCATCGACTTACCGATCAGATCCTTGAACATATGGTCCACCAAGTGCTGGTAGGTTGCCCCTGCGTTCTTTAGCCCGAACGGTATTATAGTATAGCAGTAAACTCCCCTGTCAGTCACAAACGCAGTATACTTTGATCGTCCTCGAACAAAGGTATTTGATTATACCCAGAAAAACCGTCCATGAATGAAAGTCTTTGAAACCCTGTGGTTTTGTCCACCAAATCTCTTATCATTGGTAGCGGGTACGGATCACTTGGACACGCTTTATTCAAATCGGTAAAATCGATACATACACGAATTTTACCATTCTTCTTTGGAACGGCTACCACATTGGACAACCATCGAGGATATTGCACTGGTCGAATAAATCCTGCATCCAACAGTTTTTCGACCTCTTCAATGACTCCATCTTTTTTTCTTTGCGCCATATTCCTGATTTTCTGTCGAACGGGACAGAAATTCTCATCGATATTTAGCCTGTGGCAGGCTACATTCGGGTCTATCCCTGGAATCTCAGCAAAACTCCATGCAAAAACGTCGGCATTTGCCCTTAGCAATGTAATCAAATCATCGTGTTCATGTGCCGGCATATCTGCCCCTACGAACGTTGTCTTATGCTCCTCATGTCCAATCTGGACCTCGACCAGTTTCTCGACTGTCGGGGGTTCAGATGCGTCCTCTCCCCTATATGATTCTGGAGGGAGGGGGTTCTATAATTGCTATTTCTGCTCGACCCGCATGATCTGGTTTCCACTGACTTCTGACTTCTTGTACTCATCAATTGCATTCTCATGACACTTATGGGCGGCCATCTGATCTCCTCTAACTTTCACAACTCCTTATGTGGTAATAAACTTCATACACTGATGATTAGATGATGTGACTGCACCGATCTCATGCAGCCAATCTCTTCCTATGATCGCGTTGTAGGGTGCTCTGCAATCCAGCAACAAAAAAGTTCCCAAGACGGACTTGTCAGCCACTGTTATCGGTATCTTCACTTTTCCAATTGCCTTTGTAACTTCGCCGCTGAAACCGATAATTGGGTTTTCATCCTCCTCAATCAGATCGTGTGGGAGATTCATAGAGGCGTAAGCTCCTGAAAACAGCACACTCACCGAACTTCCAGTGTCCACTAAAATCAAGTGCACACGAAACATGCCAATCCAATCAGTTATAACGACAACATCGTTGTGTGGAGCATATACACCTACCATGTCTGCATCAGAGAACTCGATCTTTTTGCACCCAAGCTCCTTAGTTTCTGCTCCATTACCGCTGACAAAATCAATGTGATTTGTCAAGTACCATTCTTTCAACTGTCTGAGCTTTCTCCTTGTTTCGTCTTCCGATGATCGCCTGGTCATTGAATAAATCCTGGCGTGACTGACATTAATCACGCGAGCGTTAATCACATGTGCAGTACCAAACTGACCAGGACCTTTCCCAAAGTCCTTTTTCACATACTGTTGCAGCTTTCCAGCGTCGATCATTCGCTAGATCTCGATCTGTAAAGATCTGCAGTTCTCAGTTTTGTGACCATGATCTTTATGGAACTTGCAGTAATTGCTCCTATCACGTTTATCTCTTGTTTCTGCTGCCAAAGGACGTGGGGGGCTCAAATCCTTTTGTATTTTTTCGTACAACTCTGTAAGACTTACGTTCAGCGGGGTCAGCTTCATATCGTGAAACTTCTGGTACCCAGTTTCGGTGCGTTCACCTTGATTTTTCTCTCGAGCATCGCCACGATCAGTATGCTGTCCGTTTGAAAGGTTCTTGGATTTTTCCTTCTTCCCATCATTTGGATGATTGGATGATCTGTTAACTTCTTCTCGGGCTTTAGAATCATCTTCCACTCGGGCGTACTCTTCGACTCGATCATATAGTTCCTCCAAATTTTTTGGTGGTCTCTTGACCAAAGAACCGTACACACCTCTTTGATCATGATGGTAAGCCTTTTTGTATGCCGAAATTACAACTTGGTCATTGGCTCCATCCACGTCCGCTAACTCTTGCTTGAAACGCCTAGTGAATTGTTTGATGCTTTCCTCCTTCCGGATTCCTAGAAGGAACAGTGAATGGCATCCTTTCCGATCACGTTTGTTGTACTTGTAGTTAGAGCAAAAATCATCAATCAGCTTATGGTAAGTCCCAATCGAATGTGCTGGAAGCTGGTTGAACCATGTTATAGCTCCCCCCGTAAGGGATTGCGGGAACATTTTACACATCAATTCGTCGTTGTACTGCCACAAGGACATGGCAGTCTCATAGTGTAAAACGTGCTGATCTGGATCGTCAGTTTTCTCGTCGAATTCCGGTAATTTTGGAACTAGAAAATTCATTGGCGGTCTGAATTCTCTTATATTCTTCTTGAACGGTGCTCCTGCTGCACGATGTATCATGTCCATCTTTTCTTCTCTGGATTGTTTTTTCATCATCACTTTCTCGATCATCCTCGCAAGACGAGCTTCTGTTATTGTGTTTAGGTTTTCATGTGCGGAACTGCCTTCCTGTTCATAATCACGGTCCTCTGGAATATGATTATCCGATCTCCTTTTTTTGCTATGGGGTCCAACAGGTTCTTTTCCAACTCTTCCTTGCTCCGAATGAGCACCGTAATCGGGCGAAAAATCTTCATCATCGTTCCAATCTCGATCCTCTTCCTCCTCATTTCTGAGGCATTTTGAATGAGATGTATTTCTGGTCGCACTCTGCTGTGTTGCAGCTATCCGATCCCCTGATTGCTTAGGTCATTTCGCTAAATCTCCTGTGACCATCAGCCTCTTGTCTCTTCGATCTAGATCGGCTACTTCTCTATTAGGATTTGCGACTTGTGGTTCAATTCGACCTCCAAGGCGTTGCCATACAGATCGTACCCTCTGTTTATTCAAAACACTGGTCTCATTTCGAGGTTGGTTTTCACGTTCTAATCTCAGGATAGCATTTTCCTTCTCTAGGTCCTTTAGCCGCTGCCGTAGCTGTTCCTCCTCTGTACTAGGAGTCGCAGTGCGGCCATCACGCAGATCTTGTCGATTGCGATTCTTTCTAGAGGGGCTGCCGAACGCATACCCTCTCTTTCCACGAACATCTTGGTTTTCCCCATCAACGTCGATCACTTCGTTATCGATCACTGGTTGTTTTTCCTTTCTGCGATTTGGATCTGTAACTCTGTCATGAAAATGATCTCGATCTCGTCCATGATTCAGTGATCTGTTATGAGTATGATCTTGACCCGGCCTGTTTCCAGTGGGTATAACAGGTGCAGATTGAACCTCAATATCGTCCTTCTCCATTTCGCGTCTCCTGCGCGGTTGGGAATTGTTCTCAGAATCAGACCCTCGTGCAGTCTGTCTTACTATTGCCATATCTCGATCTAGTATGTAGTTGCAGAATAACCTACAACTACACCCTCAGTAGAATTGCTAAAATTTAAGAAGTTCTTGATGATGAATAACACTTTTTATTATTAATTCTCTTAATTGATTACATAGAAGTATCTAAATGGAGCTAGAATAGTTACAATTTTCTCTATTCTCTTTCCTAAGATAATTTCTAATACTCACTAAAAGAACCTCCCGAATTTTACATTTGAACTCCTATTTATAATGAAATTTGTACAGCTGTATATGAATTGCGAAGTATCTCAATTCATCTTCGCAAGATTATACTATCTTCGCAAATCTTCATACTTCCCCGTGCTTCTTCTATCATCGCATCATTTTGTAATTCTTTCCTCTTATATTCATTACGATGTTTGTAAACTAGTATCTTGTGATATTCAGTACCTACATCTTGCCTCTTCTCATGTCAATTCTTCTTAGAAGAAATGATCGTGAGAATATAACCGTCACTTAGTCTTTTAGAATTTGGACACGTCTTTTGTAACCGTCCTTTTCTAGTTGTTCCCTTATATAAACTCTTTTATATTCTCTTCCTTTTCTTCTTCTTACTTTCTCTGCAATTTTATCTTCTTATTACTCTCTCCGTTACCATTTTGTCTTCCTATTCATATCATCATGAGTTCTCCAAGGTAATTTTCTTCTATCTTCGCGTATTTCACTTGTTTTCCTCTTTGATTTCTGTATAATTTATTGTTTGATTCTGGTTTGTTTCAGCAAAATTATTCCTCAAGTGAAACCTTCACCCAGAAATTCAAGCCCAAATCTTCGAACAAGAAAATCCGAGAATCAAAAGGTAGTTAAAATACTTTGTCTTCTTTTTTGAACAATATATTGTTGCCTCAGTTTTTTAATCTACATTTTGATTCGTAGGCTGGTGAAAAACCAAACCCCAACAAGAGATCTCGAGTGACTAAACCCACACCAATAATTTCAATTGATGATTTCCTTCTAGAAATTGATAAGGAATTTCCCTCTCCTCCTCGTGAAAACACTTCTTCGCAAATTCCTGCTTCTACTCCATTACCCAGTTTTCAATCTCCCACTAATGCCAATTTATCAACACTTCTTCAGGATCAATCCTCGCAAAATACTTCTTCAACTTCTTCTCTTGAAAAACCTATCTTAACTCCCAATCCTTTGTGTGCTATTGCTCCAGAATATTTGCAACTTGCTCTTATTCCTTCAAACTCTTCTCCTCTTCCTCAAGAAATTCGAGATGGAATTTACTCAACTTTCCGAATGTTATCTGAGGTTTTGAACAATACTGCAAAATCTACTAATATTCGTTCACAGTTCGAATTTTGCGAAGCACTAAATAGTTTCATCAATCCTGATATTTCTACCTCACGTCAGTCTTTGGAAAAAGAAGTTGAATTACTTCGCCAATCTTTGAAGTCTTCAAGAGCAGAATGTGAGAATCTCCGTAAAGAGAATTATCAGCTTCAAAATGATTCTCTTGATTGTGCGATTCTTCGCAAAAGGAATGATGAATTGAAAGGTATGATTATTATCTCCATATTTTCCCATTTTGTTTACTTATATTCTTTATATGCTTGAAACACCCATTAAAACCCATTCCTCTTTATAGAATTTATCCAGAAATGTAGAAGGTTGGTACTTCTCCACGAATCAGATGCAACAGAATATCAAACCAAGCATGAAAGCCTCTTGAACCAATTCTCCCACTTATCTAATCTTTATTCGTGTGTTCTTGATAACTCTGATGCCCTTTTTCAAGAGAATACCCAACTGATTTACGATCGCAAATTTTTGAATGATGACATATCTCAACTTACTTCTTCTTTAACTAAAGCCGGTTTGAGAGTAGAAACCTTATTAGAAAAAAATAAAACCTTATCAGAATAGAAATGCTCGTATTTGCATACAATGATCGTTTCTTCGCAAGAATTAAATACTCTTCAGAATAAATGTTGCGATCAAGAAAATCTTCTTTCTTTGTTAAAAGGTGAACTTGAGGAATTAAAGAAGTCTTCAGATGCAGAGAGAAGTTCCTTTACCGTTGAGAAGAAGTCCCTTATTAATAAGAATATAATCTTAAGTACTAAGAAGAATCAACTTGAAGAAGATTATTCTGAACTAAAAAGTCTTAATGCCAAACTTACGAAGGATAAAAATTTTCTTCTTTCTAAATATCAAAAGCTTCAATCTAGACTTAAAGGATTAGTCGTTGATGGTTTTGATAATGCGATGGATCAGATGAAGAATTGTTGTCTCTCTTTAGCTCAATTTCTTACTTCACAAAGAGAAGGTAGTCATTAAAATTTGACTGCCTCTGATGTATCTTTAAATTTTGTTATATTCGCAAATTTGACCCTTTGAATTTTATTTTACTCGTAGAATCTGAGAAAAATCTTCGCAATGCTAAGGCTGGATTAGAAGCCTCTTGTTCTGAGCTTCGTAAGAAAAATGCTTTGCTTTCTAATCGCTTAATCAGCTCTCGTGATCGTTCTACTCGGAGATTCAACTATCTTTCTTATTCTAAAGATATCGAAGATACCAACCATCAGAAAGCTATACTTCGTGAAAGTCATCTGAAAGCTCAAGTCTTTGCGAATAAATTCTCTTATCAAGAGCTTTGCCTCCTGTGAAAATTACTCCTCTGAAGATATCTGATGATGAAGTTGCTCATGAGCCTGACAGTGATTTTGATTATGAGAGTGATGATGAAGGACTTGATGATGAAAAAGAATCTATTCCTCAAGGGGATGTTCATGTTGCAGATTCTTCAAAGGATGATATTTTGCAAAAATCGAGAACTGCTAATGACCCTGCTCATCCTAAAGATCCAGCACAGAGTGTTGATGAAGCAAAATAATATTCTTTATCGAATTATCATTGATTCTCTTGTTTTCTTTTCTTTCTTAGCTACTATTGGTTTTCTGCTACTGGTTCTTCTTTTGCAAACAATTCTGCCTACTATTTTTGCTCTTTTTAAGAAGTACATTTGATATTTTGCGAAGATGATTTGACCTTTCTTAAGTTGAATGCTTTCCTTATTTGCATCATTTGACCATATGAAGAGAAATAATATAACTTGAAGACTTAGCTTATTCGCATAACTTGATCATTTGGAGAGAAATAATACATCTTAAAGACTTAGCTTAGTATTCCCCTTCCCTTTATTATTGGTCTTCAGATGATCAAATATTGCTGGAAGTATTAGAATATCTGCCTCAATTTAATTTATGAAGCTTCAGCTTGTTGCGATTAAGAAATTCTCCCTTTGAAATATAAGAAATACGAGGTATGAAATATCCTACGAAGTATGAAATATCCTTAAGAAGTATGATAAGTATAAAATATCTTTGAATAAATATAAGAAGTATCAGAAATATTCAATCCATGAATAATTATCCAATACATGAAGAAGTATAAGAATTATTCAATTCGTGAAGAATTGTTCAATGTACGAAGGAGTATAACAAGAACTTTAATCTTCGCAAAATGAAATATCCGTTGAAGAAATATAATAAATATGAAATATTCTTGAAGAAGTATAATAAATATCCGTTGAAGAAGTATAATAAATATGAGACTTTCTTGAAGAATTATAAGAAGTGTTCGATTTGTATAGAAGTATTCATTATATGAAGAAGTATAAGAAATATGTAATTCTCGTAAAATTTAACGAATATGAATTGTCTGTATTTGATTGCGAGTAAAATTGCATCTTTTGTTATGCCTTCGTGAAAATTCTTCAATGAGATTGTCTTCTTTGTTTCTTCAATGGGATTGTCTTCTTTGTTTCTTCTTTTCTAGGACTTCATGATATATATTCTTGTAAAAAATCTTCAATGATATTGACAGGGTTGTCTTCTTTGTCAGAATTTCACGATATGTACTCTTGTAAAAAATTCTTTAATGATATTGATGAAATAAATTTCATTAATTGATGTGGTCTTATCATGCCTTCCGAAGTAAAGGTCTTATTTTTCCACCTCTTTTGTGATAATATTTTTGTATTTGCGATAATATGACAAGTTTAAACATTCTTGCGAATATACAACCTCGTGACATTATCGTCTTGCGATGAAATCGCAGGAAGTTGTTACACTTTCATGCAATAACCCATTGATCTCATCTTAACTTCTTTGTTATGTTCTGCGAGTTCTCCCTTCTCTCTTTTTTTTTTTAGAATGCTCGCAGAAATTCAGTTGGTGCACAAATATGACAAGCCTTTATGTTTTTACAAACAAGAAGCCTCGTGACATTTGCGTCTTATAGCACATATCAGCTCCCTAATGGAGGGTGCTGCCCTTTATCTTCCCCTTGGTTGCCCCTTCAAGGAAGCGTACATCGACCATACAAGGTTAGCTCTTCCCATCCGGTTCTGCAAACAACCAGTTTTTGATCGCAACCTCTTATCCTTTTTTCCTATAGGGCTTATAGTTACGAGGTTGCACCCTATGGGGTATCTTTGGGCCAAGTGCATCATTTTCCAAGACTTGTCAAAAATGGCAGATGGTTCAACCCCACCCGACACTCTTGACTCAACCGTGTACCTCGGTGCCTTGATCGTTTTCTGCACTTCTTGGGAAAGACAGTATGCCTTAGTCGCCCAACCTAAACTTGTTACACCGCATAATATTGCGTAATGTCGCAAGATTAGGTGAGAATCCAAGTTGTCTAACCTGGATAGGTATCCCGTTATTTGGTTATACCCCGTAAAAGTTCCATGTACTAAGGGCCCTTGGTGGTGTTCCATTAGGTTATTCTGCAACTACATAGTAAAACACGATTTTCTTTTTTTTTCGAAACCGTTAGTCGGCGCCACTGTTTGTAAGGTAAAATCACTTCTACCCCAAACACATAATTTTGTATGATATTGCTATTGGGAATCGATCTCTAGCTCGATCTTCGATTGGATTATTGAGGAGAGGGGGGGTACCTGCAAAAAACCCTTCGATGCTAAAGTCAGTATTTGGATTTCTTACAGGAGTTTTTGTGAAATGAATTGCTTACCTTTTTGGTTATAAAACTGTCTATTTATATGTGCGAATTTCAGTTTTATTTCTTTTGATTTTATGGCAGATCTTAATTGCCATAACTGGCCCCTGCATGCCTCCCATCAATAATAGTCCATGCAATAACGGTCCATGCAGATATCAATTCCAGAAACTTCCACCATTTTGGTTAAGGGATCTCATTGGGTGTGGATAACCAAAGGTGTATGAGAAATGGGTGTAAGCAGACGGGGCGCAAACATCCGTAGAGTAATACGTCTGGGGCGCAAACATCCGGGGTTATGGGATTAAGTTACCTCGAGCAACACCAAAGCAGTCCCGTTAATAAATCGCCATTCCAGCGTCGAAAATGAGTCTAGCCGATTAATCGGCAATAACTCGCCGAGGGCCGCTCGTTGAAAGCCGCCGGCAGAAATCTGCTGCTGTTAGTAGCCGTTACGGAATATGCTGACGGCGTTAGGCATATGCCGACGCCGTGACTAACGCCGTTAAATGTAACCGAAAGTAAGGGAACCGTCAACAGTTAACGGAATATGCTTAGGATATTCGAACGCCGTTACTCACGGCGTTAATTCTTAACGGAGCTACAAACGTGTCACCTACCACGTCACTGCCCTGGTGACGTGGCATCCTGTTTGCTGACGTGTTCAGCGCCACGTCATCACTATTGCTGACGTGGCGCTCTACTTTGCTGACGTGGCGCTATACTTTGATGACATGGCACCTGCCATGTTAGCGTCTTTGCTGACGTGGCACTCGTACTTTGATGACATGGCAGGCGCTGTCATGGATGCATGCTGACGTGGAAGCTGGCGGTTGGTGACAAAGCTCGCTTATGTGGGACTTGTTAGCTCAACTTGGAGTTCTTGCCCATGGGTTTGTGAGTTGAGTGTTTGCTAATGAGGCCTAGCTTAGTTTGTTGTATATGGGCTTGCACATGGAGTCTTTGCAAGGCCTACATGGCTATCCATGGGAAACACTTTAGGCCCAATGACCCTTTCTAAACTAGTAAGAGGAGTTTTGTTGGCCTAGGTTGGCCCATTTACTTGAGTAGAATATTAGGGGTACAAACATAGAGGTTGCTGGTGGTGAAAAAGATTTCTGATTTTTTCATGATCCCTTTCACTCACTTTCTTAACTCCAATTAGAAATTCATAATCCAGTGATATTTCGGAACCCAGACTGACAACACAAACAAAAGAAGACTCTGAATTTTGAAGAGGGTCTGAACTCTAAAGTTTGAGAGTATCCTCTTCAATTATGTACAAATAGAAGTCAAAAGAACAATGTAAAAAGAGACGATGAGAAACATGCACTCATTAAATTGAGTTAACAATATGATCAACACGATTCAGTTTTGTCTGATCAACTTCGTTAATTTATTCAATGGATACTCTTCAATGCTTTTAAATTCAGGGTTTTAGTTAGGCTTTTTAAGCTCAGTAAGAAACGATCCAAGTGGTACATCCATATGAGTAGCGACCCATATGGTAAATATTCATGGTGTTATTCCCAACACAACTAATATTGCAGTTTATCCCAACACAACTAATATTGCAGTTTTTGTCTATGTTATCAATATATCTAAGAATAATGTAATCCATTCCTTGTCAAGAAAAAAAATATGTAATCTACTAATCTTAAAAATATCAAACGAATCATTACATGTCCATGTTATTATCATCTAACCTGAAACTGAATTTATATATTTTTGAATTGTGCTCGAATTGCCATCTTCTTTCTTCTGTTCTATAAATTATAAGATTTTGTTTGCAAGCTCGGATTCTTTCTTGATCCCAGATTCTATCCACGTTTACCTGATATTCTTTACTTAGGTGTTCTTTGTACCGTAACAATTTTTGTTCTTGATCTCTTTTTACTTCTCGTTCATCCCGATAGATATATTCTTCATATTTTTTTATGTAATCTTCGGGTCCAAACTTTGGACATTGGCTTCTTAATTCATGTTTTCTATATATTTGATCTGTTACTTGTTCTGCTATGAATGAGATAATTTCTCTGTCTATTTTTTTGATTATTTTCTTCTGCAAAACAATATTCGGAAGACGCTTTTTGAGTTCTTCTTTTTGATACTCCATTTTTTCTTCAAATTCCTCATCCACTAAATAAGCTTCAACCACTTTAGAGTCATAATTCAGTTTTGAGTTTTCTGAATTCTCTTTTACTGTATCTCCATTGTCTTCTAGAGCCATGAATTCATTAAACGTTATACCATTCCAGTCTTTGGGTAATTTTTGATACTCTATAAACTTCTTCATTTTGTGTTGCTGTGTTTTCTTGTAGCTATCCATATACGTTGTAAACTTGTAGTGATCCTTGATCCATTCCTTTTTGTCAGATCCATAAATTTGAATAGGATTGTGCATGAAGAAATGTTTATCATTGTATTCAGTCTCTTGCATCATTATAAAGGAACTCTTTTCCTTGTGGTCATCAGAATCTATAGGTTCTCTATAGGTTTGCCAAGGAATCCTTTTGTATATTTTCTTTTGATTCTCCATGTAAAGCTTTGAAACCATATCGTTTGTGAATACATGTAAAGCATTGAATTAGCTTGATATTTATTTTATTTTTTGGTTAATTTCTAAGAAAATTGTTACCTTCGTTAATGTCATTGCGGTGTAGTTTGATTCCATGGCATAATTTAGAGGATATATATTGTGTGCTGTGAAATTTCTGTAGTTGAAAGAATCTGGGTTTAGATGCACTTCGAATACGAACGTTACTGGAATTGCATTCCATATTTCTGCCACATTTTCTGCCTTGTTTTCCTGTCATGCAAGATCAAAATCTTAGTTATATATGTTTACTGTAATTATAAATCACGACATTATTTAATTCAAGTATTGAAGTATACCTTAACGTTCAGATTGCTAATTTGAATTAATTTGGATATCTTCACATTATTTAGGAGTGTTTCTGCTGCATGACCTAGAGCAATTACTACAGCTGTGTCCCTGTTGTCTTCAACAATCAGTTCTATTCTGTATGTTGGTACGGCTTGTGTTACCTTTGCTTTGCAATGTATGCACCATGGGATTCTCTTATGCCAGGCATGCTTCTTGTTGCATTTTGGACATGTAGGGGCAGAATATTGTCACAACAATATTCCTGCGAAATAAACAACTGTTCTGCGATGCATCGATAATAAACGAATTACTCTGCGACACATCAGTGATATTCTGCGACACATCCAAAGATGACTTAAACAATGATGTAATGACTGAAAACGATAGAAACACGAAGAAAGTGTGACATGTTTGCGGTATATCAATAAAACCTGCGAAAGATAAAGGCGGTGCCAGCTGCGATTTATCGCAAGAACTCAGATCCGAAATTGAAGGGAATCTTAGTTGTAAATGAGCTGTCATGAGCTGTAATCCACTATGTAAATACCTATATAAAGGAGGTGAATAGTTCCAGAGAGGGAATGAATTTTTGAGTGTTAGGAAAGTTTTTAGGAGAGAGAAAAATCTTTGTTAAGTATTCTGTGTTCTTGATTTCTGTAATTCTATAAGGTCATATTAATGAAAAAGTGTTCTTAATCTTCAAATTATGTCATAAATATTGATAGATTCTTGAATAGGGTGTAGTGTGGGAATTCCTGCAACTACATTTTGGTGCCCAGAAACAGGGAGAATCAAAGCTTGAGAAATTTCAAATTGCAGTTTGAAGATTTAAAGAAATTATTAGAATTGAAGAGAAATGGCTAGAAGGAGGAGAAATACATCAGAACCACCAACAACAGTGAGAAGAAGTAAAAGAATTGCAGGGGAAGGAACAGGTGAATTGGAAGGATCTTTAAGGAACAGATCAGGAAGAAGTAGAATGAGAAATGGAGCAGAAAATTCGAACCAACCACCAAATCAACAAACACGAGCACAAGATAAAAACATGGATCATGATAGAGTAAGTGTGCATACTTGGAGGTCGGATTCGATAGAAGAGGCGGAAAGTCAAGAAGAGGAAAGAAATCAAGAAATGGAGGGAGGATTAATTCATGAAGGACGTGAAGTGGAAGATGGTTTGAGACAAAGGATACAGGAAGAAAGAAGGTTAGAGGCAGAATAACGTGCTAATCTTACAAGGCAAAATCATGAATTAAGAATGGAAAATTTGAGGTTGCAAAACAGAAGATCAAGAAGCAGCATGAGATCAAATTCAAGATCATATAGAGAAGAAGCAAGGCAAAATCTTCCTATACAAAATATTGAGGAAAATTTGATAAATGATCGTTATGTTCCACGCGGTGAAACTTTAGACATTAGACATAATCAGAGTGAGGGAGAAAAACAAGAAGAGAGAAGGAGAATGTTACGTGATGAAGAGATTCGAAGAAATCGCAGGATTATCGAAGATGATATTGAGAGACATTATATTGAGCAAGTACGCTTAGCAGGAGAAAGAGAGAGATTGCGAGCAGAAGTAGAAGAGCAAGAAATTCAAGCAGCGTTGCGTCAGAATAATCATGACAATCGAGAAAGACGACGTGCGCAAAATCGTAATAATGATAATCTCAGTGAGGAATATGAGAGAGTTCGCAGAGACATATAAAGGCAACGAAGAGAAATAGTAAGGGATGAGGAAATTCATGGAGAAGAGAATGAAAGACAAATAAACTTGCAAGAATAAGAAAGTCGCAGAAGAAGGCAAAACCAAGATGTTGAAGAAGAAGCGAGAAACATCGCAAGACAAGAAAGGCATGAACGCAGACGAAGAGAAGCTGTGTTGAAAAGGCCAATTGAGCAAAATTCTGATAGGAATGAACACATCTTGGGAGAATTGGCAGAAATGAGAGGAATAATAAATAACAGAAGAGAAGGAGGAAGAAGACAACTTGATGAGGCAATCGAAGAGGCTGCGAAAACTCCATTTACTCAAGAGGTACAATTAGGAGGGATACCTCCAAAATGTAATTTACCGGTGTTGACCAGTATATTTGATGGAACTACGTGTGCTGTCCAACATATCAAAGCTTATATTCGATGTATGCTACAATGGGAGAACCATGATGTCGTTTTGTGCAAATATTTTGCGTCAAGTTTAACTGGCGAAGCATTGAAGTGGTTCGAAAGTCTTCCCAAGAATACAATAACTTCATTTATGCACTTGCAAACCACTTTCTTAGGAGCCTACATCAACAATAATTCTGCGCGACCTGGAATTGAAGATGTGTTTGGATTAAAACAGAGAGTTGGTGAGAGTTTGAAGCACTTAACCATAAGGTGGAGGACAATGTGTAGTGAAATGGCAGGAAGAGTAGATGAAAGATATCTCATTTTGTCCTTCATAAATGCTATGTTTGCGACAAATCTATTATACATCCAGGTCTTCAGAGTCAAAAACACAATCACTATGACAGAGTTGCGAGAATTGCAAGAGGAATATATTGCTTTAGAGGAAAAACAAAATGAAATGGAATCTTATCCAACTCTTGTAGGCACAAATTTAGCCGCAGCAAATGGAAGTTTGTTACCAAGGATGATTAATACAGTAGCAAGTACTTCCCAAAATCCGCGAGAGAAAATGGAGACTGATAATCAACTTAAGATAGTAGCAATGGGGAGTAGAGATCAAGAGGAATTAGAAAAAGAGAGAAATTTTTATAATCTCAATAACAATAATAAGGTCCCACGGTTTGATCAACCGCAGGAAACTTATGGTGGACAGAGGCAGAATTATTCAAGAGAGCAAAGAGGTCAGAGGAATATGTGGGAAGATATCAAATTGCCGCCTTTAAATACTGGTATAGATAAGATTTGGGAAGCGATTATTTTAATGGAGAACATACCCTCACCCTGGAACATGGGGAAGGAACCACATCCCAACAATCACAATCAAGAATTTTGTCCTTATCATCATTTTCATGGTCATTCTGTGAATAATTGTAGGAATGTGAAAAGAATCATTTTGCGAATGATCGAACAAGGAAAATTAAATCATTTTTTAGCAAGATATTTACAACCGCAGCAATTGCAAAGTACCAGAAATTCGCAGAGTTAATGTTGCGAAAGAAGCAGAAACATTTGTCATTGAAGTAGGAGCTACAACAAAAAATCTATTTTTCAATTCAATTGTACATTCACAAAAAACGATAGAGGATTTCCATGATAATGTGCTAAGAGTATTTGCAAGGGATATAGAGGGAAGAGAGGTGATGAATATTGCGAAGATTTCTCCGTTAGAAGAATGACAGAAACAAGTTATCTCTTTTACTGCAGAAGAGATACCAGAGCCTGGGAAGATACATGACAATCCATTGGTGGTGAAATTAGAGATAAATCCAAAATATAGAGGAGGAGAAGATGATGATGATGATGCAGCAAGTGATTCCTGGGCAATAGATAAAGTTCTAATTGACACTGGTAGCTCGGTGGACATTTTGTTTTATCATACTTATCACACAATGGGTGGAAGAGATGATGAGCTAATCCCTTCAACTTACAAGATCTATGGTTTTAATGGCACCGCAAACAAGCCAAAAGGAGAAATTACTATGGAAATTCCATTGAACAAGATATCTTCAAAAATCAAGTTTTGTGTAGTGGATATAGAATCTCCTTACAATGCCTTAATTGGAAGGCCATGGCTCCATGGGATCTTGGGCATAGCATCAACATATCATCAATGCATAAAATTTCCACATCCTCATGGTATTGGGATAATTAAAGGTGATTGGTTTGAAGGCAAAAAGTGTTATGAAGTTGACATTAATACTTGCGAAGAAAGGAATGCTCGAAATCGTAATTGGAAACATAACAGGAAGCAAAATCAGAGAGCTGAGAAATTGATGGTGGACAATATAGAATTGCGGGGAAAGGGTATACTTCAAGAATAGTTTGTCTCAAAACATTCAATGGCGATAAATCATACAAAAATGGGGAAAAGTTGAAATATTCATTTTTCGCAGGAGCACAAAAAGATGAAGTTGCGAATAATCATTCGTCACAGAAGAAAAGAAGTACAACAATATCATTTTGCGAATAATTAAAAAACAAGATGATTTCGAATATTAAAAGAAAAATTCTGCTCAAAAATGAGAAATTTTTCTATTAAAAATAAAGAGATGGTGATTTCTAATCATATAAGAATTTTTAATGTAAATGCATAAGACGGGCGCAAATCACCTAAAAACATATAAGAACGGGACGAACTTTTATGACGTACACCTTAGTTCACGGATTCTATTCCGTAAGAGGTAATGTCCTTAAAGTGCGTCATAAGGGGGGTATCTTCTTTACTTTCAATTATCATAAGAATGGGACGAACTTTTATGGCGTACACCTTAGTTAGCGGATTCTATTCCGTAAGAGGCAATGTCCTTAAAGTGCGTCATAAGGGGGGTATCTCTTTGCATGGCTATGGGAAAGGCTATACCGCTGCTGGAACCTGGTCATGGAGATTGGGATTATAGAAAATCCATCCAGGAGAGATAACTTGGATTCCCAACTATATAAGGTTATACCCTGGTTGGGCGCCCGAGAGTTTCTCCTAAGGAATGCAACGTATGATCAAGGCGTTGAGGTACACGGTTGAGCTGTGGGTGCCTGGGATGGATGAACCTACCCTGGCCATCCATGGAAAGTCTTGGCTTACGATGTGTTCGGCCCGAAGAAAACCCCACTTAGGGTGCAGTCTTGTAACTATAAGCCATATAAGGCATAAAGGACAAGGCTGCGAAAACAACTAGTTGTTGGCAGAACCGGATGGGAAAGTGCTAGTCTTGTATGGCCGATGTATAATCCTTGAAGGGGCAACCGGGGGAGAGATAAGGGCGATACCCTCCATTAGGGAGCTGTGTATCAAAAAAGACGGCAATGTCATGGGGCTTTATATTCGCAAGAATGTTTAGGCCCGTCATATTGTCGCGTGACAGAGACAACAATGTCATGGGACTTTATATTCGCAAGAATATTTAGGCCCGTCATATTGCCGCATGACTGGCCAAAAAGCCTAAAGAGAAATGTTAAGATGAGGTCAATGGGTTTTTGCGATAAGATCAAAAGATGAGATAAATGAAATCAATAATAAGAGGAAATAAATCGCAAAGACGACAATGTCATAAATCTTAAAAAGCAAAGAGAGAATTAATCTCTCACAAGATGGCTTAGATTTATCATATTGTTGCAGAAAATAAAATAATGATAAGGCAAGATCAATGGATTATTACATATAAGGTAAGAATATCCTGGGATCTTGTCGCATAAAGGTGGCATAATAAGACCTTTAACTAGGAAGGCGAAATAAGACCACAAGAAAAGATATGTCTGCGAAACATATAATAAATTGTTCGCAGAAATATTTGCGATAATTCATTTATCATATTGCAGATTAATAACAAGAGGCAAGTATGGGAACGATGTATAAGAATGATAAATATTGTTATTCATCATTATATGATAAATTCATATAAGTAACGGATGGATAGAAGCAAAAAGGGAATTTATATATATTGAAGAACATTAGGAGTTACAAGTATCTTGTGGAAAGGATGGTACAATTTTCCAAAGATAATTATCGCAAGAAAGGAAGAGAAAAATACAGACGAAGATCAAAAAGAAGAAGCAAAATTATTGAGATTTATCTTCACCATTATCTTCATCTTTGTCTTCATTATCTTCATCATCAGTTTCTTCGTCATCTTCGCTTTCATTCTCATCTATATCAGCCTCACTGTCAGAAATAACTGGTACTTCAGATCTAGCTGGGATATTTTCCAAGAGGCAGGGATATAGGCTAAGAGAGAGGTTATTATCATTGCAGACTTTCTCAATAGCGTTATTGCGAACAACGAGAAGATTACTATGCAAATTGGAGTTAGATGTTTTTATCTTCTCTCGCAGTCTAGTGATCTTATCATTGCGGGAAGCAAGATTATTCGCAAGACCACTTTTTCTTCTTCAAGTTCTGCGATCCTTCTAGCATGTTTTTCTTCAGATTCTGCGATAACACAATAACAAGTTAGAAATTTATCAAGAATTTACAAAAAATATAAAGATGTTAGAGGAGAAATAAATAACCTTCTCTTTCATGAATCATTTCTTGTATCAAGGTTGCCTGTTCGGTGTGAAGACTGACATCTATTGCTAAGTTTTTCCTAGCATTATCGAGAATTGTCGCAGCCCATGCGAATTTATCATCATTTTGAATGAGAAGATGGGAACGGATCTGTTTTTCTCTTTTAAGAAGTTCAATATTTTCATCCTTAAGTCTATCTCTCTCAAGTTCAGTGTCAATAAGGGCATTGCGGAACTTTGATAGAGCTTCAGCGCCTTGAAGAGTAATGCGTTCTTTCTCCTTCTCAAGTTCCTTCTTTTGGGCTTTCAAGGTTTTGATTCTTTTTCCAAATTCATCTCTACAAGTCTTAAAACTATTGGATATACTCAAAGTAGATCTATAATCCATTCTTATAAGGGAAATGTGAAATCTAAGTTCATCGATAGATAGAGCATTAATTTTTTCATCGAAATAATTATTTAAAGCGTCATTAAGACGCTGAAGAAGAATGGATTCATCTATGGGTTCATCAAAAGAATTAAGGATAAGAGATTCATCAGTAAGGTTATAGGCATCTTCAAAATGGTTGTTTAAATAAGCTAAAATAGCAAGAAAGAAAAAGGTAAAAATAAAATAAAATAAATCATACCAATAATTTGTTTGCAGAACTTCTCCTTGTCAGCTAGTTTTTGTTGAAGAACTTCAACATCTACTTTAAGCGATTTATTCTTGTTAAGGAGCTCAGTATTCCCAGATACTTCCAATTGTTTACATTTTTCACGAAGAATGGATATTTCATCTTCGTATTGCTTATTCTTTTCGCGAAGTTTCGCAGACTCAGATTGTGAATCAGTAAGCCTTCTTTGCGATAATGATAATCTATTTTCTAATTCCGAAGCAACGGAAAAAGAAGCTCTAGCAGTCTGTGGAAGATAAGAGAAAATAAGTAAGGGTAAAAAGAAGATCTTAGAAATTCATGACAAGTGTAAAGGGGCATACCAATGAAGCTAGTGCATGAAGAAAATCTGGATTGATAAATCTCGAGACTCCTTTAAGATCTTTATTATTGGTTAAGATGGAAGCATCGCAGATTTTTGAGAGATAATTGCAATCGTGAGCAATATCGTCATCACCAATACCTTGCATGGGATTTCTAAAGATATTTGACAATTGATCCATAGGAGTCTCAGGTTGAGAAATACCCATCGCAGATCTAACTCTTGCGGAGGAAAAACGTAATGAAGAGGTGCTCATGGTAGCATCATTATTAATTCTTCCGCTCTCTTCAACCTCATTATCTTTTTCAGCGATAGAAGAAATGTCTTTAAGTGGTTGAGTTTTTCTTCTCTTTTTTGGAGGACTCTCAGCAGTTTGATTCTCATTGCGATGAGGAGAAGTGCCGGAACTCTCATTTGGAGTTATTACTTTTTTGCCTTTATCCTTGGCTTCAACTACTGCGACAAATGGTATTTCCTAGAAAACAACCACACATGAAGATAAGAAACAGGGGCAACAATATATTGTTAAAAGTTATAAGAGAATGTTTCTTACTTCATCTGTGAAGGTTTTCAAAAAATTTAGGAGATTGGGATTCCCAGTACTGATGTAGCTAGCCTTCATTTTTCCAATCTGATAACAAATAATTCAATAACTAGTAAGAATAGTATATTTATCTGAATTTGCGAATAATGATTAACTTCGCGAGATATACCTCAGAATTCTTTTCAGGCCAATTAAAAATCCAAGGATGATAAGCCGCAAGATATGCAGGATTCGCAGGAAGGTTAAGAGTACCAGAAATATATGGACCTTCAAGGAGGAGAGGAAATCTACACCATTTATCATCTTTGGAGAAGCGTGGAATATTGTTTCTTGTGGAATGATAGTCTATATCTTGCATAAGGATTTTATCTTTCGCAACTTTTTTATCCCTATTCAAACGAATAGCCCAACACGTGCTTTCTTTCTTCATTGGAATCACTTGATAATTCGCAAAGAAGTTCTCCACGGTATATTTCGCTGGAATAATTGGAATTTTCTTATGATCAGGATGTTTCGCATCATCAGGATAAAGAAATCCTTTACCAGCTCCACGGGAAGCATATTCAAGAATGAGGCGAATACAATCTTCACTTAGTTGGCAGATTGCTCGCGAAAGTTTAGCATGAGAAATAATCTCATAAAAAAGAGGAAGATCTGGATTATAAAGAGGAATAGGAAGGCCAGCTTCTAATTGACCTTGCGAAACAAGGATCTTCTCGTTAGAAGAAGGAAATTTTGAAACAAGATCAATGGAGAGATCAGATTCTGAAGATTGATCAGGGATTTCAGAAAGTGTGAAACCTAAGGATTGAAGCTTCTGCTGGTGATTTTTGAAAGTGGATTGACCTAATTTTTTAGCAGGAGCCATTTCTTAATATGGAAACGATGGTTAAGGCGAAGAAGAATAAAGAAGAAAAACTGAAAGAATAATTGAGATCCGGAATTTGCGGAAGAAGACGATGAATAGTGAAGTTGCAGAGAAGAAAAGCGAAAGTAAAAAGAAGAAGAGGGATTAGCATAGACGATATTTATAAGAGAGGAAATTTTTCGAGATTATCAATGTGCATTCAATAAAGAAAGGACGTGAATGGTCAGAACTCAACGGTTGGAAGAATACGTGTCAAGGAATAAATGGAGAAAAGAAAAACATGTGTAGGATATTTAGCGATGGATATAGAGACCTGTCAAAATAAAGGAAATATGAAAAGACAAGATGTATTTGATATTCTCGAAAAACATGAGTTGCGGCAAATCAAGAAATTTAAATTCTCATGATATTTGTCTTCTTCGCAGAAAATATATGAGAAGAGGCAAGATGTAGGGGCAGAATATTGTCACAACAATATTCCTGCGAAATAAACAACTGTTCTGCGATGCATCGATAATAAACGAATTACTCTGCGACACATCAGTGATATTCTGCGACACATCCAAAGATGAATTAAACAATGATGTAATGACTGAAAACGATAGAAACACGAAGAAAGTGTGACATGTTTGCGGTATATCAATAAAACCTGCGAAAGATAAAGGCGGTGCCAGCTGCGATTTATCGCAAGAACTCGAATCCGAAATTGAAGGGAATCTTAGCCGTAAAAATGAGCTGTCATGAGCTGTAATCCACTATGTAAATACCTATATAAAGGAGGTGAATAGTTCCAGAGAGGGAATGAATTTTTGAGTGTTAGGAAAGTTTTTAGGAGAGAGAAAAATCTTTGTTAAGTATTCTGTGTTCTTGATTTCTGTAATTCCATAAGGTCATATTAATGAAAAAGTGTTCTTAATCTTCAAATTATGTCATAAATATTGATAGATTCTTGAATAGGGTGTAGTGTGGGAATTCCTGCAACTACAGGACATGCATTGTAATACCATTTTGAACCTTTTACAATATCAACGACAGTTGCTTTGAATGTGAACTTTACTCCATGTTCCATTTATTTTCTTTAGTGTTTTATTAATTTGTACTATATATTGTAAATATGTATGTTCGAATATTTAAGTATTTCTTACCGTATTATATCGACAGTGAAGGAATGTGTGTGCTTCTGCCAGGGATACTCTATTGCTGAAGAGTATTTTTTTCATGTTTTCTTGTGCTTTTGGCTCTGCCGCTACTGTATTGCACTCTTTTCGGCATGGTATTCTGTTATTTGATTGGAAAAATGTTAAGTGAAGATTTTGCAACATTAATAGATCAGTAAATCAAATACTAAGTTCCTATATGTCTAGGTGCACGAATATGCAACTTTTCGAAAACCAAATGTTAACCACATATTTGTGTTTACCTTGCTTTCATATCTCGGATTTCCTGTATGTCTAGGTCCACGAATAATCTGGCTGCCTCTGATGATCTAAGTTCGTATTCCCCTATTTTCAAAAATCTAGTATTAGAATCAAAGTTGCATATGCCCATTCTATAATAAAATTAAATAATATGGATCTTACCATCGAATTTTTCCACATGCAGGCCAACTATTATCAGTATAATTTGATCTTCTTTAGATATGTCGCCCCTGTTGTTGATTTCGGTAGCTTGATCCTCCGATAGTGTAATTTTTACACGCACGCCTCTCATATTTTCCATAATGATGTCAATCTTCATGAATTTCATGCGCACTATGTTGATCAAACGCCCAATAATGTCTGGATAAACATGGTATCATAATGTTAGTACAAAATCGGTCGTTAAGTTGATGTGTGTTTTCGATGTGTGTAACATTTATAGATACCTGTGCAATGTGTTTTATCCCCGCATCTCTCATTTAGTTCTTCAAATTCCGTTAGGCTGAAGTTGTACTTTGGGATAACTGCAAGACATTCATCCTCTTTTTCCACTCGTACTTGTGTGAGTGTATTGAAAGAAAGCTTTCGATCCTTAGGTAAGGGTCTGTGCCGAAGATTGTATTTTGCGATCCCAAAGTGTTTTAATGACACTATAGTCTGTTCTTTTAGCTTATCCATATGCTTTTTATATTTATTCGGTGTGATTGCCCAATGGATTTGGTCGCCCTGTTATCATTCATGTATTTATTACTATGCATATTTTGTTTCAATGCAGGTTATCACAATATTAAACGTGGCGTTGATCTTACTGTTTGGTCGATTAGGATCATGTTATAGCTTTTACAGGCTCCCTTCCGTGGATTCTTGATTTCCCAGGTACGTAGTATTCGCAGTTTGATTCTCTGATCTATGAATTCCTCTTCAAAGCTTGATGACATACTAATATGTGAAATCCTTTCTAAGAATCTTTTCGGGTTATATGTTTTGCCTAGACATTAGAAGATGACAGTAACTAATTAGTTCACAATAAAAAAAAATTGCTTTAAACAACATGTTTCTGCCAGTTTTATCACCATCTCCATCTACTAAAACAACATGTTTTTTAGAGTGTGAAATTCGTGATTTTGTGTTAATATGAATTTTTATGAATTAGTACTTACCCCTTATGTTTCTTTTGCGCTTTTTCCCAGTTTGTTTGGGTTGGACTCCTGATGCTGCCCAGATGTCAGTTATACCATCATCTTCTATGTCTGAGATATTATGATCATGCACGAATTCACATTGAATTATTAATTCCAACAGTAAGATAGTAATTTAAACATGAATATCTTCCAAATTGATTACTTACCTCCATGGCTTATGGGATTCAAGCGTCTATCACATCCATCTCTATTGTATCCTGATTGAAAGACGTAGAACAATAAATCTTATTTTTATTTTTATTTTTATTTTGTATCCTCATGTAAACACTAAATTTCGAATGTTAACAACTTACTTTCGATAGGATTATTTTCGTTTGATGGAATGGCATCAATGATCCCTCGTTCTTGCTCATCGTAACTTTCATGAATTGTTTCCATAGTATATATTGTTTGGTTTTTCTGACCTAAGAATTGGATTTTCTTTTGCAGAATAACAGGGTTTATATAGCTACTTGGATTTCCTTTTCTATGTAGGTTTGTGATAATTGGTACTATGTTTAGAACATTCCACAAATTAAAATTTCCATGAATTGAGTCTTACAGAATATTCTGGAATTGAATTTCCGGATTAAGTTAAGGTTTGTATATATATAGTTCGTATAACAATTTTTCTTAGGAAAGGATATATAAGCGATCTTAGAGTATAAGTGATTGTTGAGGATGCATACGTAATCCGTGTGTGGTACTCATAAACATAGTCGGTGTTAAACATGTTTTTCGTCTCAAGTACCTCAGAATTTAAGCACAACAGAGCTATGACAGAACGGATTTTTTTAAGCAATGATGATATGAAGTTCAAGCAGGGTACAGAACTCTCAAAATTTCTAAATACAGATTGCTCTGATAGTTACCTTAACATCTTGGAATTTGAAGACGTACCAAATCACTCTATAAGTTTAAGCGTAGGAAGCACGGTTACATTACTTGGAGATGTTGATATCAATTGTGTATTAGTAAAAGGGACTGTACTAATGGTAACAAAACTGACCAAAGATTCAATCCAAGCTGACGTATTACATGGAAGATATGCTAGCATGAATCTATACATTCCGAGGATGTTGTTTTCAGTATGTATTGATGCTTTGCCGATCATTCTATTCAGGGAACAATTCCCAATCAAGGCTGGATCGCAGATTTCTTGATTTTCTTTCAATATTATTTCCTTTATTTATGTCTTCCTAATAAATTTCAAAAAAAGGGTTATGAAGTATAGATTTCATTAATTTTAAACCTCTAACCTTTGTTAATGTTCCTTTTCGATTTCTCAATCCAAACTCCCTCTTTGTATTCCACGGCAAAAGACCTCAAAGCTTGACACCATCGAAAGTTTAGAAAGTCTAGATTCGTGGTACGTAATATAGTATCAGTGAACTTGAGATCCATGGATGGATAATTATGCCGATGGATTACCTTTTGGTTGTTTTTTCAGATTTTTTTTCTTCATTTTTTCGTCTCTTTTTATTATCCTACCATCAGATTAGCTTATTTTGGATAATTTGCTTTGCTATATGCTGGGTTCCTTTTATGACGTTTGATTTTATTTATTTTTTTAAAGGAGAATTCTGAGTTTAGTACATGTTCATTACTATAATTTTATTAGATGGTGCTACTTTTGCCGTGACTGATATTTGATTTTCCGGTTCTTTAATTTTTGAAGATGTAAAGAGTTATCTTAAAATATAGATCTCCAATCACACATAACTGAATAAATCGGTTAAAATAAAATAGATATCTAACCTTAACTACTTTTGTAGTTATTAAGAAATAAACTACTTTTGTAGTTGTCTTGTTTTTGTTTAAAAGTAAAGAAATAAACTACTAATAATAAGAAAAAAAAGCTTATTTTCTGTTGGCTGCCGTTCTCGTGCCTAGTTACTTTGGCATCAATCTTGACTTGAAACTTTCTCATTGATTGTTGTGTCGAACACAACTACACTATTGGCCGTCGTTTCAGTTATGCCAGGTTCTGTTTGTTTTGTTTCAGAGTTGTCTGTTGTTACTACTAATGCCATTAGAGAATTAAAACCCTCATCGCAATAAGTTCCGGATTTAGCTGCATCATACTTTGTAGCATCACTGCATTCCGATTTGTCCACATCATATTGTGTTTCCAGTGCATGATCATATTCATAGATATCCTGTATGGTTAGACTACCGAAAGTAAATGAATTAGTGTTTAGTTTAAACTTGAATATGTAGGCAGCACCATAAAGATCTCCAATTTCAGGAAGATTTTCCGCCAAGTTTTCCTGCGCATGAATACCTTATAATGTTACTAAACCAAATAGAATTTACTATACAGTTTAAAAAATTCAACTATTGTTGACTGTTTACCTGAGACTCATAATATCGTTGTTGCATTAGCTTCTCCACACTCTTTCCAAGCAACTTTTCAACGATTTCTCCCATTGCCACAAAAATAGCCTCTTCAAAATTGTGAACAACCTTTAGGTCAAGTTTGTATTTAGGTTTGGTCTCCTTCTCTGTTAGATATTTTCTACATTTTTTGCAAAACATGCTATTATCCTGGATAACATATTTTTGCGAGCATTGACCACACGCCATGTAGTACCACTGGGTTCCCTGTTTTGCGCCAACAATATTTACTTTGCATGTAAAAACCATATCCTATCATTATTTTACATACACAGATCAGTGTCGGTTACTGGGTTGTTTAAATTTTAATAAAAATCCTAAACAGCTAAAAAGGTATGCCTTACAATGTTCTTAACGTCCCCTAACATTTTTTTTGCTTCTCCAATAGTTTTCCTATTCTTGAAAATCACATCTTTTTTGGTACACAACTTACTATTCTACCAGTACAATTTGTTTACTACTTGTGTTAGTGTACACCTGCATTTAATTATAGTGTGTTAGCATTGATAGTTGTCATCTTATGTAGACTGAAAAACGAAAAACTGAACTGAATTAGCTTACCTGTTTTTGAGAGATATAACTTCATCCACATCTAGATCCACATATACATGTGTACCTGAAGTACTCGATACTTGTTTTTCTCCTATGAACATATATTTTTTATTAAGAGTGTCTCAAGTTATACAATGTTTAATAGGCTACTAACTATTCATGTTATTAACAGAATCTTACAGAATTTAGGTTTACCTGTACGGTCTTTTTTATAAACTATGGATGTTATTAACAGAATCTTAGTTTTCCGATCACATGTGAACAGATCGTCTGAAATCATTCGCGTGGCATCTCCATACAGAAGCACGGAAACCTGTTTTCCTCTTTCGTTCTCAATGGTGATAAAACGCTTGTCCTTGATCGGAATTTTAATGAAGTGATTTGGAATTATCGGCGTCATGGCCACCAATTTTCCCATGATATCTAAACAAAAGTATATATATTAAATTGGCATTCTTTGCGGATCATTGATATGAAATTCAAGTAAAAGTTTTATTAGTTCAGTACCTGAAAGATCTGTAGTATTCCCAAGCCTAGAGGGTATGTCTTCCAATTTCAATAAATTGAAACGGTACCTTGGTATTTCGGTTTCCTCGTTTAATATTATCCTAGCCTCGGTTGTGTTTGTAAAGTGCAACCTCCTCATCCCTAGAACCGCGCGATAGTCGCCTGTCCAACCTTTGATCTCATAGTTTTTAATCATCAGTATTACCTGAGGATGTACCGCACCAATGAATCTGCGGTAAAGATTTGTGAACATTGTTCCCTGGATTTGATCGCCCTTTTTTTATAAAAAAAAAAGTAATTATTATTACAAATTGTTTTCATTTTTTTTCTTTTTAAAAAAAGACACAATTAGATTGATGTAAACTTACAGCTTGATCCATTAATATGAAATCCTTGCTGTAAATTGCTCCAGTATTAGGGTTTTTTGCATCCCATATTCTGATGACCCGAACCATCAGAGGTTTTGATGACACTCCTCCTCTGCAATCCCGTATAAGGTTATTCCTGTTACTTGCTACATTGCCTGTGTATCAACATAATATTAAAACGAATGATGTAATGGTGCATACATGTACATAATTACTTCGTGTCAACGTTGTAATGTCGAATATTTTTACTTACTCCAGTCTTCAAATCCTTTGTTTGGTGTTGAAGGGACCAACATCAAGTTGTTCTTTGAGTATTGATTTGCACCTAAACATATGAAAGACAATTGTTGATCGACCTATAATTTCAATATCAATTGAACATTAAGTACAATGTTAAACAAAAGTAGAAAGTCCACCACTATCTGAGGTGCAAAGCTTCTTAGCATTATCAGCTGCTACGTTTTGTAAAGGCTGAGTTCCATTCGAAGCTGAAATTAATAAAGGACGTCATATTGTTGTTAACCGAGTTAAAATTTTTAAATCAATCACACGTTAAATACAGTTTCAAAGTATGTCTCGTACAACAAAAAAAAAAAGGTAGATGGAAGTGTACCATTTTCTGAAGTGCAAAGCTTCTTAGGAATATTTTCTATTACGTTTTGTAAAGGTAGAGTTGCATCTGAAGTTGTGGGGTCTAACATGAAGTTTTCGTTTGAAGTTGAATTTCCGACGTTTTGTAAAAGTTGATTTTTATGTGTAGTCTCATCTTCTTCATCGTCTAAGGTTAAAGATCCTATACAAAATCATATATATACATTAGTTTCAACTGGGAATAACAAAGACTATTTGAAATAGGTGTATTTGCTTACCTTTTTTTTTATCATTCTCTTGCCAGTTGTTGTGGGGATCACTATTGACACATTGTTTGAAGTCGAATCTAAATTTGTGCACATAAAGGGCATTGTTAACTAATTATCAATAATAATAGAGTCGATAACATACCTTCAGTGATTTGTCCATCATCATCAATATATGCTTCCTGACTCTGCAGCTCTCCTTGAGTTTCAAAGCATGTTTCCATGGTCTCTGCAGCGATTCCATATACGTTATTTGCATATTTGAATTTTATAAGAATCCATATAGGATTAATTATCATTAAAACATTAGACTTAATTAGCGAATCAAACCTGTGTTTTTCTTGAGAGTTGCACCTTTTAATCTTCTTCCCATTGTTTGGTTGTTAGACTATAATATGCGCTGGAAAGCAGATAATGTAGAAAGCCAGTAGGAACTTGTGTGTTTACCATCGTTACATTGATGGTTTATATAGGCTCCTGTAGAAGTAGTTCTACAATTCGGAAATTCTTTTTTTTTTACTAGTTGTACCTATATTAGGAATCCTGAGCATACATAATTTGGGTAGTTCCAAAAGTTCATTCCTGGTAAATATCATAAACTACGTTTTTTTTTTCTCTTTTTAGAACATCTAGAATGTTCTATTGCCTTCCAGAACATTTTGTGTTTTCCTGGGCCTGAAACTTCTTAAAAACTATACCCAAATATCCTAAATTCAATTGATGGCAGCACTTCCTTTTTCCGTTAAGTTTGAATGCAGTATAGAACTTAAACTTAATTAAATTTTATTAATTGAACTCTCCAATTGTTTCGGTTAGATCTAAACCATACTACAAGAAAATCCAAAAAAAATTGATTATCAATTATTCTCAAGTCATATTGAATTCAGTATCCCCAAATAAGAAAATTCTAGATACTTATTTTGTTATGATTCGTTGATAATGATATATCTTTTGTTATCAATTTGTAATACTCAGAATTTGTCCTTTGCTGATGGGTATTAGTAATGAAAACGACGTGTTAGGTTCAATTTTTGACGTACATAAATCTGAGTCAAGTAACGTATATAATTCTGAGTCAAGTATTTAGGATTTGTTTTACAATTGAATAAATTTAGTACTTTTGATGGTAGATGTGAGTAAATCCATCAACATAGAGTTGTTGTTCATTTTCTCTACCATGCGTATTCGCATTACCATTTTATAGAGGTGTTGATTCTACAAATGAATTCCCATGATCAGATGCATTGGAAATATGAGTGACGCATACAACACTACCATTGTCGATTTTTGAAATGGAATGGAAGACTGGTGTTATGAACCTAAATTTAAACTGAAATTAAACTGGTGTTTAGCACCTAAATAATCAGATATGAATCTGTAAGAATAATACTATATTAAAAAGGAACCAGTTGCAACAATAATACTGTGATGACATTATATAGAATTTCTGAGTCATTCGAAAGACTTAACATTGCAATGTGACTTTTTAATAAATCACAATAAAACATCTTGGAAGACAACATTAGTTGCCTTTAAATCATTAGATTTGTCTTCAGGTAACACAGTTATTCGCTTTGCAGCAGTGCACCTTGACAAAGCAACATAGAGTTGGCCGTGACAAAACACAGGGGTCTTCAAGTCAATGCCAACATGTTTCACCGATTGCCCCTGAGATTTGTTGATCGTCATTGCATACGCCAACCGTATTGGAAACTGGCGTCTAAGCATATTTATGTTCAACTCTGAAATACTGGGTTGGAATGATATCCTAGGCAACATCACTGCTTCTCCTATCTTGTTCTCCTTACCCGTCAAAATTTTCGCTTGTATGAGATGCTTCCCACAGTGCATCACCAACAACCTTGTTCCATTGCAAAGTCCGTCCGAAGGAGCAATATTTCTCATCAGGATTATTGGACATCCAACTTTGAGTTGTAGTTTGAATAAAGGCATTCCTGGGGGGGTTTAGATTTTGCAGAAATTCATTTCTTATAGGTGGTATCTTACCGCTTTCGTCGGGAGTCAACCTATCAGCTGCTAGATATGTGTGTGTATCTCCATCCAAAAAAAATTAGTGCCTCCGTATTGATCTCATTAACATCATCATTACGTGCCGTGAGAATCATTCTGTTAGTTAGTTCTTCTTCCGAAACTTGTTCGTAACATGCCTCATCGCCTCTCCAGATTTGTGTTTTTGTCAAGCAAGGATAGAGCCTTGTTATTAACTCTCTTCTGTTTTTACATACGTTTACAGCTGATGGAAGATCAACTTTGTCAACTGGTTCGGAACCGACCTGCAGAACGTAAAATGAGATAAGAAGTCTAGTTAATTGTTTATTCCGGAAATGTTTTCTTTGTCAGTAGCTTTCTTATTTAAAAAAATAAAGGCATAAATTCTAAAACTGGTACTGTAATAGACGTGCATGTGGGCAGCGTCAGTGAGTTAGATATGGCTGAAGAGATAAGGATGGTAACGATGTGGAACATTTCAAACCTCTATTTTTTACAGATCCTAGATTCCCACTGTTACTTCCTTGGTTGTAGAAACATACTCAAACAGCAACATTAAAAGGCTTATTATAGAAAAATATCATCCAGATTTTTAGTAAGTCAAATGTCTAGCAAAATTTAGTCCAGTTTACATATCATAATATGAGGCCGCTCATATATGAGCAAAACAGATGCGTCCATGTTTATTAACTTCCAAGTGTTTCTCCAAATAGAATTTTTGTGAGACCTATTTCTCCCATGAAGACAAATTAGTTGCGAAGAAACTACTTTTTATTTGTCAGTAAAACAAACCAAATCAATATTCAGTTCATTGACATTCATAGGGTAGATATATTGAGCATCAGATGTCAATTTATGACATTTGGTTCTTTTAAATTCATAAGTTCCAATCAAATTATGCAAGTTTACTTTTAAATTAAGTGTAACTATAATCTATCAAAGATACTGATTAATGGAATCTAAGATGTATGCAGAGATAGTAAAGACAATTACCTTGAGTAAGAAATCCGCATACGCTTGATTTTCTGGTTCTTGCATATCCAGCCGCATATTCTTGGTGAGTGTCAAAACTTTTATGTTATCCCATAAAAAAGATCTCCGGACGCACGCACCCACTATTTCTTCCCTACCTCCATTCGGTATCACCGGTAAAGTTTGCCTGAAGTCTCCTCCCATAAATACAGTCACACCTCCAAAATCATCTTCCTTATTATCATGAATATCCTGGAACAACCTGTTAACCTCCTCAATAAAATGCCTATGCTGCATCGGCACCTCATCCCATATAACCAAAGTCGCATGTTTTATAAATTCGGCTTCTTCCTTCTATTTATCTATTGAACAAACACTTGTACCTGTAATTTCTATAATAATTCTAAATGTTGAATGTGCAGTACGGCCTCCCTCCAAAAGCAAGGAAGCTATTCCTGGTATATGTGAATAAATGCAATTTATTAATCATATTTAAATTAACATAAGAAATGGTTTATGAAACTAAACGAAGGAAACCATAAAAAAGATGTTTATAAACATAGATACTGAGCAATGGGATATATTCACCCGACGATGCAACAGTCAAAACAATGTCCCCCTTCAAACGGCAGCTCGCAGCAATGGTGTTGTAGACAAATGTCTTTCATGTCCTTGAACTTCCATTTAGAAAGAATTTAGATCCATCTCTTCGCTCTACAGAATCTGTTATCGCTTTGAAAGCCGCAAGCTATTCCTCGTTCAAATCAACAATATTTCGCTCAAGCTGTTCCTTATCTATTTCTGCCATTATTTGCATATGATCGCATGTGTAGCGATTTCCATAAATATCATCCCAATCAATCTTAGACTTAGGAATCGAGAAGAAATGCGCCATCTCTTTGCCTACTTCACGCAACAATTTATCAATTAGGTAAAGTCCATAGTCATCTATCTGTTCATCCGTTGGTTCTAGGATGCTATATTTCTTTTTAATAACGTGATGTAAATCATCGCAGATATGCATCTTAAATTCTTTCCACAATAATTTTGGTTCATCTGGATTCCCATCTGCCAGAGTTATCTTAAAGAGTTTTCTCATCTGACTTCCTACCTGAACAGTTGCTGCTTCCCTCAAACAATAAACAAATTCAGCGTCGCTCTCTAACAACCCAAGCTCAACGCAGGTTTTTTTGTAGGTTGGATGTAACACGCCATTCATAGTCCTCAGATGTTCGAACGACCTAGCGCCCGCCACAACAGTCAACAACAATCTCAAATAAAATAATTCACCAGCGCTCGGAGAGATAAAATACATCCTAGCTATTGCAAACTGTTGTTTCCTGGGTTCCCATCTAGATTTATCCGCTTTCCACACCATATGTTGCGGAAAATCTTGATACGTGTATGCAAGGGCATCGGGATTCTCATCGTTGTATTCGAAGTATGCCATCAGTTTAGATTTGTAATTCTCGGTTGTTTGTGTCACTCCTTCGGTCGATGCTTCGGATTCATATACAATCCTCTGCATACCTTTAAGGTGTATTGCCAACCTTTCCACTTGAGGCATTTCTCTGTGCATATGGTACCCGAACAGATGCCAAACACCTTCCTAGGGACCTATGTACCTTGTGTCAATGTATATTTGTATTTCAACAGTCGATCCAATTACAAACGTTGTTTTGTCATAACCCTTGTATATGTACTTGTTGATGTACTTGACCGCCCTTACCCCAGCACATACCTCGACGTTTATATGGCAGTTAAACATCCGCAGCAAATGCGGGTTGTAAGGTACAACGTCAATGTTGGTTGCCTTACGTCCACCGCGAACAACCACCTCTACGCCGTTATTCCTGCGGCGATAAACCGGATACCCACCTCCGTCCAAGCAAGTAGTATCATTATAGCTCTTTGGATAATGTTTGGTGCATTTTACTTTTTTCATGCAAGGCGATTCTTTATTCCTGTTACCACAGGGTCTGTGGACCATGCATTTTCTAACAGTATCAAACAGAACTGGATCACTATGCTCGTCGGGAAATTCAGCCGACACGTATCTATCTATCTGGTCAATTGTACGTATTTTTTGCGATTTCTCAAGATATATAAGTAGGTGCATATGAGGCAATCCACGTTTCTGAAACTCAATGGTATACACGTACCCAACCACATCCCCAAACACCTTCTTTTCAACTATCTCATCCATCAACGCCTTTCTTTTCATCTCAAATACTCGCGCAACTAAATCTGGACGGTCAGATGCAGTCTGGTGAGGATAAAGTGCTTCTTGTATTTCTGTCCAGTTTGGATTAGCGGTCATCGTAAGAAATATATCCGGATAATGATTATAGCGTGTTATTGCCATGGAGTCCTGATAGATCTCATGCATCTGTCTTGGTCCTCCGACGTGCGTAGACGGCAAAACACATGGTGTACCCCCCTGATTCGACGATATCCCATCCTCCTTCATCTCAATTATGGATTTGTAATTATCGGCACGCAGCTTATCCTGATTAAACCTTATCCATCCTAAACGGTTCTGTTCGGTCGAAGCCCAAGCATCCACCACGAATTCCTGGAAGAGTTTACACCCCTTTAGGATAGTGGAGTATTCCAGCACTTTAGGAAATAGATAATAACTATAAAAATCCATCAGCGAGAGACTTTTATTTCCAAAATCTTTAATGCTTTCTTCCCATAGGGTTAATTCGCAGCTCCAACCCATCTCACCATAAGGAAAGAACAGTACATAATGCAGCGGGAGATAAAGAGGATGACATTCAGTTATTCTGGTCCAACTATACCCCTGTTTCAAGTGTAATATCATATCGCGAGTCTTCTGAATGTCGTTCTCTTTTTCAGGTACGATAACCGACACTTCCTCCACAATCGGAGCGTTGTACCTTGGCTTGTCGGATTCGGAATTAAAATGCAAAGATACCTCCACGTTTTTACCGGGTTCATCTGGCATGCTCTCTAGTATCTCTTTCGCCTGAATGTACTTGTGATAGAGTGTATGGTTGGCTCTTAACGTAGCCTGTATAATACTCAGCACTGTACGTTCTAAGTTGCTATTGTTCTGTTCTAGTATATCCAACGCTTTGCTGGAATCATATAAGAATATTTGTGCATAACTTGCCTCATTCTCCTTCGCAGGCACCAAATAACTACTATAATGCCTCAGCTCTCCATGTATTGAAAAAATTTCAGGACCACCTCCCTTTTTAGCTCTATTGTCATACTCGCACCCAAGACTCGTAAAGGCGTTTGCTGAATTGTATCACTTAAATTTTTCCTAAACAACTTCGAACGACTGTCATCCCCTTCGAACAATTCCCTTATAGGTTGAGAAGGCTCACGAAGATCCGGAAATCTAACTTTTCCATTACGGCAGCATCTAGTAAAAACAGGATTTATCAAAGAGGAACCTCGCTTTTGCTCATCGATCCAGTGCAAAGCCCCGCAGCAGTTGCACTGAATATTCATCTTCCTAAGATAATTCCGACCGAACTCATCCAACCCTTTACGTGTTTTTGTATTTTTTCTAACAGATGCAGATAACACCGGAGTCTCATTCAGAAGTTCATCATCATCTGATGCATAGTAGTCGTTGTAATCGTCAGACGATGCATCCGGAGGCGGAATAGACCTATTCAGAAGAATAGCTTCATCAAAAGTAGTTACCGTATTCAAAGTTCCAAAATTTAATTCAGAATATAAGATCGATTTAAGAATTAGTATAATTACATATCATCGTCGTTCTCATGAGAGTTATTTCTCGAATCCACGTGCATATTCACAACTTCATCTTCCATACCCACCTGCAATAAGAAATAAATCACTGAAACCAATAAGTACGATTAAAATTGCACATACAAAAATTTAAACAAAGCTAATTCAGAACATTGCAATAATGTCATTCATTCACCTGATCACTACACACAGCATCACTACCCATATACCGTACACGATATGTCGCTTCCTCACCCTTATATTGACCACCGAATGGATCCTCCACAACTTTTCTTATCCTAGTATGCTTCTTATTAAGCTGTTACAACAATAATTCACAATAATGAAAGCTATGTATATATATTGTAATAAAACAACAATAATTCACAATATTTTAAAAATCTATTCAGTATTGTGATAGGACATAACAACATGCATGAACAGATTCCAATTGATATAGGAGAGGACATGGTGTTTGTGAAACTTATATAAGTATCATAAAAAAAGTTTCTGCTGTGAGCATGCTTTAATATTATGTTGCAGGGCTTTGGAATGACAAAAACATCATAATTATCAAGTTATGTTGCATGTATGTGCAAAGTAAGCCGAATCTAAATCTGTTCCAAGTTCTTATATTAGACGAAATTTCTTATATTCAAATTTACACTTTTAATTTTCAAACAACACTATTTATACAGAACTTAATTCCTGAAATGGAATACTTCCAGCAATGCCTACCTGAACTTTTAACAAAGTTGCCAAGCTTAATTCCTTTATTTATAAAACCAAGAAATCTGAGCATTATACAATTGTTTGAAGGGTCAGAAAAATCATGGATTTCAAAGCATATTTTTAGATGCTTCTAACAGTGACACGGATATATAGTTCGGAAACAATCAAATCATAAAAAAGTGAAATAACTAATTTGCAAAATATATCAATTGCTAGCAATTTTTGTGTGAAATCTTACCAATTTACCCTGTTTCGGTGTATTTCCATGTTGTTGGCGCATCACAGTTTGTTCTTTTATTTGTCCACGTCTCAAAAGTATATTATACCTTTCCTCATCAGTCAGAGATGCATACTTCAATTATAGCTTCTTTTTTTAAAAAAGACTGATCAAACAGAATGGCTAATTTTTTTAAAAAGGTAACTATTAAAGACTCACCAGTGTTTCTGGCTGCACACGCACGCGTGGCTTTGGAACCAAATTCAATTTTTGAACTGTGTCATCATCATCCATTCTCCTCATATCTGCTGCTGCCTCCTCTCTCTTTGATAACTCCTTCTCTCTCCGTGCCTTTTGGTCTGCAGATCGTGTTTGAATGTTGATTTTGAAAAGATATACAATGAATTACTATCCTGACATAACACATCTTACATTTGAACCAACACATATAAGATTCTTACCGAGGATACTTGTTTGGTGATTTTAACTTTCTGTGCTTTTTCCTTTTTGGATGTTCGTTCAGCCTTTTTCTTTTCATTATATGCCTTATATTTCCTAGCCTAAATATCAGAAACAAAAAAAATTAAAAAGCGAAACTAAAAACCTAAGTATACACAAATTTTTTTTTATTAATACATACCTTTGATCCACCGAGTATGTATTGTTTGCAAGGTTGTTGACTAAATAGCTGGAAACCGGAAAAATATATTTTTGTAAGAGTATATAAGCATATACACAAAATCCTGGCACAATAAATAACTACATAAGGTGAAACTATATTGACAATTTCATTGTTCACCTGATTTTGTCTTTCCTTCTCCTCCAGTACACGCTGTCTATATTCTTTATCATATGGTACATTATCATCGCTCTGCGTTTGCTGATGCATTAATTGTCTTCTACCCTGAGCCTCGCCTCCCAAATTTACTTTTCCTCCACAGACAGTCGATGTCTGGAATATGAAAATATAATATAGCACAACCATTGCTCACAATTTAACCATCTACCGTTGTTTTCGACAGTACTGTAAACATTCTCATAGTATTTACTGTAGATCAATAACGTACGAACCTGACCATGTAATGAACTATTGATACATTCACCCTCCTATTGCTCTATTGCTTGCCCAGACCCTTCACTGCGAATATTTAATAGTTCTTTACGCTGTTTTTCACGCCGTTGTTCATTCTCGTTGAAACGACGCCGGCATTGACCCTCCACTCTTCGAAGCTGAAAACAAACATGTTAATTATTGAACTTAAATTTCAGATTACTGTATGTTTAATTTTTCTACTGAACTTATTATAGCAAGGAAGCATATTACTATGTTTACTTTTAATCGAAGGAAACATAGTCTACCTTTTATGTAGTTTTGAAAGTTTCTTCCTGGTAAGTAACATAAAGTAATTAGATTAACCCTAGATTCATGCTATCTTTCTGCTAGTAGCTTATACGATACCCTTCTTTTCTACTACGATCTAGTTGCATTGAATTCAATAAGGTTACCAATAAAATCACATTATCTTATAAACGGTGAGACGATTATGAATATTATGTCTGTATCACCAATTTTAAAATTATAATATATCAGTTAAGTTTTTCCAAGCAATTTCCAAGATGCAGGATAGATAATGAAACATCACCTCTTTCCTTTCTGCTATGAACTGATTTTCAGGCCTTGCATTGAACTATTTTATACAAAAAAACAATTTAAATAGTCAAACACATTATTAATGTATATAAAAAAAACTAAAATTTTACTGTAATAATATTTCTTGTCACATGTTGTCGTGCTAATTGCTATTTTAAAACACTCTCATGTTGTTCTATTTCCCGTCTAATCTCCTCTTGCGCTCTAGCCTACAATGAGTAAGTTTTAAAACAATTAACAGTAATCTCACGACAAATCAAATCTCCCTTGAATATTAATGCCAACCATTCTATTCTATATTTATAAACTATCTGTCGTTCTATTTTAATTTGTTGTTCAAATTTGAGCCTTGCTTCACGCTCCATCTGTTCTTGTCTTTCCTTATTCTTCCTGTTCCTCTCCCACCTTAACCTCTGGCCAACAGACCTTGCCTGCAATATGCATAAGATGTAAATTGCTTGAATTTATTTTAATCACAAACAATAATATTTTAAACATACATTAATGGTTTGTTTTCCATCGTCGCCGGCTTGTGATGACGTTGTCTTTTGCCTCTTTGAAGAACTGATACACAAATCTATTAATTCAGCGCACCGATCAATAAAAACGTTATAGAATTCAATTATAGATAATCAAAAAGACTAACCTCATGGTATTTCAAATAAAATAAATAATGTCTATAAAGTATATTGATTCAGATAAATGTCTGAATTGATATTCCTGGTTATACCATGCGTTAGTTTGTTTACACTTACCAAGATGTATATATATATGGAATTTATTTAAGTTATATTGGTAAACTGTTAGGATTAGGAAAGCCAGTTAAGCTAGTAAATCTAGAGTTTAAACTGTTTTTGATTACCTATTCCTAGATAAGGAAATACTGTTGAATAAGAAAAGTCTCCAACAAAGCCATCTGTGGGAGTTGAACCCACAACAAACATGGTTGGAAGCCATGTGCTCTGCCGTTTGAGCTAAGACATCAAATATGTTTTCCTAATGTAAAAACTTAAAACTGTTTACTTTAAAAAGATTGAATTAAACAATGAGTTTAACCCAATCTGAAGAATGAAATCACAAACCAAACCTGTTGTAACCATGTAGAACTTACAGTGTCTGGAACCCAAAAACTTACTCCATTGCCAATGAAGATGATTGGACTTAAATTTTTTTTGATAATTCTAATTAGAAACACAACTGCCAGTTCCCAATCACACGAAGTCATATCATGAAAATCTAATTCTCATATACACTCCAATTTATTGTCGATTGGAAACACCAATCGTATGAGACAAACATCTTCTTCTAAACCTCCTTAAGCAGCAGATTCCTGTAACAATGAAACCCAAATGTATTCATGTAACAATCAAACCCAAATGTATTTCAGCCCTATTCATATTTGCTGCTAGCTGATTTCAGATTCGATGTTGTTAACGGCATCTCAACTGATTCGAAACCCATGAAAACCCAATTCTTATATGAACCCCAATTTATTGTCGATTGAAACCCTAAATCAAATATAACAGCAAGCACCAATTGTATTGGACAAACATCTCATCCTAAACCTCCTTAATCAATAGCTTCCGGTAACAAATTGAAGCAAAACCCCACCAAAATATTCAATTTCTTCCTTAATCTTCGTCATCAGCTTCGTCCCTCTTTTTTCTCCCAGATGTATTTCAGAAGCAATCACCTGCACTGGTCGCTGATCTCATATTCACTTTTGTTAATGTCACTTGTATTGATTTGAATCCAGAAGAAAAAAAACCAATCACAGCAAAGCCCCAGATTTGTTTTCTTTCATTGCGATCTTCATACACTCAGCATCGATTGATTCCCGTCCCGTTATTAATAGTATTTCCTTTTTCAAACAGTAAAAAATATAATCATCAACACAAAGAATCATCTCTTGATTTTCAGAATTTGACAGTGAATAACTAAGAAGAAAGGGATCTTTTGAATCCTCTTATTACAATATCTGTGCTAAACGATACGGTGCACGCGGGCTTACATTATTCCAAAAAAGAACCGACCATTTCCAGCCACAGGATCCCATCTGTGCGGCCACGAATGACTTTTTGGGCTGTTTTTTTTTAAGGCCACAGGATCTCGAATCCGAGGGTGGTCTTTGTCCCGGACATAACCACCACTTTTTTTAAAGAACGGGATATTCTGAATATTCTTATTACAATATCCGTACTAAACGATACGGTGCACGCGGGCTTACATTATTCCAAAAAAGAACCAACCATTTCCAGCCACAGGATCCCATCTGTGCGGCCACGAATGACTTTTTGGGCCGTTTTTTTTAAGGCCACAGGATCTCGAATCCGACGGTGGTCTTTGTCCCGGACATAACCACCACTTTTTTTTAAGGGGGAGATTTGAGTTATTATGATATCTTGAAGTCGTTCAGAAAGGAACGTGGTCTCTAAATGAGGAGCTTGTTCTTATGAAAAGATGTGAAGAAGATCTTTTCCCTGACGAATACGAGTTCAGATTCGTTTGGTTCAATTTGGTTGCAGTTTAATGGGTGATGAACATAACAAAAGTAAATTAAATAGAATGCAAATCGAAAACCCCAAGTTAATATTGAAGAAGAAGAAGCTCGTCGGAGAAATTTTGCAAGAGTTATGGTCCAAATAGATATTACAAAACTAGGGATATGTGTTAGAACATGGGCATATAACTCAAAACCAATTTCTAATGAGTGGAGAGGCCCTAAGGATTATAAACCGCGGGATCTTAGATATCCCAGACAATGTAGGACTAATAATCTCAACACGTCCCCTCATGTGTAGCCTCATTGGGTCTAACACGAGGAAAATTAAATCGGGTGATGCGGATTAAAGGCACGGTCAAATGACTCGTCGCGAACATCCTGCTCTGATACCATGTTAGATTATGGTAATCCAACTTAAAACCAATTGACAATGAGTGGAGAGGCCCCTAAGAATTATAAACTGCAGGATATTAGATAATCCAGACAATGTGGGACTAATAATATGTGCAATATGTATATCAAGAACCCACAATTGGGGGATATGGGAATTAATTGGGGGATATAGCTACGGGACAAAATAGGTGTCCCAATAGAAATTCTGGGTGACCCCCTATGTAATTATTTTTTTAATTCCTAATCTAGCCCCCACTAATTAGGATTAGTGATTAAGTATAATTAGTAAAATGTTAAGTATTTGGGGGATAAATTAGTGTGTATTTTTATATGTGTTTGGGTGAGATTAGAAGGAGGGAAAAAAATATTTGAGAGGAATTTCTTTTTTTGAAAATGGGAAGATGATTGTGATGAGAGAATTACTGATAATAAGAGGTTGAAAATTTGATTTTTTTTCTTTGAATCCACCATTGTTGCATCTGAAAAAGCTTGGTTCCGGCATGGTATTCAACCAAAAACTCATGCCGGCAATTGTTGGAAATGTTCATAAATTGTTTGCCACTATCCGGGGGGGGGTTCGACGATTTTTTTCCTGGTTTTGATCTTCCGAATGTTGATTTTTTTCTGGGTTTGAACAGGTACCGGCATGGTAATAGATTTTCGAGCGTGCCGGTACCTGTTCCGGCATAGTATTTTGCTTAAATACCTATGCCGGAACAGAATGAAAAGTATCCAGAATGTTGATTTTTTTTTCACTTGACTACCGGCATTGATAGGAAATTATCGGGCATGCCGGTACCGTGTTCCGGCATATGGTCTTCATCAATTCCGGCATGGTATTCATCACTTCCATTTTGAATTTTTCCTGGATTTAAAAAGCTTGGTGCCGGCATGATCAGTTGATATGAAGACCATGCCGGTATTGTTTTCTGGCATAGGAAATAAATATGAAGACTATGCCGGAAAACAATACCGGCATGGTCTTCATATCAACTGACCATGCCAGCACCAAGCTTTTTAAAGCCAGGAAAAATTCAAAATGGAAGTGACGAAGACCATGCCGGAATTGATGAAGACCATATGCCGGAACACGGTACCGGCATGGTCATCATCACTTTCAGCATGATCTTCATCACTTTCAGCATGATCTTCATCACTTCCGAATAAAAAAAAAAATCGTTTCCAAAGTGAGGTGAAGAGAATTTGATATAGAGTGGGGAGAGTTTAGAATTTGAAAGGGAATGGAGAATATTTGGTTTTCAAAGTTCTACCCCTAAATAAGATTAATAAGAAGTGGAGATGGAAATGGGGGATATGATTTAGATTTTTGATTTTAAGTTTTTAATTTTTATTTTGAGGGAAGAAGTGGAGATGGAAATGGGGATATGATTTTGTTTTTTGATTTTAAGTTTTTGATTTTTATTTTGAGGGAAGAAGTGGGATGGAAATGGGGGATATGATTTTGTTTTTTGATTTCAAGTTTTTTATTTTATTTTGAGGGAAGGGTATTTTAGTATATTCATAACCAAAAGTCACCCCTTAGCACACACCATGGGTTGGGGGAAATAATTCATATCCCCCAATTAATTCCCATATCCCCCAATTGTGGGTTCTATATCAAAGGGAAAACATAAGGCAGCATTTGAGTTATCCATGTGATATACATATAGCAGCAAAAACCAGCTATGCAACATAGGGCAGGAAATGATCTTGTTTTTTTTGTTAGGCCAAGCATTATGGTACATGGCATCTCTTCCCTATCCCTCAAATAAAGGGAAGGGATATCAAAAGGAAGGCAACTTCACTATGGTACTTTTTTTCCCCTTCCCTACACGATACAAAAGCTCAGCATCCGTATGAATAGTGCTATACGGCTACTGAGTTTTCGTTTTTTTTTTCCAATAGGAATATATTTGTCTATGTAAAAAAAAAAAAGTAAAAAAAAGATATATAATAGGTAAAAAAGAGTTTTAGTAAAAAAAAAGTGAAAAAGGAAAATTTTAAGGTAAAACTTTAAAAACCAGAAACGGAAACTCAGTAGCCGTGTAAAATGCTACGGCAACTCAGTAGCCGTATCAACTGTCATACAGCTACTGAGTTTCCGTAAAGCGTAAATTTATACGGCTTATGAGTTTCTCTGTGATTTCACTTCTCTACAAGGTGGATCAGATCTGATCCACTTTGCCTTGTAGGGATATGGGAGATCACGGTGGATACATTTTTAGGTTTTCCCCTCCATACGAGGGATAAGGTAGGAAAAGGGGAACATAAACTTGTTAATCACTGATTTGCTTGGTTGACCAAGAGTCTTACTCATCCAACCATTCACTTTATGTTCTATTTTTTAATACTACCATTAAATATTTTTAATTTAAATTTATTTATGAGAATAAAAGCTCCTAAGTGAGTATCTTTAGGATATTTATTTTTTTAGACAATCTTATGAGTGTTTTTTTTATGTTTTGGGCGTACTTTTTAACTGAAAAAGTAACCCATATTTTTTGAAATTCATTAATTGACTTGAAGCTAAGCTAAATACCTAAATAATGGTTATCAAATGCTTACAATTAACCAAAATATTCCCTAATTAAACGAGGTGCTTGTCTGTGAAGGATAGGTGAGAGATAAGAGCAATGTTGCTAGAAAGTTCAATTCCTTGTATCTTCTTGTTTAACTTTTTTTTTTTCTTTTTTTTAAATGCACCCTGATGCCTTTTATTAAACCAATAAAAAAGAAGGGGAGGGCAGTGCCTTACCCCCAAAAGAACAGAGAAACCCAGGAAAAAAAAAAAAAAACAAAGAACAGAACAGAACCCCACGCGGTTACATATTTCGAAATCTATATAAAGGTAAAACCGAATTGTCTATCGCTATATTTCTTCTTGTGAAACTAGGTGGGTTTGTCCACCATCGAGACTCCACCGTCGCCCCATGCTTAGCCAGAGAATCTTCTACCGAGTTACCTTCTCGAAATACATGAGTGCATTTAATCATGATTGTAGAGGCGAAGTTGATGCAATTATTCCAGTGCGTAGATAGACACCATGGGACCATACTAGGATTGTTGATAGCTTGTAAGACGAAGTCAGAATCACACTCCAACCACATACGACTAATCCCCCGAGTCCTCGCTATCCTGAAGGCGTAAATTTCCCCCCACAGTTCCGCCAACAATGAATTATTTAAACCCAGATTTTGCGCCAAACAGCCCCTTACTAGACCCTTTGAGTCTCGGAACACCCTGCGAGTTATCTTCTTGTTTAACTCGCAAGAACATGATAACCTAAAAACTACCTCCATACGAATCAAGAAAAGATAAGAACATAAAGGATTTCCTTGTCTTAAGTCATTTGAAGTTTGAAAGTTTCAACATCATGACAATTCCAAAGGACAAAAATATATGTAGTTGCATTGATGCATTAGGACACACCATTGTAGATGGGGGAAAACGATTTGCTGGTTTTTAAGGAATTGAGGAGATGACCTGGCGGAGGAGACTCCTTGAACCGAGCGAAATGTTCAACCTCACACAGATGCACCGCTGCAAAGGGGGTGCTTAAATTCGAGAGATCAATCTGTAGTACTCCGGCCTAAACCAAGACAATGGCCGTTCCAGAGTAAATTTGGTCACAAGAGAGGATGGGTTGATCTGTAGGAGGGAAGCTAAGAAACGTGTGGAATCAATGGTAATCAAAGATTGTAGGTGTGTTGTAAATTTTGAATATGATAAGTTCTGAATGATTGAAATTGCTCAGTTGAGAGTAATTGCTCAATTGATGAGTTGTTGATCTCGTGTTGTCAGTGAGACGTGAGATTCTTGTCGTTGTTGTTCTTGTTATTTCAATCATGATCCAGAGTCTTATTTATATTGCTGGAATTGTAGACATCATGATCCTATGAAGTGTGACAGTTGATGGAATCAAAGAGTGGAGAGATGGAAATAGTGTTTGAAACCAGTTGCTCATCGTGCGGAGACTTGGTTGATTTTCCACCCACTACTTTGCTAACTCCTTCAACTGATTGCACGACTTGCTCACATTCCATCGTGTATTTGAACATAGGTGCCATAGACCTCCAGACCAAAACCCTAGTTGATATCCCCCAACTGACACGATTGACGTCTCGTGGTTAGTTTAGTCAGTTGCTGACTTCGTGATATCATGGGACGATGAGTCCATGTATTTACTGAGTTGAACATGATTTTGTAAAATGTTCTGAAACTCATGGATTGAATGTGGGCATGATCCTCACGTTGATAGTTAAGGCGAGCAAGTATTGCTCATTCCATGATTTGCTGAATATTGATAGTTGAACCAATATTCTCTGATTTGAGCAAGTATTGCTTATCTGAGCAAGTGTTGCTCATCTGATGAATTATTGGCAGCGTGACCAAAATAAATTATTAATTAAAATACTGGTAGTTGAACCGAGCATAATTAATAAGAATATTGATCATGAGATCGTCATAAATTTATTAGTGTTTTAATATGGAATTATGATCCTTGGACTCAGAAACCCTAATTTGATCAATTGATGACCACTTCATGGTTTGTTAGGAATTGAACCATGGAACGAAGGAAGGATTGGTTTCATGAGACCATGGGTCAATCATATAACACCCATATGCTCACATGAGCAAATACCAAGACCTCTTGAAGAGTTGGTGACTTGTTGATGAAAGAGTGATTAAATGCTGGTTTAATCATTTATTCGAAAAATACTCGTCTGAGCCTTAGGTGATAAAACCTAATTAATTATGAAGAGATGATGGACCGACCAAGGGGTCATGAAACCGGCCCTGGGTGGTCACGGGATCAAATGATGACCGTTTCATGAAGTTCCAAGTTGTTTGGAAGAGTTTTGGACCTAATACATGCAATTGCGCAAATTAGGTCAAATTGTGAAAATACGTGAGTCTGGCTCATTGAGAGCCAAAAACCAATCTTGGTCGGTCAAGATAACATGCTCATGTCTCCAAATTGTCCGTATCTCTGTTCTGAGAATTTTGATATTTTCAGACGTGCATTTGAGCAAACATTTTAAAAAATATGAAGAAACCATGTTTTTTGATAAAACCGTCAAAACTTCATGAGATGAAGGAAAATAATGAAAAAGTGAAGGAATCATGAAGTGTGGGACCGGACGGCCAAGGGAGCCAATCCACACTTTTTTTTCTTCAAAATTTTATAATATTTTCATGATTTTAGGGAAATATGATAAAATCAAGGAGTTTTGCTAAAATTAAAGAGTTTTGTTGAAATCAAGGAGTTTCCATGAGATGAGGGCAACATAAAAAATAATAATAATAAAATAAGGGACGTGTGTGCATGTGGGACCGGCTTGGAGCATGGTTGGCCGGCTAGGGCCCAGTCCCGTGCATTTTCCCTAATTTTATATATTATTTCACAATTTAAAGGAAATTTCATAATTTGAAGGAAATATCATGAAATCAAGGAATTTCATGGGATTATGAAATTATGAAAAATATATTAATAATAAAAAGGGACGTGTCGACCAACTATGGCCCATGCACATGGGTTTTCTTAATTTTATATTATTTTTCATGGGACCAAGGAAATATCATGAGATTAAGGAGTTTTCATGAAATTAGGGAAATAATAATAAAATAATGAGGAACCATGAGTTGTGGGGATGGCTGGGACCAAGGCATGGCCGGTTGGCCAATGGTCACGCCCCACAATACTTTTTCCTAATTTTATATTATTTCTTTGGTGTGAAAGAAACACCATGAAACTGAGGAGTTTCCTCAAAACGAAGGATATTTGTTCAAGTGAAAGGATTTTCATGAACTCAAGAAAAATAACAAAAAATATGATAAAAATATGAAACTGACGTGGGATTTATCACGGCACGGTCGGCCAGTCAGTGGGCCCATGATCCCAGTGCCTTGGTCAATTTTTGATTATTTATTATTTTCCTTCCTATTTTGCATAGGTTCATCGTCTCGTCGTATTTTGAAATACTAGTTCGTGCGGTGATTGTTAGTGCATCGTCGTTGAGTACACTTTCACCATTTTTAATCGGGGTTTACTCAGAGGTAGCTCAGACGCCCGTGCGTTGAATATTTATTACTAACCCATGGATTTTTGCTGAGAAGGATCATGGTTTGCAGTAATGAAATATCTGCAAAAATATTTGAATATTTTCGGAAATTCTGTGGATGAATCCAAGAATTTAGGAATAATTAACTTATGGATCTATACTAGCAGAGCAAGCTGTCTAGGAGCATTAATTATTCTGATACGAGCTTACTGGAGATTCATATCCTTTATATAGTAAGCGTTAACTCGTTGTTTGTATCCTGAAGACGTTATCGCTTTATACTAGCAGAGCAAGCTGTCTAGGAGCAGTCCATCTCGTGATACTATATAGAAATAATTACTAAAGTGTTCAGTATTCATGAGATATGTTGTTGTCTAGCCGTGAGACCACATATCTACATGTAGTCTGAGATAAAGTATTCTCAGTCATAGGATTCGATGAGACCCGTGTCTCAATACAAATATGGCGTTGTCCAGCCGAGAGACCACATATCTGCATGTACTCTGAGAGAAAGTATTCTCAGTCAGAGGTTCGATGAGAGACCCGTGTCTCAATACTCGCATCTGATTGCTGGATCAGAAGTTCATATAATTATGGGTTTAAGATTTTAGCCTTTGTCGAAAATCCACCATCATCAAAATCAAAGGATTTTTAAGGCATGCATAAGAAATGACCAGTTGACCCTATCGAATGCCTTCTACATGTATGTTTTGATTCCAATGTTGCATGTTTTCTTCCTACTTTTCTGCAATAGTTATGTTGTCTAAAATTTTTCTTGAAAATAAAAATGTAGTTAGGAAAGGTAAGATGAGTTTATCTGGTAAAGTTTTAGCCAATTGGTCAAGATCTCAGAAATTAATTTATATGGTATATTACACAAACCAATTGGTCCGAAATCGATTGGTGTTATAGGCTGTCTAGTTTTAGGAATTAAAAATAGAAAGATTTTTTTTTCAAATCTGGGTTTAAGATTTTAGTTTTAAGAAAATCATGAATTACTAATACCACCTAAAACCTATCAATTCTCAATTGTATTTGAATAAGCTAACTGGAAAACAATCAGAGTCCGGTACTTTATTTGATTTCATGTTCTTAAGAGTTAAGAATATCTCATCAACCAACCAAATGTATGCGCATAAGCATGGAATTGTCCTCAGTAAATTCTAATAATGCTGATAAATAGAATTTATTTAATTTTTATAAAACCGCACACAATACATTTTAGCTATAATATGGTATTTTCTTGGACGAGTCTACTCTCATGTCTCGAGTCTTTTAACCATGGGTAGCTTTGATTCAAGACACAAACTCAAATCATCTCGAGGTTTACTGGATTTGAGACGTAACAGTTATCAATGCACAAACACTTGGTCAGTGGCCCTCTTTCACACCATATCCAATTTATCAAATCAAACAAATTTTAGGATTCCTAGTAATACTGCATAACAACACCCTCAAGAAAAATAGTGCGTCTTGAGGTTTCCAAACTCAGCTTACTTAGGATATGTCCTACTTTTCCCTGACATTTCTTTCTTGCTCTCACAAAGTGCTGATTCAAAGCAAGTTTCTCTAAACCTCGCAATGTTGTATGCAATTGATTCCCTTAGATGATGCTCTTTACATCCTAAGAGTTGCTACATCCAAAGTGAGGAGTTTTAATACCAAATACTTCCTTTAACAGATAAGCCTATTTTATTTTCGTTTAGATCAAAGGTCAAGGGGATAAATTTTGTTTCCAATAGAAAAAGCTAACAAACCTCACAATCCATAACACTTACACTCGCTTAGATGAGAAGCCTGAATATTTTACCACCTCTCAAGAACAATATTCGAAAGATCAATTAAGACCAGTTTTCATATATCTATTTTAAGGTCACAATGTGTAAGACTACGAGAACTTTGCGGTTACTATCTATCATGCTTGAAAGAGATTACGAAAACCTTAATAAAACAAAAACAAGATATAAATACACGAACTATCAAGGTAAAAATAGTCGGGCATGGCTTCATGAATCCCCAAAGCGAATTCTTTCAATCGTAGACCTAATTAAGTTTCTCAGAAGAAACTTAGGTCAATAAAGGACGACTCTATAATTAACTAGGATACAAAGTTTCATAGATTGATTTTGAACGCGCAATTGGGGATATGGGAATTAATTGGGGGATATAGCTACAGGACAAAAACGGTGTCCCAGTAGCAATTCTGGGTGACCCCCTATGTAATTATTTTTTTAATTCCTAATCTAACCCCCACTAATCAGGATTAGTGATTAATTATAATTAGTAAAATGTTAAGTATTTGGGGGATAAATTAGTGTGTATTTATTTTTATTTGAATTTGTGTGGGTTAGTTTAGTGTGAAGGAGGGAAAAAAATTTGAGTGGAATTGTTTTTTTGAAAAATGGAAGATGATTGTGATGAGAGACTTGCAGCTGTTGAATCTTAAGCTCAACTACAACAACAATCATATCTTCAATCTTCAGTTAATGATAACAACTCACAATTGGAGTTATATGATGAACCAACACCCTTGGATCATGATTTTCGTGAGCATGAAGTGTTTTGTGAAGAACCAACCCAAGAAAGTAAACATGTTCAGCATACAAGCAACCCCAACAAATAGGTAATGCTTCAAAGAGGTCGAAAATTTGATTTTTCTTTTTCAAACCGCCATTTTTTTCTCTGAAAAATCTTAGTGCCGGCACACTCGTATTATGAATACTACGCCGGAACCTCTACAACCGGCATCGTATTCATACTATGTGTATGCCAGTACAAAAAATCCCTCATATTTAAAAAGTATACCGTCGTGGTATTCAAACCAAAAATCCATGCCGGTATACATTTACACTTTTTACCTACCACCGAATATTCCATGGAATATCCGTACCGGCATGGTTCACTCTTAACTAACTATGCCGGTGCCACAATAAAACATACAGGAGTTTTTGATTTTCGAACTTAAATACCGGTTTCCAATTTAATTTTTCGTGAACGCCGGCACTTAGTACCGGCGTAGTTTGTATATTATGGTACAGGCTGGCAGTCAGTACCGGCTTGGAACCTTACATATATACCATGACGGTTTTACAAGAAAAGCATACATGAGCTAATGATATTTTGAACTTTAGTACGGGAGTCGAATGTAAATTATCGTGCACGCATGCACTCGATACCGGCGCGGATTTTAACTTTTCAACAATACCGGTATGAGCAATCACATACAATGCCGGAACATTATTATGTGAAACTAATTCAATTTTATTTTCATTCATGCCTTAGGTTGTGACATACATCGATCCAAATTCCAAACCTCTCTTTCGGGATATGTCCGAATACTATAAAATGCCTCGGGTATGTTACCAAACAATACTTTCACCTAGTTTTTACAATTTTATGTTGGGATTGCTTGTAATTAACCTTAAAATCTCCCATTGTTTTCCTTATGTAGGGAATAAAATCTCCAGAGGAAGCAATTGCTTGGGCAAAAGAGACGGCTCTTAAGAACATGCGTGTCTTAGTGAGGAATAGACAACGTTCAGATGTTCGTTTTGAGATGGTTTTTGAGAGAAATAGAAAATACAAGGAGAAGAATAGCCATAATAGAAAGGGTTATGTATATGAAAAGAAGACTAATAGGGTATACAAGACTCATACGAGGAAGGATGAGTGCCCCTTTAAGCTTGTATTCTATCTAAGAGATAAAGGAAAAGAAGAAGAAGAATGGGATTGTACGGTGTGGTTTGGGCGTCATAACCATCGGGATCCAAAATATTTTGTTGGTCACTCCGTAGTTGCGAAGCTAAAAACCCTCATCAATTCGAAGATGTAAATATAATGACCAAAGCATGTATCAAGCCAAGAGTGATTCTCAGAGGCTTCAAGGAAAATGATGAGACGAACGTTTCTTCCCCAAGTACAATTTATAGCGCACAAGCAACCATTAGAAGGTTGGAATGGGAAGGAAGGACCGTTATGCAAGAATTTGAGAAGAGAGTTTGGGATCACAACTACACGCATATTATTAAAAGAGGTTCGGACGAGGAGCCCCTTCAAATATTCATTTCGTATCCTTTGCTTTCACAATTGGCTCATACGTGTTGTTATGTTCTTATGATGGACTGCACCTACAAGACAAACAAATACAACATGCCGTTGTTCAAAATCGTGGGGAAAACATCGGAAAGGTAACATTCACATTGGCTTGGTGTTTAATGGAAAACGAGAGGGATTACAATTATCATTGGGCATTGAAATAATTGAAAATATTGTTCCCTGAAAATCGATTTCCGAGGGTCATCATAACCGATCAATTTGACGCACTAATGAATGCCATATCCGACGTATATCCGGATGCAAAAAATTTCCTATGTACATATCATATAGGTGAAAATGTGAAAAAACATTGTCATGCTTTGTTTGAACCCTCTAAGGCGGATATTAAGAAGAGAATGGTTGCTCAACTAGAGGAAGATGTTCGCAAAGAGAAACTATCACCCGAAGAAGAAGAAAATGGAAGAGGAAAGATTAAAGAGAGAGTCGACAAAGAACACGATAAAAATCATAAAAGGTGGTTGGAATTTCTAAAGGATTGGGAGAAAGTTTATTGGTCTCTTACCGAGGACATGTATGAAAAGAGATTGAACATGTTTATTGCCAAATATAACGAAGTGTATCCAAGTGCCGTCTCATATTGTCGAGATAATTGGTTGGATAAGTTCAAGGAAAAATTTGTGCGTGCGTGGACAAATCGTTATAGATATTACGAGAATGAAGAAACTATTATAGCAGAGTCCTCTCATGGGAGATTTAAAGATCTCAACCAGTCCGGCCAAGGAAACGTGGTTACGGTCACTGAGGAAATGGAGCAACACTTTAAGGCTGATATCGATAGGATCAAGAAGGCTTTGAGAAAATCTCAATGGAAAGGATGACTCAATTTCTTCAATATACTAAGTTGCTCCAAGGAATAGAGTTCAACGTCTCCCGTTGGGCAATAAAACATATGATGAGACAAATGCAATATGAGAAAATTACGGAAAACCGGGTGATGTGTGTATTTGTCCCGACATGTCTTCATTGGGGATTCTGTGTCGTCATATGCTTGTGAAGTATGAATTAATGATACCAATTGATGTTATTGATCCATTTTGGAAGCAACTATCTTTCGACCTTCCCCCTACGGAAGCTCTTGTACAATCACCATGGGATACAAAGGAGGCCAAGGAATTCTACGAAGCTTACTCACGTGGAAACTCAGCTAGCCCACAAGTATTGTTGAGCCAACTAAGGCTAATTACACACCCATGGATAACACTAAGTGAAGATCCAACAAAGGGAGATCCGCCCGGTAGACCACAAACTAAAATTGCAAGGAGAAAACAAAGGAAAGAATTGAAAGAAATAACTCGACGTGAAGAAGAACTCGCGGAAACTAAGAAACGAGATATATCCGCAAGTGAGATTTCGGAAGCAAGATTCGCGGAAGCGCCGGTTCCAAACAAAAGGGGTAGGCCAAAGAAGGAACCGATATCAAGTCAACAACAAACGACGGGTTCCGAAGCCACACCCATAGTCGATGTATCGGGGGTTCCAAAGAAAAGGGGTAGGCCTCCAAAGGTACCAACATTAATCTACCAAGGACAACAAGATGAACATTCCTAAGCTACACCCATAGTCGATATATCGGAGATTCCAAGGAAAAGGGGAAGGCCGCCGAAGGTACCAACATTAAGCTACCAAGGACAACAAGGTGAGTATTCCAAAGCTACACCAATATTCGATGTATCAGAGGTTCCTAAGAAAAGGGGAAGGCCGCCGAAGGTACCAACATTAATCTAGTAAGGACAACAAGGTGAGCACTCCGAAGCTACACCCATAGTCGGTGTATCGGAGGTTCGTAGGAAAAGGGGAAGGCCACCGAAGGTACCAACATTAATCTACCAAGGATAACAAGGTGAGCATTCCGAAGCTACACCCATAGTCGATGTATCGGAGGTTCCAAGGAAAAGGGGAAGGGGTAGGCCAAGGAAGTATAATCTCCCATCACATACTGAAGACATTGATAATATAGAGATTGGAGAGGATGGTTTGGATATAATTAAGATAAACAAAGGTAATATGAATATGTTTAAGGAAGCCTCGATGGGTAGGACTGTTAGACATTACCATACCAAGGTAGCGTCATACATAAACTAACTTCCTGAGGTTATTCGCGAGTTTATTGTGTACACGGATGATGTCGATGGAAATGGAAATTGTGGGTATCATGCCGTGTCTGAACAATTAGGAATCTTCGAGACGGCGGTTAGTAAAGGAATTACACCATCCCGATATGCTAGAATGAGGATGGCCGATCAACTTGTGAAAAATATGAGCTTATATGAGCAATTGGTTGGTCACGACGAGGGGTTTGATGATATGTGTGCTCAAGTGTTATGACCCAGGAAGGAGATGGCATTTCTTCCTTCTCAATATTGGATGAGGATGCCGCTTTGTGGGCATCTAGTAGCGGATACATTTAATTGTGTTGTTCATTATTTTACCCCCACCGTAGTCACAACATTTACACCAAAGTGGCAAAATTCGAAGGATCCCTTGTGAAGAGAAGAGTTGTTTTGGTGTTCGTGAACGGTAATCATTTCGTTATTCTAAAACTCAAGGATAATTGTCCATTGCCCCATGTTTGTGGGATGGTTAAAAGCAAAGATATAGATCCAAATTTCTGGAAGGGATGGATGGCATTGTATGAGGAGAATCACCAATTATGGGATGCGTTGGCCTTATTGGACAAACTTATTGAAGATGAGGAGATTCAAGTTAATACGTGTGGAGGCGATGATGAGTAATTTGGATATCTGGTGTTCTTTAATACACAACCTTTTGTTTTTTTGGAAGTTTGGATTATAATCATTAAACCATATGCCATGTATATGCCGGCATGATTTAATCCAAACTTTACAATGCCGGAACTTATGACGGCATTGAAATATACTTTCTATTTTGTGCCGAAAAATCACCATAAGTACACATAGATAATTGTACTTATGTAATTTTCACAAGGAAAATATACTTTCTCTTTTGTACCGGAACTCATGCCGGAATTGAAAATAACTTACTGACAATGCCGGTATTATACACAGATCAATTATTCACAAGGAAAAGTTAGATTAACGGCATTGACAGCAAAACAGAATCCATGCCGGAATTATAAAAAAAAAATCTGAAAAGAAAACAGATTTTTGGCATAGTTATCACGATTTATACCATGACGGTTTTTTAATACAAAACTTAAAGTTTCATATAGATTAACTAATATATTATGTTTTAAGCCAAAAACAAATGAAATCAACATCGAACAAAGTTTATCAAGACACATAAAATAACATAAGCGAAGACTAGATTGTTTACCAAACCAAATGTAAAGTTAAGATGTTCCAAACCGAAAACAAGTGAAAGAAAGATGTTCAAAGTTTAACAAGACACACAAACAAACATAAACTAACTCTATATTGTTTAAACCAAAATAATACTATAAAAGAAACACACAATCACTCGGTTCTTGGCCTCTTGTGTACCCTCTTATTCCTTTCGCCCCACAAGTCTTTTGCCTCAGGATCTTCAATTTGGTCTATGTTTTGGAAGACGTTCTCCATTTCTTTCTGGGTCAGCAACTCTCCTTTCTTGGTCTTCTTCTTAAAGAACATTGACAAATTTCCAATTCGCTGACGATGTTAAGGGATTTTTCAACATGTATTTAGTATGTACAATTGTATAATTTCATAGATATAGACTAAAAGAATAGTAATACACAAGACGTACGTACCAACAACGTAAGTTCAGGCATAGTTGACGGAGTTGTGGATGGACGTGCTAGTTGTGGAGGAACTTATACGGTATCCGGGCGCACAACATAAGGATGCGAGTACTTACGATGGCCTCTTAGGAAGGTTGGATCACTTTCATAACCATTCTCATCCAATTTCCAATCAGCCCTATTCAACACAAGTCATTTTTCCTACCTTTCAGTCCAATGTGCAAGAATAGGTTGAGGGTCATAAACTATGAGAGTATGGTTCTAATCTGAATGGCATTGAGAAAAGTCATGAGAGAATTTCTAATATGATGTATCCGTGAGATCTTTCTGCTTGTACCCTAGTTGGCGTATTACACGGCGAGGGTTGTGCATAAAAAATCCTTTAGGTTGAAATAACGGTCCGTTGTAAAATGAAACATTGTCATGCCTTTGTATGTGAACTCCTCTGGCATTCCTATATGGGTCAAACACAACATCTTCCACAACCACCGAGTCCAAATCCATCCTCATTGCAATTAACCGTTTCTTGTTATTGGGCCTCGGGGTATTGTCGAAGTAGTATTTCTTAGCTAGAGCCTTATTATGTTCATATCCACGGACAGTCTTCAATCCTTTATACCATACGAACAAACTTCGGAAGTGTTCATAAGCCCACACCTGTGCCCATGAAAGATCGTTTCAATGAAATGTGTAAGAAAATAAATAATTGGAAACTAATAAATTTAATGATAAATTTTACTAATAAACTAATAAAATAGGTAGTTCATTATACCTGAATTACAGTGAAATTCCCATTAAATTGACGGGATTTCGCCTTAGAATCTCGACGCATTTCTGCCAAAAAATGTTCCAAGAAAACAGTGCCCCATAAATACTCATAAACCTTTTCCAACGGATCCAAGTATTGTAGGAGGTTCATATTCACCCTATTACCATTAGCATCAAGGAATATAGCAGAGCCCAAGATGAACAACATATAAGCAGCGGCACTTTGTTGAACTTGTTCGGGAGTCAATACCTTGTTCTTCATATCCCCAAACAATTCAATGAGTTTGACGAATGTGATATTCTTTGTCTGGGAATTCCATGTCTTGTAAAAAATTTCCAAAGTGGTTTCCTTGTTCCATCCAAACAACCTTTCAGTGAGCTCATAGATCTTGTCCCATTCTAGGTCCTTAGAGTCATCTCCTACCTTAACGGCTTTTCCAAGAACCTCTAAACCTATTATCCTTTGGACATCTTCAGGGATAATGGTCATCTCGCCAAAAGGAAAATGCATGGTGTCAGTGTCAGCAAAAAACCTCTCCAAAAAGCAGTTTTCCGTGACGGTATTAGTGGCCACATAATTTTTTATCGCAGGATACAACCCAGATGCTTTGACTATTTCTTTAACAGCCGCACACTCATCCTTCAAAGTCCATACATCCGATTGTTGATGGCGGCTAACACGGATGGCTTTCTTGTGGTCCTATAAAAACACTCCAAACTTAGTTAAATTCACTTGATCACAGATAAATATTATAATAACAAGATGCAAACGTCTTACATAAGTTTGATAGATCCAACGAGCCCAAGAGTCTTTGTAGGAAAATAAGAGTTGCGGGTTTATCGGTTGACCCCAATGTTTGCCATCAACGCGGTCTGGAATCATGTCATATTTATCAGGAAAGTGGGATGGGGGTGCCTTTTCATCATCCTTAGAGGCTTCAACTCCGACATCAGTTGCTTGTGAGGGTGAGCCACCAGTTCCTTCGGGTAAAGGCGCAGTTTCCGACTCATAATCATCATCATTACTGCTGGTTGAGTCGCTTATAGGTTGATCCCGAATTGTGACCTTAGCAGTAGTAGGATCAGGATAGTTACGTCGAGAATACTTACGTTTTGATTCTACAACAACTTTGCCTTTTCCTTTTTCCTTTTTTGATGCTTTAGACCTATGTTCCAATACGTTAAACTGAGTTATATACTGGACGCCGGCATACAAATGGAACCAAATATGAGTGCTGGTACTGGATCCGGCATTGTAAGAAATTATAAATTCGATGTCGGTTTTCCTGAATTCTATACAGAGAATAACAATTCTAGGGAAACCAAACCGGCATGGTTTGTAAACATATCGAGACTGCCGGAACAGATACCGGCATCATAAAACATATTTCTGATGATGCCGGAACTGGGGGATTTTTTTACAGAGATTTTAACAAAACAGGCAAATAAAAACGGCATTGTATTGATCAAATATACAAAGCCGGCACAGGTAACCGGCATAGTATTTGACTAATTTTATATGCCGGCAAGCTCATGGAACACAATCGGGATTCAAGACATATAATCCGTCATGATTTTCAAATTGAATTCGACCGTGAATAGAACATAATTTCAATTGACTAGATTGAAATTTCAAAATTTTCTTTTAGTGTAGTATAAAGGCTAAACAAGAAAGTTTGACTTCGTGTTATATATTATGGGATAAACCCTAAAAATACTTCAATTCAATAAATACTTCACTTATGCGCGCCTCACCAACAGACTCTGCAAGACTTTTTTGCGGTTCATCAACATGTATTTGTGGAATGGGTTGTTCACGAGATTTGCGACGAACCATTGTCTTTGGTATAGAAGATGAAAAAATATGGAGATTGAATACAAAGGAAGATTGAAAAAATATGGAGATTAGCATCCAAAACCTTCACTTGAATAGAATGATAAGTTTGTAACCGACGCATTAAGGATTTTGTAACCGTCCAAATACTGGGTTGAAGTAGTTTGTAACCGTCAAACAAGTGGAATGAAGGAGTTTCAATTATAACCGTCAGAATGCCGGCATGGACACATGAAACAATTTAATACCGACACTCTGACAATAACTTTAAATCATCAATATGATGTCGGCATAATATCTGGTGCACCATTCAATGCCGGCACCTGGGACGGTATAGAATTTGGTATATTTATCAATACCGGTATGTGAAAGAAACTTGATGAAATAAACAACATTAACCACAAACCAAAGAAACTTAATATTAATAATAAGGAAATAAACTTAAAAACATTAAAAACTTGAACAACCTTACACATAAAATGAAAGATCTCAAGCTAATTGCAACTAACATCATTTCTTGGGTACGAGATTCAACAAACAAAGCAGCTTCGAAATGCCTAAAAGGCTATGTTCTCCATTTGGTGTATGCGGCATGAGATTGAAATTTATTGTCTATGTATCTTGCGAGAAACTCGTTGTATTTGTGACATAATTTTATGAGGGCAATTGTCCGATGCGATACAAACTCATCCCCGTAATCTATTTTGCGTTTCTTGCACTTACCGTCCACGAACTTCGGCATATAAGGACCATCCGCAACAAGACCCCAAAAAAGGTGTGGAGGGCGATGATCTTCTGGGAAATCAGATACTATGTAGTAATTTTTTATCCATTTGGTTTCTTCCTCAACATCCGCTTCAACCTTCGCTTGTTTTACTCGTTTGTATATTCTCTTTGTTTCTTCGCGATAGTAATCTTCCTTTGATGCCTCTTCTTCTTCTCTTTTCCTTCTAAGTATCTCTTCTTCCATCGCGGCAATTGACTTGCTGGTTTGTCCCTTCCTTCTAAGTTTTTCTAATATCACGGGAATTGAGTTGGTGGTGGATGATGATTGATTCCCTATCGGAGTTGAGACTTTTTTTTTTCATATAAATATTATCTGAAATCGGTAGTCGGTGATTTTTTTGCCATCATAGAAATGTGTTGGATCTCACCTATTTTTTATTTTTTTTGAGGTATCAACTGCAATAGGTGTAGCCACTTTAAATAGATGAGTATACAACGACTCTTTTCCACTTTATGGTACCGGCATTGTCGGTAACCTCAAATCTATGTCGGCAGTTTACTTTACAGGTTTATAGTTTGAAAAAATAGTCGTTAGGCATTGAATCTTACGTACCGACACTGAGCTATGGTTTAGGTGAATGCCGGAACTCTGAACTGGCATCTCATAGTATCAAAAGAGTATGCAGGAAATACGTTAATTGTACACATGAACATAAAAATATTAGGCACCGACTACCGGCATTCAAATATAATTTAAGTCAACGCCGGCAGTTTATTACGGTATTGAACTATGTGAAGTTTCTATATGGGAACTCTAATTTATTTCAAATGTAATCCTTGTCGACGGAACAACGAATGCACTTAGCATGTGCATCAAGCCTTTGGACTCCTAGGAGACCCTAGTGGACGAGTTATAGTCTCGTGAGGGTTTACATAGAGATATACCCACAAAACATTACGAAAAAACCTAATCGAATACCCTAAAAACCTAAGCAATTACTACTAAACTATCAATCTTCTTAAGAAGAATCCATCTCCGATTCACCTAGCTGGTGGTACTCCGTGACCTTGGTTTTAATATGGTTGACATTGGCTTCAAACATGAATGCTTCTCCCTTTTCTTATAAGTAACGCGTTTTCACGACTTCATGCTACAAAAACAATGCACAAATTATGTTTGTTACATACAAATTCAAAAATAGTGGATTATGTCGAATGAATCATAAAAATATTTACAAGTTGTTGAGGAGACAATCTATTGCGGTTAGCTTGATCAATCCGGTGTTTCAAGGTTAGATACTCAACCACCGCATTTACGATGATGTCGTGTCATTGCTCGATTTGTTTAGCAGTTCTTCCTTTCAGGTTACCATAATCGTGAACAAATTTGTTAAAAATATTCAACCACTTGGAATCCCGCGTGCTTTTATCTATAGTTGAAGGACGAGTTTTGGCATACCATGCTTGGGTGATTGATAAATCTTCCTCCGAGTCAAACGATGCCATTTGTTGAATGTGGGGTTAGGAACTATACTGAGTTATTTATAGATAATTATTCTAGGGTGTAGGGTTTCTAAGTTAAGAGGATAAAGGAGATATATAAGAACACAATGGTTTTGGACTTTTGGGTCCAAGTATTAGCTCCCTTTATATAGTGAAAACCTCAACGACTAGTTTGTTTGAAAAATAACCAACACCGGCATTGATGTCATTGTGAACAACTATACTGTCACTAAATTCTAGTTTTTATTTCCATAAGCTTACTATGCTGGTATTTATTCACAGAGATTCCGCCAAATATGCAACCAATACCGGCATTGAATTTTCAATATCGAACATGCCGGTATTTGTGAAATTCAAAAACAAAACGGCTAGTTTTTTGAAAAAAAGACCGTTGGAGATTCATTTGTATATAATACACCCATTCCTTGGCGAAAATCTACACAAACCACCCACAAAATAACAAAAATCCTTCTCTCAACAGAGCAAGCACGGTTAAATCTTCACAAGCGATGGGAGATTCATCATCTAGCTCTATTTGCAAAGTAAGTAGATTAATCATTACTAACAATATAATCTTCACTACCATGACGCATAACTAATATAATCTTCTCTTACAGAGTCATCATTGCAAGTGTCAAATTTGCAAGTTACCATCTCATCTAGCAATGGACTGCCCTTTTATTTATTCAAAGTGTAGAAGCTGTGATGGGACATGCCGGTTTTGGATTGCAAAAACTAATGATGCTGAAAATAGAAGAATGTTTCTAAGGTGTTTGAATCACCCAAAGTGCGATGAGTTTCAATGGTTTGATAAAGCTATTGAACTAGCAGAGTCAAGAGAAAACCACAAGGGCCAATGCAATCCTATCGATGGGTGTGATGAGTGTTATATGAAGGGAAAGGAATATGTTGAAAAAGAAGAAGAACCAGTGAAGATGATTTGATCGGTTGTCAGCCGACACAAATATAAATTACACTTTCTTACTACTCAAAATATAAATATAGCAAGGGCAAGAAAGGATCGATCCCACAAAGAGGACTAGGTTGTCTCTTTGTTTCGGTTTCCTATATAAAATACCGGGAGTTTTCTGATTTTTATGCAAGTAATAGTAAAATAAAAGCAAATAAAGAGATATGCAAACAAATCAAATAGAAGAGATATTGGTTAAGGATTTCATTTTCATTCACTAACATGCTTTCAAAACAATAACTAGAATTGATATTTTAATCTCAACTTTTATCGAAAGCCCTAGAATATCTTGATCGCAAGAATATCCCACTAATCTCCTTTTGTCATCAACAAACACAATAAAAGATGCGAGTATGATTTCTATCTAAAAGAACAACCTAATGTGTAAAAACACTAATCAAGTTTAATTCCCTAGATGCATTAAGTTCTATGAAATCAGGCCAATCAAAGCAATTGAACGTGGAAAGCGCACTAATTCAATTTAACAAAGGTTACGATTCACATATAATCATAAGAATATATCACTACAAACTATAATCATATTTATGCTACTTGTATTCAAGGAATATCACTTTTACGTATAATAAACCCTAAACTAGCAATAGATGTGATTAGAAGTTCTACCAATTTGCAACTTGACAAAACAATCAATCAAATCATGTAACTATATTTTCAGAGAATCGCAAACGATAAATATGAGACAAAACTAATATATTGAATCAAAGAATCATGCTTTGTGAAATCCAACTATTCCATAACCAATAATAAAATTAAGTACTCATATTCAAGGAATTCATAACAAGAAGAAAGAGAGACCCTATCATGTTCTAAACCCTAGAAACAAAAGTAGTAATTAAGATAATAATAATATGTCTAAGCTTCCTTATATATAGAGTTTTGTAACCTCCTCTTGAAGAAATTAGGAAACCTAGTAAAATAGGAAAGTGCACCTCCTTAAGAATTATTTCCCGTGCATCAAACCATGTGCCAAAGGGTTGCCAAATATCGCCGAAAACTCACGTCCAAGGATGTACAAGCCGCACCCTTAATTTGGTTGTGTAGAATAATTGGCTAAATAGCCTATTGGGCCCGTGCAGTAGCTTTTAGAAGCCCAGCTCATGTCTAACCAGTCCAATGGGCTTGCAAATCCAGCCCATTGAAACTCTTCCCTTACCTCTCTCCGCCAAAGTCACAGATGCAAATCACTCCTGGATTTCTTTTCTCGTTTCTTCGACTTCATGGCAACAACTAATACCATTATTCGAACATCACCTGCAGTCCCCTGTTGTACAGCTAAATCATCTCCTTCAGCTCCATAGTTCGAGTTACATCTCTGCCAAGTTCCAACGTCTCCATCTCTGTCATTTGTTTGCAGCTCCAAGACAAAAATAGTACGTCTCATCTCAGATTTTCATAATCATCATTGGCTGCCAATGGAGTATACCTTCCTTGAGTTCAGTTGGATCTCTCAAGCCTTGTCGAACAGTTACCAGTCACCATTCTTTACCGATCTTGCTTCCATGGCATTGACTCAAACCCGAGTTGTTGATCACAGCACATGCCATGGACCATTCTACTTCATTATCCATCATTCCTAGCTTCACTCGAGAAGAATTAAACTCTTCATCATCGTCGGAGGAAGCTCCATCGGTCACAATAATCTTTCCATCAAACATCTTCAACTCATCAACAGTAGCATCAAACCAAGCTTTGCGGCTCTCATCCTGCTCGATAACCAACAACACCACACACCACCACGACTCTTCATAGATCCAAGTGCCTTTGATCATCACTAGCTCAACCTTTCTACCATGCTGGTAGTTGTCAATATCTATACAGGTACATGAAAATTTTAAACTTCTTGTTCCGGAATAGGATTAGAAATAATTTCAATGCCGGGAATTTGGAACCGGCATTGAATTGTAAATTTCTAGGATGCCGGTATAAGTACCGGCGTTTCTGGAACTGAAATCATCTATGCCGGAAATTATAATCTTTCACTAGAAATCTAGACATGTTCAACATAAACTAAACAACTAGATTCTGCTTAAGTTTTTTTAATCAGGTAGCATAAACCAAAAGCAGACCAAACAACTAAAGAGTTAACCCTGAGGTACAAATGAAAACAAGTTCGAAATTGTTCAAGACGTAACAAAATAACCACAAATTGTTCACTTGGTCTTTAGTTTATTTTTTTGCGGGCGCCTTCCTCGTTTCTCCAAACAAAGCTTTTGCACTAGGGTCGGTTTCTTCAATTCTATCAAGATTTTGCTCGACTTCCTTGATTTCATGAAGGGATAGCACCACTCCTTCATCGTACTTGCAACCAAACATCTTCTTCAAGTTGTCAAGCCGACGGTGCTAGTTTAATACATGAAACACATAATTAGTATATACTAATATATAACATTATGTTTACATTAAACAACTAATCAATTAATAAAACTTACTAGCAATCCAACGGTCTTGTGAAGTTGGGCCTTCGTAGGTGGTGGAGGTGTAGGAGTTTCAACAGGAGGTTTTTTCTGGGGAGGAACTTCGACGGAGGGAGGGCGCACGACATAAGAATATGACCATTCCAGGTAATCTATCATGTAGCTGGTATCAATTTCATCACCATTTTACGCAATCTCCTACTTACTAATATCTACCAAACAACGTGGCTCTCTATCCTTCCAGTGTGTTGGTTCCGGATCTGGATCATACACTACATGCAACTTGTTGGGAGTTGAATTGCACAGAGAAAAGTGAAGAAGATAATTATCATAAGAGGCCGACTCAAAACGTGATAATTGCTTATATCCATGTTGGAGCATCACACGACATTCATCAGCCATGATATATCCTTTTGGGTGGAACAACGACCCATTGTAAAATGAAACGTTACCAAACCTCACAAGTTGACGGTTTTCTCTAGCCTCCTTATATGGGTCAAACACAACGTATTCTGTACTCATTTATTTGAGATCCAATCTCATTTGGATCAGTCGACCTTTGTTACCGGTCTTTGGAATGTTGTTATACTCGAACTTCTTATCTCTATGAGTATAGGGTCCGGGAAGGTCAATGGTCTTCAAGAAATGGAACTTCTTGAACAAAGTTTGGAAGTGTTCATAACACCACACCTATTCCAATGTGAAGCAGTAAATTTTTATTCTAAGTTCATGATGAATATATACATGTGAACAATATACATAAGAAAATAAGTTAAGAAAACAAATTTACCTGGAGTAGAGTGAAATTCCCGACAAATTGGGTTTTTTTAGCCAAAGAGGCCCTTTTCATCTCCGCCATCAAATGTGCTATTACCGCGGTGCCCCAAGAATAGATATAAACATCTTCCAACGGATCCAAGTACTGAAGAAAGTTTGCACTTACCCTATTGCCATTAGTGTCAGGGAATGCCCTAGTGCCCAAGATGTATAACATGTACGCAACGACTGTATAACGAATCTGTGCATGGTCCCATCCATCCTCCAAACTTCTTTGATTTGTATTTTGAAACCTCTTCTTAAGCATCGTCAGCTTGAATGTCTTCGTCTTACTAGACTGGGATTCATAAAAGCTCTCCGTAGAAGTTTTGAAGTCCCAACCAAACAGCTTGTTAGTCAAAGCATGCAACTTCGACCATTCAAGGTCCAGACACTCAACTCCTTATGTAATTTATTTTCCGATAACATTCAAGCCTAGAATGTTCTGAGCATCATCAGGGATCAAGGTCATCTCTTCCTACGGGAAGTGCATTGTATCAGTTTCACCATGGTACCTTTCGACGAAGCAATTGACTATCACAATATCTGGCTTCACATAATTTTCAACCAAAGCATATAGACCAGAATCCTTTACTATTGTTTGGATATCATCATGCTCCAAAGACAAATCCCAAATGAGTCGCGGCTTGGTTTAGGCAAACACGAACAGCCTTAGTATGATCCTACAATTAGAAGATAATATGATTAAGAGATTTTGCATAAATCCAAAACAATACATATGCACAAAATAAAAAATGCTTACATAGGTTTGATAGATAGTACGAGCCCAAGAGTGCTTGTATCCAAATAGTACTTTCGGTTTCGGAGCTTAACCCAAAATTTTACCATGTTCAAGGTCGGGTATCATGTCATCAATGTGAGGAAGGTGACAACATTTAACTTTGGGTTTCCCCTTGCCCTTGCATTGTGTTGGTTGTTCACTCGGCCCATCAACTTCGCTTAAGCTTTCTAATTGACTTGGGTGAACCTCATCATCTTCCTCCTCACTTTCACCTTCATCATGCTCATCGTCCTCAACTGTTTCAGTACCTTCATGGATTAAAAGTGCACTACGGTCATGACCACTCTCCCAAATAACCCCTCTTGTTTCAAACCCCAAGCGCTTCTTGCGACCTTAATCTTTCCCTCATGGAGGCATAGACTGAGGAGTATCAAGACCGTCCTTCCTCTTTCTCTTAGTGAAAGCATCTTTATTTTTTCTTTTTTTAGCTTCCTTGGATTTTGACCTATAACATAAGCACACGAAACCAAAATAAGACAAGTCATATTGGAAGTTTAAGTACCGGCATTGAGACTCTTAAACAGACCAAGCCGGTTTAGTACTACCGGCATTCAAACTTAGCTATCGAGAATGTCGATAAATAAATGGGTCTCTTCTGGATACCAAAAGACAACTACCGGCACTCTCAAATTAAATCAATTCCGTGCCGATAACAGTGTACTGACATACAATTGAAGAGAAATAGTGTGCCGGTACTGATCAACAAATCATATATGTTCATGTATGTTTAAAGTTTACTACCGGCGTACACGAATTAAATCAAATCTATGTCATTTCTCCTATACCGGCATACATGAAACCTAGATTCAATGCCGGTACTGGTGACAAAGTTCATAATGTTTCTGTATGTTTTAAGTATACTACCGGCATACACGAATTACTATTAAGGTATGCTGGAAACCTAAAACCGGTATGGTATTCAACCCAATTTGTATACCGGTACTAGAAATTTACTTTCAGGATTTGAAACCGGCATGGTATTCATCCCATATCGAATGCCGGTACTTAAAACCGGCGTGGTATTCATCCCAGATCGAATGTCGGTACTTAAAACCGGCGTGGTATTCATCACAGATCGAATGCCGGTATTGTGTGTAACTCGACTGTTTCAGCTATGTTTGGCGATTCTAACCTAAACCCATTGCTATAAATCGATTAAAACAATCATAAATGAGTTCAAAACCACTAACCTTCTCAGAGAATCCATGGTTGCGAGTGGTTGATCGTCCGAGTTCGCCGCTTCATCCTATCCTTGTTCTTCAACAATTGAAGCAATTCGTTGTTCGTGTTTTTATTGACCAATCAATTGGTCTTCGGTTTGGCTTTTGTTTTCCTTCGTGGAGGCATGGTTATGATTCGAGTAGGTTAATCGACGAAGAAATTTTTGATTTAACGATTAATCGTCGATGAAGAACGATGAAGAAGATGAAGGAATTTTTTTTCTTCAGAACCCTAACTATGCCGGCAGTGAATTGAAATGGGGGATAAATTGATTTGGTTTTTGATTTTATTGTTTTAGGGGAAAGGGCATAACAATATTTTCATTATGTTTTTTTATTAATCAAAGGGTGTTTTGGTATTTTAGCCCCCAAAAAACACCCCTTAGCAGCCACCTTTGGTTGGGGGAAGTAATTCATATCCCCCCAATTAATTCCCATATCCCCAAATTGTGCGTTCAGTTCTTGATTTTCCCAGTTGAAAGAGCATCTCTCTTTTTAGCCTTCCAAGACCATTGGTTGAGAATCAAGAAAACTATTTTCTCGGAAAATACAATAGAAGAATATATATTGTGGCCCTGTTACGGAACCATGTATAATGACTTATTCGATTTGGCAAGTTAGCCAAAGAAATTAAAGCAATTTGATGTCCATTTAAACACCAGAATTTAATCATGACACACACGCACACATACGTGTTTAAGTGATCAATGAAGTATTAGAAACGTCTAACAGAGTTATAGCAATACTGAACATATTTAAGAAAATTAGTCTTTGAGCATTTGCTAAAAATATTATTGGACAGTTGGTTGAACGGTTAGTGAAACTTAAGGCTTGTTCACAAGTAAGGCTTTTATATGGTTCGTGAACCGGGTTTTTTCAACCTTACTATACCTTCGAACTTATTTGACTAGCAAACTACTAGCCTATTATACAAACTTCAAATTCAATTCACAACGATTCGTGAACTATATCCAACTTAATTTACAGTTTGCGAACTGGTTCACCAACCTATCCTGAGCAGAAATATCAGAAGTTCTAAATTTCCCTCTTATGATATCTGAAACATTCCCAAGTGATTAAATCATTTGCATAGGAAATTTTAATTGATCCACAACTTAATTCACAAACAACAAATTTCTTAGAACTAATATACTTAAGGACCGTTGAACATCTTTGCTAAAATCATATTTCGATATTCTTAACAAGACAATCTCCTATGTACCTGCTATGCATGGTTAGAAGAGGGTGTCCCCTTATCGTATCATTGTTAGTAGTTAGTAAGTATGATTAGTATTAATAATTAGTTAATTAGTGTTTAATTGAGTTGTAATGTATGGTTTAGATGTAACCATCTGGGAGAGTAGTGAGCGTCGGATGCTGAGGGATAAACCTGGCTATTTAAGCTAGGGAAGTCTGTATCTGGGAACTAATCAGAATTTAATCAAATTGAATCATTAACTCGATTTTAGGCTGTTCGCAAGAGCAGAGAAACTTGTTTCTCTGAATCAAGTAATTATCCTGTCACTGTACATCATTGTACATGACAATTGGTATCAGACTCCTTTCCTGGAACCTGTAACCATGGCTACCGCTGAAAAACTTCAAGAAATCTCAACTACCGTTACCCGAAACACAGAGACAATCACTGAAATCAAATATGTGCTTCAGTCCATGAATACCAAATTGGATCGTATTTTTTGTCTGCTTGGATTCGATCTACATCAGCCCTCAAACATGGAAGAGTTTACTATTCAATTGAGGATTTCACTGTCTCTCCATCTGAGGAAATCAAGTCAACTCCTCCTGGTGTTGATGAAGAAAAGGATTATCTCGCATCAGAGTTGATGTTGGATATTTTCAATAACTTAGAAAATAAAACTGTTTTCGTTTTTGGTTTGTCACTATGATGGGGAAGTGTTCTGTGTTGGATAAACACAATGGATGTTAGTTGGAGATGAAGGGACACCTCTAATAGGTGTGATGGTTCATAAAGGACACAACCATTCCCAACAGACACCTTATGTGTCTTTTGGAAGTGAAGAGGCATCTCCAATAGGCATGAATAACCCTATAAGTAGTGAAGGAATTCTCCCATTCTTGAAAATGAATTCAACCTGTTTTCTCTCCATCTAAAGCATCATCAGAAATCTCTCTCATGTGTTCTTGGTTGGGTCAAGGGGTGCAAACCTTCAATCCAATTTCTTGTTGTAGGGCTTTCATTGTATCCTGAAGGCATTATTTCGCATACCTGTTGCAATCGCCAATTTATATTGGGAGGGTAGAAATAATCGCCTAAAAGAAATCACCCGAGCCTTGAAAGCTTTTGAGTACAACAACAATTTCTTTTAGTGTTATCATCCTCTGTTTTATACCCAAAATTTCCAACAGTTTTAGACGATTAATTTCACTCGACAACGGAGGATGAAACTCTGCTGTAAGGCATGATCGTTGTATCTTGGAAGGCGACATCCGTAGAACCGTGAGCACCGTATGCGGGTGAATTGGCTTTAAGGAAAGAGTGATCCTCTCCGATCAACCAATCCGATAAGTCTTTCTAACTCTCTTGTTGTTAGTATTTTTGTTTGTCGCATGAACAGGATTTCCGAGAAACCGAAATTACATATTATTTCGAACAATATGAGAAATGAGAACGACCATCATTAAATGATGGAAAACACCACAATGAATACAGAAGCGCCGTTTGATACTGTTGGTGTGTTTTGGTTCCTACTTTAAAAGCTTCTCCTGGTGATCATGTGTGATCATTGCACAAATGAGTAGTTCGGATCCTCATTTTCTAGTCATCAAGCTTGTAAATGAGTGGAATAACATTATTGGTTGTTAGCCCACTAACGTTAATTAGCATGTTGCTAATTAAATAAAAGGATCCTATTTTGTTAGTCATCAGAACATACATATTCTGATACATTTCTTAATTTGGTGAATTAAGAAGATTGAATATAAACGATTGATCTCCTCCCTGGTTCATAAACGTTGTCAAACTGCTTCTATCTATGAGACACCTTTGCAAACGGATGATTCCAAAAGGAACTTATGAATTGGAATTCATAATTCACATAGTCTCATATTATGTGGGCACTGAAAATGTTTGTAAGATAAAACTAATCGATTGTTTGGCTTAGACGGACTGACGAATGCAGTTTATATCTTTGAATTTGAAGTGTCTGCTTCAGATAGAGGCCCGTTAAGAAAAATATGACGGCGAAGAGATGGGATCTTTGTTTTTCTTTCAGTGGAAACACTAATTAGTTTCCTAAGTATGGGAAATACTGGTAAGAGATGCCTTGTACATTAAACAGTGCATGACGGTAAGGTACGCATGATTTAAATTGACGGTTAAGTGTCAGTTGAATGAGGATTTGATTTTCAAATTGGAAGATGAAATTTGAAAGGTCACGACCCATTGGAATCAACTGTGTGCTTCATAACAATTGAAAAATGTCATGAAGTTGGGGGAGAATTTATATGACGTTGTCATACAAATTTCCTAGTGTTGTAATTTGTCATAATTGTTGAGACAACAACGGTATGGCATGACCATAATTCTTGCGACAAGAATTATATGGTTCCAAAATTTGGAAATTGGCAGGTCTTAAATGACATCGAAAGGGAAAAATGGAATACCGGTCAATATGTAACATATTGGAAGATTGGGCGGCCGACCAAATATCCAACGATGAGGTGTTACGATATTACCGATGCATAAATTATGAACATTTGCATTACATAATGTAGAATGTTAAATAGACATTGTCTATGTTTTTTGGGTATGAATTTGTAGGGGATTGGGCATGAGTAAAAGAGTTACTCATCAAGGTATTATATTTGTTGAGATAGCAAATATATAAGTTGCCTACAAATTTTCTATGCCTCTAGTGTATGCAAGTCTATAATGACTTCTTGTGAATTAACCGTAAATGTTAATTAGGATCACTAGAGAAGTTACAATTATTTTGTAAAATCAAAGAGGAACATTTTTTTAGTAATGTTTTCAGAATTGATTGCATTAGTAGATGCAATTAATGAGAAGAAATGGCTTAAAACCTAACTTGTAGAGATCCTATTTTGGAAGAAGCCATCTCAGGAGGTCTTGATTAATTGTGAATCAGGATATGATCTATAACGTCTTTAACAAGACTTATAATGAAAAGTCAAGACATACAAGTCTTAGACAAGGAACGGTAAGTCAATTACTCAAGAAAGGAGTAATTGCATTTAACCATTGAAACGGAGAAAAAGCTTGGTAGACCTACTTATGAAGAGTCTCCCAAAGGAATTAATTTCAATGAAGTATATAGAAATGGGACTAAGGTCTGTGAAGGAAGGTTGATCTCCCATAGCGAAACCCAACCTATGTTTTGAAAAAGATAAACAAGGTTCAATGTGGTACCAACAAGTTATGGTCAGTAGATTATGGAGCACTAACATAAAACTTCCCATTTCAAGTTAGTGCTGGTTTTTCTTACAAGAAAATAGGATGGATGTAAATCCTTAATGAGTCTGTGATTAGTAAAAGGTGTCTCGCAAAACACCTTCGAGACTTACCTATATGAGTATGGAAATGTGGGTAGTTTCCTAAGAAGAAGACCGTTCTCTAAAGAAGACTCATGAATAAGGATATAAGCACAAGGCCTTTATAGTGCTTGGCTCAGAACACATGATTTATGGAATCAATATGTGTGGAGACTCCTGCTTTATCATAAGGGATACTTGGTTCAAGACTGGTTTCACCATAGAATCTCGATAAGGCTTTGAGTTTCTTACACTAAGTGAAGGTTCAAACCCAGAAGGTACCTATCATTTATGTATTGATTTCATGATGATGCTTAGTCCCAATTGTGCTTGAACTACGTTGGCTTGATCCCACTCGCACGTAGGGCGATCCTTGAGTGATGCAAATAACTCCGGTTTTATAAGTTTTATTTTATTTTATGTTTTTGGGTTTTGAAAATAGGGGGAGATTGTTGGATATTTTCAATAACTTAGAAAATAAAACTGTTTTCGTTTTTGGTTTGTCACTATGATGGGGAAGTTTTCTGTGTTGGATAAACACAATGGATGTTAGTTGGAGATGAAGGGACACCTCTAATAGGTGTGATGGTTCATAAAGGACACAACCATTCCCAACAGACACCTTATGTGTCTTTTGGAAGTGAAGAGGCATCTCCAATAGGCATGAATAACCCTATAAGTAGTGAAGGAATTCTCCCATTCTTGAAAATGAATTCAACCTGTTTTCTCTCCATCTAAAGCATCATCAGAAATCTCTCTCATGTGTTCTTGGTTGGGTCAAGGGTGCAAACCTTGAATCCAATTTCTTGTTGTAGGGCTTTCATTGTATCCTGAAGGCATTATTTCGCATACCGTTGCAATCGCCAATTTATATTGGGAGGGTAGAAATAATCGTCTAAAAGAAATCACCCGAGCCTTGAAAGCTTTTGAGTACAACAACAATTTCTTTTAGTGTTATCATCCTCTGTTTTATACCCAAAATTTCCAACAGGTGATTCCTTCATTTTTCTTTGTTGAAAGAGAAGATGATACTTTAACTGATGAGGTGAGTTCTCAATTTAAAGAAATCGGTAAAGCTGTCGTGAATAATTTTGATAGCAATAATCACATCAACATGGGTGAAGTTTATTTTTCGATTCTTCATGATTATTCTCGGTTATTGTTTGATCGTGGAAAAGATTTCAAATTCATTAAATGGGTTTTTTATATTGCCGATTTCGATTCAATTACTGGTATGAACTTACAATTTGAAGACATTGCAAAATCAGAAATTAATGGCTTCTCCGAGTTATATCCAGTTACAATTGACAGAATGAAAGATATAGAGCTGCAGTTTGGTGCCAAAATTTCTGAGAAGAATTCTGATATTTATAAAAACTTGATGGAGTTGTGCTTTCTTCACAACAAGTTGCTTCGTAGATATTGTTTTGGTCTCCGTCTTGTTGATACGCGCTCGTTATTTGATCGAGATTTGCGGTTTATCAATTCGTTTCTTCATTTATGTGTTACTGATGTTGCCATTGTGGGTGCGAAGAAGATATTTGTTTAAATGCCAGATAGAAATAGCATTTTTTCACTTGTTTTTAGATGGACGTTTACACATGGGGAAGCACAAGATTTGTGTGTTAATATGCCTGAGAGTGTCGATTGTAAATTGGTCAGTAGCAGAGATTCTGCAGGTTGGATATACGATCGTGGCAAAGGGTATTTTTCTTTTGTTAACACTTACAAATTTGTTGTGGATACAACTACTTTTTGTGAGCTGGTTCTTGTTTGGTCAATTATAATGGATAATTGCACAGGTGAAATTCTATATAAGCTTGTTTCAAACCAAGGGTACCAATTACTTACAGAGAACGAATTGTTGTTACAAGTTAAGAGTAGATTATATGTGATGAAGGGAGCAATGGAAGAAAAATTTATGTGTTATTGTTGTTTTGCAGCTTGCAATCTCAACGCTCCATGTGTACAGCTAAAATGTGAGTTAATTAAGGTGACTGCAGTTCACTTTATATGCTTACCGTGTGTCTTCGAGAGTAATGGAGTTCACATACCAGCAGATAAGTTAGCTTCCTTACTGCGCCATGTCTTGAATTCAGCTGGTGATCTTGATTATTCTTGTTGTATTCCAATATGGAGTTTGAATAGGGAAGAAGACAATATCCTCTTGTCTATCTTTGCAACTGTTTTTCATGAGGAAGTACTCATAGTTATTGTTGATCGACAAGGTGATCAACTCCAGATTTTTGTGAAGCAGTTTAACATTCTTGCAGTGCTTATATTCCCAGTTCATGTCACAACTCAAATTTATCTTTCACGAATCAGGTTCTTTTGGCTCTTTTCCCTGTTTATAAAGGCAGTATATGGAAGTTTTTTCATGCTTGAGAAAATTGTGCAGAAGAATTCACATTCCACTTTAATTTATTTGTATACATTTTACTGGGATATATATCTTACTTCATGTGTCCATCAATTGTTGGAGGTTGGCGCTGGTATACATGAAAAAGAGGAGGTCTTACTCCTTGTCATTTAAATTCTAGATGTCTTATTGAGAGTTGATTTCTTACGGTGGAAATATAAATTGTTTCCAACTGGTTGGTGGAGTAATATGTTCTGTGAAGCTAGGATTCGTCGTCAAATTGCTACAAACTTTGTTGCCCAGCTCATCTGTGTACTGCAGGAAGGGCTTAATCAGTTTGAAGCTGCTAATGGATCTACACCAATATCATCTTACCGGCAACTCTCTTCTCCCACATTTCTTGTAATGCCCACTGGTGTCATAAAGTTGTATACTGAAGTGTATGAGTAGCTAATGGTTAAATCTAGCCTTACCACCAAGTTTTTTACTTCTTCTCAAAGGTGTGATAAATTGGTTGGGAGTTAGTGTGGCGATTCAGTGGTGGTGCTGCTCGTATTCTCTGGATTGATCATGCTTTCCCTAATGCTAAAAAACTCTTCGTTGGTGACCTGTTGAAGATTCTAGAGAAATTGAAGGCAACAAGGGGACATGGAAACTACAAGCTACAACAACTTGCAGCAAATGACGATGCTCAGCTTGCTCGTAATCTGGCGTGTCTTTCTGTGTGGATCCTTACTGCACATTTTGTACATCTACAAGTCACTTTCTATAATTTTCATGTGAAAAGTGAGTGGGTCTGTGACAGAAAAACCAATTATATTTTTGTACTCCTCCCTGACTACACTGGATACACGGCTTGTAATGCTGCCTCAAGGAATGCTGTTTTGACTGCATCACAAGCTCCATATATGCTGCCGTGGATGGAATTTTTGAGATGGAAATACAAATTATATTATCTAGATCTCAGATGTGCTGCTAGTGTGAGTTGGACCATTTCAATTTTCAGGTGGATTCCGAATACTCCACTCATGTTCAAGGTAATTCAAATTCTCTTTCTATGGATATGGGTACATTACTTAAGGTGGAAGTTCAGATTGCTTCTTAATGGCTTATGGAATGAGGGACATGTCGAGAGAGATGGATTCATTTTGAGTCAACTAAGGGGTCTCGGCTGTTTCCTTACCAAGATTGTTAGCTGGACAGAACCATGGATCAAAATTTATGATCATAGGGTTCTCTGCAAAGATGAAGACATAGAGATTCATGTTCATGCCTCACCAACTACGACCGATTCTTCAAGTGGTGTATGTGTTGGTGCTGATCAAGCTGTCGGTAATGAAGATACACCACCTATTTGCCTTAGAAACATGACAAAAGTGTCACTTCCACTGGTTGATTTTGAGGAGAATACATGCATTACATTCTGCAAGGAAGGACACAGTTGGTTGTTAGGCCTGGTTTTGGAAGTGTGTACGAGCCTCACATGTGTATTCATTGGCGTAGTAGTTGCTGGTCTGATGTGAGTTGGAGGAACCTGCTACTGCTGTTCCGTCACCAATATGGATGAGAGTTCTCAAATTATAGCAATCCATGTTCTCTTTCATTACGGCGCTTGCCTTTGCACCCATATCTGGCTAACAAGATGTACCGGCTATGCATGGTTAGAAGACTTGGCGGCTTAGTTCTCATCCTTGAGGATAAGGATGTTTCCAAGGAGTGGGGAATGTCATGTACCAGCTATGCATGGTTAGAAGAGGGTGTCCCCTTATCGTATCATTGTTAGTAGTTAGTAAGTATGATTAGTATTAATAATTAGTTAATTAGTGTTTAATTGAGTTGTAATGTATGGTTTAGATGTAACCATATGGGAGAGTAGTGAGCGTCGGATGCTGAGGGATAAACCTGGTTATTTAAGCTAGGGAAGTCTGTATCTGGGAACTAATCGGAATTTAATCAAATTGAATCGTTAACTCGATTTTAGGTTGTTCGCAAGAGCAGAGAAACTTGATTCTCTGAATCAAGTAATTATCCTGTCACTGTACATCCTTGTACATGACACAATCTTGACTCGAAACTTTTCTTTGTAAATCCACTAGAAGTAATACGACATAATCTCAACAGATATAAGGGTAAGATAGTGATTACAGTAGAATGGTTTAGTTTTCACATACCTGATACGGAAGTTATCAAAATATCTTCGTCAAATGTCATTCTTCGAAGGTGATCTCTGGGACTCAACTACCAAATTCTAACCTAGTCCAAGACTTGATTTAGTATACTAGAAATCAAGATATAGTTTTGATCATCTATTGATAACAAGCTTGAGATAACAAAACTTGTGGGTTCAACAGAGCATTGCTCTAACATTTAAGCCCTGGCTAATGCATTTCACAATCTAGGAAGATCTATCAGATTTTTTAGAAAGCGAAGAATGAGTTCTTTTAAGGTGTTTTCCTTTAAGAATTGGTGCCCACAGGGTGTTTGGCTCAGAAGCTAGTCTCCAAGCCACTCTAGAAATCATGGCTTAGGTTTCCTTATTGGCATTTCTAAACCCCCAACTCCCTAATAGAGTTATATAAAAAAATCTCAAGATTTTAAATAAACACCCGAGATTTTGTTGTTTATTGTTTTTGGTTGAATAAAACAACCCATTTGAAAAATAGGCGTTGAAGACGACATAAACTTGTTAATCACTGATTTGCTTGGTTGAGCAAGAGTCTTACTCATCCAACCACTCACTTTATGTTCCATTTGTTTTAATAATGCCATTAAAAAAATTCAATTTAGATTTATCTATAAAAATAAAAGCCGCTAAGTTAGTATCTTTAGCATTTTTTTTTTTTTTTTGACAATCTTATGAATATTTTTTGATGTTTAGGGTGAACTTTGTTACTGGAAAATAGCTCAGATTTTTCGAAATTGATTAATTGACTTGAAGCTAAGCCAAAAGTCTAGATAATTGTTAACAAATGCTTACAATTAACCAAATCTTCCCTAGTTAAAAGATGGCAGTTGTCTGCGAAGAATAGATGAGAAATAAAAGCAGTGTTGCTAGAAAGTTTAATTCCTTGTATCTTCTTGTTTAGCTCACAAGATCATGGTAACCTAGAAAATACCTTCATACGAATCAAGAAAAAATAAGGAAATAAAGGATTTCCTTGTCTTAAGCTACTTGAAGTTTGAAGGTTTCAACATTATGACTATTCCGAAGGACATAAATAGATGTAGTTGAAATGCATTGATGCATTAGGCCACACCACCATCATCAAAACCAAAGGATTTTTAAGGCATGCATAGAAAATGACTAGATGACCCTATTGAATGCCTTCTACATGTCGATTTTGATTCCAATGTTGCATATTTTTCTTCGCTTTTCTTCATAGAATGGACAATTTCCTGAGCAATAATTATGTTATCTGAAATTTGTCTTAAAGATAATAATGAAGATTGCAAAGGTGAGATGAGTTTATCAAGTAAAATTTTTAGCCAATTGGTCAAGATCTCAGTGATTAATTTATATGGTATATTACAGAAACCATCTGGTCTGAAATCGATTAGTGTTATACATTTTTAGGAATTAAAGATAGAAAGATTTTGTTCAAATCTGGGTTTAAGATTTCAGTTTTAAGAAAATCACAAATTACTAATACTACCTAAAACCTACCAATTCTCTGTTGTATTTGAATAAGCTAACTGGAAAACCATCAGATCCCGGTGCTTTATTTGGTTTCATGTTCTTAAGAGTTGAGAATATCTCATCAGCCGACCGAAGGAATACGCATAAGGATGGAGTTGTCCTCTGGAAAATTCGAATAATGCTAATAAATGGAATTTATTTAAAATTTTACTAGGTATCACCGGGGCCTTACGGCCCCGGCTCAACCTCCCATGTTAGCGTCAGTTTATATAATTTCTTTCTTTCTCATTCCAGGATACTCATAATTTTATAACATTAGTAAACACCTAATGGAAAAATTATATGAGTTCGTACATGCCTCTTTAATAGAAAGTCCATACTAAAAATCCAAGTCAATAATAGGACATTTCCCTAATGTTTCAGAGTAAGTGAATCTCAAGGTCTCTGATCTAGTACCTAACCAAGTAGTTGGTGCTTGGATAGGTCTCCATAAATCTCGATCACTATGAACAGTAACATACTTAGTAACCTCAGTACCACCACCATTATCTCCATCTTCCTCTTCTTTTCTAGATGGATTTCTTTGTATTTTACGATTAAATGTGTACTACAATAACGCATTAAGTAGTTTAGTGCACAATATTCGGCTATCAGCTTGCAGAGTAAGATAACACTAATAGAAAAACAATGGTCTCTGGGACAATGCTTGTTTACATATAGTACTTTCTAATAGCGAAATCTTTGTGCAATTGGTTAATCGGAATATGGATTAGAATTTCTAGAGTCAAATATAGTTCCTACTTTAAAATTAGTCGTGATTAGGTTGAAAGTTAGAGGGTCGTCGAACCTATAAGGAAGATCCTAATATCTTGCTGGCATGATCAAAATTGGTCAGCCAGCCGTTCAGTATCCTCATACAAAATTTTATTCGTCCGGTAATGATTGGGGCGGTATTTAAGAAGTTTAGTTACGACAAATTCAAGATTAGCCGTGTTTAGAATTAATAGCCAGGTCATCTATATCCCAGAGTGTGACAATAATCCTAGTCTTCCTAAATAATAAAATCTTGACCGTTATAATACAGATGAGAAGTAGTGCAAATGTATTGATTCGACTTCTCATATTCCCTTGCTTGTTTTTCACCCGTTAACGGAGTGGATGTGTCAAAACAACATCGTCTAGCTAATCCGGATGGCATGTCCAAGAAAATAAAAATCACTTGCTCGAGTAGCACACGTTAAGGCTTATAGGAGCAAATAATGAACTTGACCATTTTTTTTTTTGCTAAGAATCATACTTTATTGGAAGATATGCCCGATTACAGGGGTTAAGCATATAAGTTAGGTAGGTTGCGGTTTATTAAATAATACTCCGATATTCTTTTTATATAAAATTAAAATTTTGCACTGTAACAAACTAATGTTGTGCGTAAATTTTTTTTTTCATCGGTAGTGTGTGTAAGTTTAACCCCATAACATTCCTCCATTTCCATGAGGAATTAACGGTAACATTCCTCCCTTTTCATTCCTCCTTTTTCATTTCATTTTTTGAAAAGCCAGCGATGCGTTTTTAATTTTGTTATTCTATGGAGTTACGGAGAACCTAGTGGAAAGACAAATGTTCCACTTGAGTTTCCCATGAGACTTGGATTTGCATCTACTTTTAGCAACATATCTAAACAAAGGTTACGGTTATATATAGAATTTTTTTAAAAATATGGGAGACGCGGTTTGAAAATAATTCATCACTTCATGGTATTTAAGCAAGTTGTTTCCCCACTTGCACGAATCAGCATGCGGTTGAATCAACAACCAAAATCAAAATTTAGAATACATACACAATTCATGGTGTTAAATCTAATAAAGGAAATTGATTTTTATTTACACTGAAAATAATCATCCACAATTCATGTACTGAATAGAAGTTGCCTGAATAGAAGGCATGCAGACATTGCTTGTTGTAGTCGGTGGATGTCGCGAAGAAGTGGTTGCAGCATGTCTGAGGAGATGGCATATAATCCTAAATAACTCGAATTTCCAATGGACCCTATTATTGTATTATCTTTTATTGCATATTTACTAATAGTGAGTAAAATAAAAACAGTAGAGAAGCTTTACTTGTGGTAACCCAAGTCAGGGAAAATAAATCACTATATGCAATCACCTGCCAAGAAAAATAAAAAAACCACATCAAATAGCCGGTAGAAGGCAAGCGCAAACAAATATCTCGACTACATTGGAGAAACGCTGAATAACCGACCCAATGGATTGAACTTCACATACCTAACTCTGCAACCTCTTTCATACTCCAACGTTTTTTTCATCGCTGTTTTTTCTAGTTTTTCCTTTACATTAAGTGCGCACACACTATAATCAACTATACATGCCTGGACTTAGAAACATGGCAAGATATCATTTCTCGTAAAAAATTAAACCCTGGTGACTTAGCAAAGTTCAATATGGATCCCCCAAAATACATTAACTCTACATAATTTATAAAAGGTTAGACAAATATAAACTCTACATGTTGTGGGACGAAGTGATGATCAATCCCCCAAAATTTATTACCTCTGCATATAATTTATAAAAGGAAGACATAATATAAATTAAGTCTAAGTGTACAGAACTAAGTCTATATAGTAATACTATATAGCAATGTGAAATCCCTCCAAATATATGTAAAATAGATTGAGTTACATCCAACTTCTATACGGGCATTGTGCCGTGAAATTTAGATATGCAAGACCAAGCCAACAAAGTTGAGCTCCTATGCATTTCACCGGCAAAATAATAACATTAATGTTTAAATTTAAATTCCAATAAGAACTGATCGATTGAGATAAAATCTGAAGTGCAGTGCGAAGAGATATAGGTAATATATCACGTATACGCCACTTACCCTTTTTTTTTTTCTTCTGAATGCCGGGATTGAATCTTTAGGGTGCACTTGGAAGAGACATGGCATTTAACAAAGCACCTCAATCTCTACACGAATGCCTCCAATCTTACAATCTGGAAAAAGTAAATGAAACCGATGATTAGTTTCGTACATAGGATATCGTTAACCAAAAAGCAAAACCATAAAGATTTTTGCTGTGAAAAGAATGAACGGATAAAAGTGAGGATTATGATAATGCGTACAATTAGTTCCTGAAAGTAAGAGTAGTCATTAAAGGCATCAAAAATAACATAATTTATGGCTCCATAGAATGCTAACGGTAAATATGTCATTATAGCAATTTAGCCATTTAGAAATTATATCGGTAGATTTACCAAATGTTTTCTCATCAAATTCCAATGGGAACTATGCTTAACCCAACAACTAAGAAAATAAAATCTTCTTCAAGGAGTGAGGAGACTACCTTTACTATCACTTCTAATTCACTATTCTACGGTACAATATAACTCGGACAATTAATAGCGCCACATAAAAATTAATACCTAGCTTGTCGGTCTTCAATTCCTTTGCCACTATGGGGAGTCGAGAAACCCAGCAAAATCATGTAAGAAGATGTGAAATAAGAGCACACATTAAAGGATTTTGCATAATATTTGGCCTGTTTAATCACCCGACTATTGCGAAAGAATAACCGATTACCGTACTTAATTTTGAGGAAGCAATAGCAAGTTGTTTAGCCGAATTGGCAGTTTAAATGTAAAAACGCACTTCCTACAGAAATTGTGGATACATATGATTCAACTTCCGATCAGGATCGAGCCGGTTAAACTAAGTTAACGCAGATTCCATTTGAGGCCAATTAAAGTTAACATGGCAAGAAAAAAAATACCTCATCAGAATTCTTTCGCATGCCCTTCGCTCTATCATCCCATTTTTGCTTCAAATGTAAAAGAGTCTGGCATCTGCGAAATCACTAAGCTTTGTTCTTGGTAAATCTCTTGCAACACGGATAACACTCTGATTTAAGGGTATACAGATCTATCTTTAATCTCTTGAATGTTACATTTTGTCCAAATTTATTCGGATTTCACACCAAGGTATCTTTAATTACTGAACATACATATATATAGTGTCTCCAATAAACATCTATCACACAATATGCAAAATCAAAGAAAAACAGCAAAAACAAAGAGTATACACTCAAATTTTTGACCTGCTAAGACATTTAGAAAACAAAACATTAATATATGAAAATTACATATGAAATTTCTCCCAGGATCAATTTCAATTACCGGCACTTTGCATCCTAATATAGTAATTTACAGTAGCCACTATTTCGCAAAAGTCAATTTTTTATTTTTTAGGTTCTATAAAAATTACCATGTGCTAACATTAAAATAGGCTAGACAAAATCAATGTCTAAGAAGTGTATATGCCCACTGATTTGTGCCAATAGTTGTCAATTGTAATATCAACACACTCTTCTCGGGGTGTCTGCTTACTGATAATCATTTGTACTTACGTTAGATGTTAAACCTTTGGAAATCCTTTTCAACCAAAATAATTAACAGGTCTTGAAATTCCAACGGTACACTTACTAAATCATAAACCCTTAAGAAGCATTAAATATTTCTAACTACCTTGTTAATCCAAACCTGTATGGAATCACTTCACACTGAAGAACCAAACAATTTACAGCCCTAAAATTAAATTAATTTGCCCTTTAAATCTAATCTAGTTGTATATATACATGTGAGCTAAGCCTTCTATGTTGTCTCTATTATCGTTAGTAATATGGACGGACCCATCTTGAGCTAATGTTTTTGCTATTCACACTTTTATGCAATTCGAAGAACCAAGGTTCAACACACCGTTAAATGTTTCAAGATTTAATAGCATTCATGGAGTAGAAAACATTTAACAAAATTAGATGATAAGGGCTTAGCACAGACTACTAATATTACTTCTCTTGACCCATGGCAGCTCAAACGATTGATTATTGACACCCTAGATGGTAACAATTATACAAATAGGTAAATCTTACCGTATCTTGTTCGGTCCATCCTCTTAAAACATGTCTTCCCATCCTCATAAAGATCATATCCATGTTAATGGTGCCATGACATCCAGATGCATTACTCATCACCACCTACATCCTGGTAATCTGCAATAAGCCTTGATAGGTAAGAATTTATGGATCAAATGTATTATACCTTCACATTAATCCAAAAACTGCTTGAGTTTATTAGATACAACATTGAGCAAAACAGAAGAAAAATTTCTAGGTCTAGATTTCTCAGAATATTCTAAGGTTAGATATCAATCAACCTGGGGCATTGATCACAACGTACGATGAGAAAGAAAGAGATCAGAAGTTCAACTCTAAACCAACAAATTCAATGGAATTACTGTAAACCCATTCAAGCAATATTCATGAATCTAAAACATTATAAACAAAGCCCCAAATTTGACATGTAAGAACCCTAATTTCTGTGTAAACCAAAATTTCAATTCGAATAAGAATTTATACAACAGGGAGAAGAAATCTCATTATTCCGCAACATGGCATTTATACAAACAGCTTGTGTACCTATTGCTGGTGATGATGAGATAATTTTTATTTGATTCTTATGCTTGAACACAGCTTCTTCCCAATAGAATTTCGATCAACACACGCATAAAAATTCAACCTAACATTTATAGTACCATACTTGTAGCGCATCAGTTCAATCTTCCTCCTATTTTCTTTTTTGGTCTGAAAATCCCCACATGATTCTCCTACACGGACGTGAGCTAATTTTCCATGTTCCTCTTGATTCAACATTGCTTCCACTCTCACTGATTTCTCGGCCTCAATTGAGTTCAAACCCTTCAATCAATCGAGCCCCTATTACTATCGAGAACACCTCCTAATCGAGCCCCTGCCCAATTGATTTCTGGATTCGACAATCCCCATTAGAAACAACTATAGATTAATTTTCCTCTAACAACTACTTCTTTACAGAGTTTGAGATTGACGAAAGGCACTGGAGAAAAGAGGATAAAAATATTAGGGCTAGGTTTCTAAATAAGGATTAAAATAACAAAGCGTATAATTAATCATACATATTAGGCAGTAATTGATGGTATTAAAGAGAATAAAGACGTGGTAATAGGCTCCATTAGTAAAATTCGAGTTTAAGAAGTGCGGCCCCCTATCATTCCCAGCCGTCCAAGTCAAAGAAAATCCAGACGATAAGGACCGCGAGATGAACCTTTTCGGCCAATCCTGTCCGTTCTATGACTCTTAGATCTCAAAGTCAAAGTGCATGTTTTTTTATAACATAGATAAAACCGCACACAATACATTTTAGCTATATGTATTTTCTTGGACGAGGCTACTCTCAAGTCTCGAGTCTTTTAACTATGGGTAGCTTTGATTCAAGACACAAACTCAAATCATCTCGAGGTTAACTGGATTTGAGCCATGATAGTAACCAATGCACGAAAACTTAGTCAGTAACCCTCCTTCACACCCTATCCAATTTATCAAATCAAACAAATTTTAGGACTCCTAGTAATACTGCATAACAACACCCCCAAGAAAAATAGTGCGGCTTGAGGTTTCTAAACTCAACTTATTTAGGATCTGTCCTACTTTTCCCTGACATTTATTTCTTGCTCTTACAATTGGAAAACCGAGTGCTCATCTAAAGCAAGTTTTTCTAAACCTCTAAACATGTGTTTCTCGCAGTTATCAATCTCATTATTGTATGTGCAAAAGTTTAAATCTAATGGTTAAGAGTATGAGATGCTGCTCTCTAATGATTCACATGCATGACAACAAAAGCGTTCATAAAGGAAGTGCTTGTCTGATTCACAAAGAACCCATTGAGATTTGAGTGAGTGGTTTGCTTAATTATGACTAATTTTATATGGAATTACTAAAGGGAAGTAGGTTTAACAGTATCTATGATGGTAAGATATTATTAAGATGAGTTTAGTTAGGCTACTTTGAACTTCCAAAATTTGTGATAATTACTCATCTAAAACTCTTTAGTCCTTTATAACTCCACTCTTGTATTAAGGATGGGTCTGTATGAGCCAAATCGGCTGGCATCACAAGAGTGGAGGCCCCGGACCTTACTCGGACCTCGAATCAAAAAAAAAAAAAAACAAACAAACAAACAAACAGATTATCTAACTCAGATCAAGTTAAAACCGAGTCAGATCCAAACAACCAATGTTGAAATTCTTGCCGAAAATTTTCTCATTGTCCATATTCGGCTACGCTTTGACAATACTGGCACTGGGAGTATTTCCCGTCATCCAAAAGATCGATCGGCCAGAGTGAGGTACGCTTTTGCATCACAGTGTATACTTCAATATCCAAATGGCCAACCTTGATATGTATAAACTATATAAACCATATTCCATCAAAAAAATAAATGTATAAACCGTACAGTACATGTAGAGAGATTAACAAATTAGAGAGAATTATACGTTTTGTTAAGATATATGCAAACATCTAATCTAATCTGAGAAAAGTCTATACCTACCTATAAGTATAAAAAAACAAAAATTGATGTTATTCCCCCTCCTTAAAGATAGTGGGTATAAACTTAAAAGCTAGCATCTTTATGTGAATATCATCCTCCTCCTCCTCCTTTTCTATCTCTGTATCCTGATTATCTATCTCTTAACACACACATACTTCCTTTTCTATCTTTCATGCATCTCCTTTTCTTATCACTAACTGTAGTGTACTACTGCAACAATTGATTCCTTCATCATGCCACTTATAAGCTTCATTCCTTCCTCACTTCCACTTCTATTTTTACAACCACCATAATCCCATAACACCACCGCCACCACCACCACCACTTCTATTTACACATCCTCCTCCTCCTCGAGTCATTTGCAATGGGTACCCAAACAATTTCATTCCTTCTCTTCTTATTTCTTTCACTCTTCACCAACTTATCCTTCCAAGCAAACACTGACAACCAATCTCATTTCTTCACTCTCATGAAACAATCTCTCAGAGGTATTCCCTTTCCGAGTTGGAACGTGACCGGAAATTCTTACTGCAACTACACCGGTATCGGTTGTGATAGTCGTGGGTACGTTATAGACATGGACCTTTCTGGATGGTCTGTGTCAGGAAACTTTCCCAGTGATGTATGCTCGTATCTACCTGAATTACGCAGTCTACGGATCGGTCATGCCGATATAAATGGTAATTTTCCAGCTGGTATCAACAACTGCACTCTATTAGAAGAACTAAATATGACTTCATTGGGTCTAACTGGAACTCTACCGGATTTTTCATCTATGAAGCTTCTACGGATACTTGACTTGTCGTATAATCTTTTCAGTGGTGTGTTCCCGGCGTCTATAACCAACTTAACTAATCTTGAAGTTTTGAATTTCAATGAGAACAGTAATTTCAATTACTGGCAACTCTCTGAGGAGATTTCAAGATTATCAAAACTTCGGGTTATGGTTTTGTCTACGTGTATGCTTCAAGGTCCGATCCCAAAATCAATTGGAAACATGCTTGAACTGGTCGATCTCGAGTTGTCTGGAAATTTGCTTTCAGGTCCAATTCCTGCAGAACTCGGGAAGCTGAAGAAATTACGACAACTGGAGCTGTACTATAACCAACATCTCAGCGGCGAAATACCTGAAGAGCTTGGAAATCTGACAGAGCTCATTGATTTGGATCTTTCAGTAAACCAATTGACTGGAAAGATTCCAGAATCGATATGCAGGCTTCCGAAACTTCAAGTGGTGCAGTTGTATAACAACAGTTTAAGTGGAGGAATTCCGAGCGCAATCGGAGACTCAAAATCTTTAACTATGCTGTCACTCTACGACAACTTTCTGACAGGTGAAGTGCCGAAAAATCTTGGTGCATCATCAGAAATGCTTGTTTTGGACTTGTCGGAAAACCGTCTGACCGGGGAACTGCCACCAAATATTTGCAAAGGAGGTAAGCTGAAGTACTTGCTTGTGTTGCAAAATCTTTTCACTGGTGAATTGCCAGAGAGTTACGCGAAATGCGAATCTCTTCTTCGGTTTAGAGTTAGTTATAACCATTTACAAGGCTCAATCCCTCCAGGTTTACTTGCTCTTCCACATGCTTCTATCATTGATTTATCTTTCAATAACCTTGACGGTCCGATCCCGAATTCAATTGCTAATGCTAAGAATTTATCAGAACTTTTCCTTCAGAAAAACAGGCTTTCGGGGAGTTTACCGCCAGAAATCTCTCAAGCTGGTAATTTAGTTAAGATTGATCTTAGTAGTAATCTCATTTCAGGTCCTATTCCTGTAGAAATAGGAAACTTAAGAAAACTGAATTTACTGATGTTGCAAGGAAACAAGCTGAATTCATCCATCCCAACAACTCTTTCATCCTTGAAATATCTTAACGTGCTCGATCTCTCGAGCAACCAGTTAACCGGAAATATCCCTGAAAGCATTTGTGAATTGCTTCCGAATTCTATAAATTTCTCAAACAACAATCTTTCAGGTCCTGTCCCTTTATCTTTGATTAGAGGTGGATTAGCAGAAAGTCTCATAGGTAATCCAGGTTTATGTGTTTATGTCAACACATCAGTGTCAAATCTTTTCCCTGTCTGTCAACAACTTTCCAGCAGCAGCAAAAGAAAAGCAAGCCACATCTGGGTGATTGCGACTTCGGTGGTAGTCGTGATCATTGGACTCGCGCTGCTCATACAACGTCGGTTCGGCAAAGACAGATCTACACTTGAACAAGATGAATTCATTACCACATCATCATTCTCATATGAAGTGCAAAGTTTCCATAAGATTACGTTCGATCAGCGCGAAATTGTTGAAGCTTTAGTTGACAAGAATATCGTGGGGCACGGAGGATCTGGAACAGTTTTCAAGATCGAGTTGAAGAGCGGGCATACTGTTGCAGTTAAGAAACTTTGGACTCGAAAAACTAAAGACCCGTCTCTGGAGGATCAATTGTCTGTAGACAAAGAACTGAAGACCGAAGTTCAGACTCTTGGTAGCATTAGACACAAGAACATAGTGAAACTTTATAGCTACTTTTCGAGTTCCGATTTGAATCTTTTGGTGTATGAGTACATGCCAAATGGAAATCTATGGGATTCGCTTCATAGAGGGAGGAACCTTTTGGACTGGCCAATTCGACACAAGATCGCTCTTGGAGTTGCACAGGGTATTGCTTATCTCCACCATGATCTGTTACCTCCGATTATTCATAGGGATATCAAGTCGACGAATATCCTGCTTAACGCGGATTACCAGCCGAAAGTAGCAGATTTTGGTGTTGCAAAAGTGTTGCAAACAAAAGGAATGGACTCTACAACTACATGTGTTGCAGGAACTTACGGATACATGGCTCCAGGTAATTCAAATTCTTCTCAATTCATTTTAATCCAATTTGATTATGTTTTTTATTAATTACTGATCGAGATTTTTTTGTTACTGACAGAATACTCGTACACATCAAGGGCGACAACAAAATGTGACGTCTACAGCTTCGGGGTGGTACTAATGGAGCTAATTACCGGAAAGAAACCGGTAGAGACGGAATTTGGCGAAAGCAAGAATATTATATACTGGGTTTCTTGCAAAGTAGAAACCAAAGAAGGTGCCGTAGAGGTCTTAGACAAAAGATTGCAAGGGTTATTCAAAGACGAAATGATTAAAGTGTTGCGAATAGCAATCCGTTGCACTTGTAAAGCTCCCACTCATCGACCCACTATGAACGAAGTCGTCCAGTTGCTGATCGAAGCGGACCCATGTAAGTTCGACACGTGCAAATCGTTTAACAAGATTAAGGATCAATCACATGCCATTAAGATTATAAACCCATCTGATTTGTAATAGGTGTAGGGAATTAGTTCAGCTGTGGTTCGGGAAGTGGTTGTAATAGAACTTACATAATATGCCTACTGAACAGTTAAGAAAGTATATATATATATATATATTTAGAGTACTAATAACATTTAGTTATTAATGGAGATTCTGCATTGTCTACTTTTTGCTATCCTTGCAAGGATATGATGGAATTTGTTTGAGTATATATTATACTGCTTTAGAGTAACGCATAGCATCTATTTCGATCACAAACTTAAAAAGAAGCAAAGAAAAGAAAAAAAAATCATTCTCTTGCTTTTAAGAATCCTTCCTAGCTTTTCATTTGCTCTAATTTGTCTCTGGCTTCTTCTTTTTTTTCTTTACTTCATGAGAGTGATCCAAAAGGGAAAAGAATAAGTGGAATTTGGAAGGAGTGGAAGGTTGTCACTTGCATTCAAAAGAAGTGGGTTCTTCTTCTTGATTATTATTTTTTGAAGCTTTAAAAGTTAGGCCGATTCTCTAGGCTTTGGCCCACACATAATGAAGCATATATGAGTTGCACAAAGGTTATGCATGGTGTGCTTGAACGTTGCAGTTTGCAAGGTTGTAGCTTGCAAATCATGAACCCTTAAATAGGTTGTAGCTTGCAAACCTATTTAAAGCTAGCGGACATAAATTCTTAGAAATGCGTCAAACCGGGGCGGAACTGTATGGGTACGAGCAAGTGAGGACAAACTGTATTTTCAAAAGAATTTTTTTTTGAATTTGCTTTTTAGTTCATTTGCAACTAACGCAATGGACTTTTTTTTTTTTTTTTACACCCTCTCATCTTCGGTGCTCCAAAACCAAGACTTACCGCATCATAAGGTTGTTGAAATTCGATGTTAGTGATACAAGCCAAATACGCCAAGAACGTGAGGTTTCAAAGAATTTATGTTAACTTGGTGGATCATGAATACCGTACAAGATATGAATGCTGGAAGCATATGCTGCGGTAGGCATTCATTGAGTTGATGAGCTAGAGCATCATCTCTGTCTCCGCTCCTCATAGGACCCCATATCCAATTGAATGTCGAATAATTTTGTTTGGTCTTTTACTTTTTTTTTTAGTTCTTTGTGGGTGCTTATTGTTTTGATGAAAGAAGAGATGTGATGGGAAGGGGAAGGGAAAGGGAAAAAAGACCATTCGTAGTGTGCCATGAACTGATCCACTTGCGAGTAAATAAATGTTTTGTTTATTAGAGTTAGTGTTTTTTTAGGGAGAAAAATGTTTTATTGTTCAAAGCATTTGGATTTACTGCTTCGATCAATGATGATTTGTATCACTAATGCTAAAAAAAACATAATTAAGAATATATAACCTAAACGAAAGACTTAACTAGCTCTGCGTTGAAAAGTCTGGAACTGAACGGTAAAATTGTTAGATGTTGATACAGTGTTTGAAATTATTGTGCACTTTAATTTCTTACTCCCTCCGTTCTATATTAGATGATGTTTTTGAAGTTTTCACGTAAATTAAGAAATGGAGAGATATATGAAGGTTTTCCATCTATACCCTTGAGAAAAGTCTTCAAACATTAATTGATATTAGTGCATTTAAAAAAAAAAATATAGTTCCAAGACAAATTGTAAGGGTGTAACTGGTAGTTTTGTGGAAAAATATGAAAACTTTCAAGTATTGTGGAACAAAACTATAACCATAAAACATCATCTAAAATGAAACGGAGGGAGTATAATTTAACGAGTGAATACCTACTTTGTCGATTTGAGTTACTGGAAGACAACAAAGGAAATTATTTTGCTCTAGCAGTGCTAGAGCATTTTTTTGAACTAGCAGCGTTTGCGGCTGTTGGATGGAAGAAATGTGATGTCAGCAGAAGACAAAAAACATGCAATGACGTCACATTCACAGGATCTAATGGTTAGAATCGCTGCTAGAGCAAATGCTGCTAAAGCAAACTCGCTCCCGACAACAAATATCGTAACATGGTAATCCTAACTAGTGAATTTTTCCCATGCTTACAAAAGAAGAGGAAATGAGTGGACTAGCAAAAACTATCTATGCAATATCAATCTCTTCTGAATCACAGATCTTTCTTTTCTACAACAGAATCAAATGTTCACTGTCATGCATGAACATCTGAATCCTTAGTTTCAAAAAAAACAAAAAACAAAAGAAAAACAAAAATTAGTACAACGCATGAGCCTAGACTTGCATACGGCAGATTTCAAGTCACTAATATCGCGTTTGGATACAAATCTACAAGAGCAGAAGTAAGAATCGAAACTATTTTGCTTCACAAAAAGTTAATTTTTTTACTTTTAGAAATCGTTTTAAAATTCTACATCCAAACTAACTTCTTGTTTTTCGACTTCTAAAAATCAAAAAATAATTTCTGAATGTGGATATAACCGGCCTATAAGCCTATCCTCTGAGCAAATCTAACCCTTGCCGTTCCGAATATAGAGTTCAGAGTTAAAATACAAAAAGAAATATTAGTGAATGATTTAGATAGACAATAAAAGTTCAGGAGTTAAAGTTCAAGGTTAAAAATACATATTCCCTCCGTTTCTTTTTTAATAAGGTGGTTTCTATAAATAAATGTTTCAAAAGAAAAATAGATTGGTTAAGACAATCAGAAAGATTATACAAGGAATCGGTAGTGATTTAAAAGCCCACTATCTAAAACTCTATAAATCCCTTCCAACGTGGTGCTAGTCAACTGGCTGAAACCCCATCAAAATCAGACAGTATCATTAGGTACGTAAGGGATCATATTGACGCTGAAACAACATGCCACATGACACATTTTGACCAATATTGTTCTCCACTTTGAGGAAACAAATTCCTACCTATGGATTCATTCATCTTCTCACTTTTATCTGTCGTTAAGTAAAGAAGATAGAAGAAGAAAATAAGATTCTAAAGTATGATTGAAAATTTTGAAATGATGCAAAAATAATTCGTGCAAGCATATTGTGTGGAATTTACACATGAAATTTATCAAAAATGACAAAGCAAATGAAAGCATCCACCAGAGAAAGAAAAGAAAAGACAGAATGAGAATTGAGAAAAGACATTTGATGGTAATGATAACGAAATAATGAGATATCAACTTGTCTCTACCGTATGGCCATTTTACGACTACGACCCTTCATTGTTCACAATCCCAGAGGAATTGAGGATCCTTCCATGGATGAGGTCTGTACTCGGCTCCTATCAGTTCAAAGATCATTCTCTTTTTGGATATCAACGCTGAGATACCTAGTCTGGGCCTTATTTATGGCTATAGCCCAGGATAGCTTGCCAGTCGCCAGATGACAAGTCAAGTACCCATCAGTCTTCGGGATAAGAGCCCATATTTTATTATTTTTCACATTTTTGTACTAGGCGTATTGGCATTTTTCCGACAGATTCATTGATATTTTGATTGAAGTTGGGCGACAGTTGGATTGCCTCTCTTGGTCCGTCTGGCTGGCACTCTGTCGCACTCGGACACTCAACTCAAGCATAAAGTCTCTGCCTATGCGACTCTATAACTTCAACCATTTTCCAAGTTGTCATATCCATGATTCCATATTTGAAACCTCCAGAACCACCCCCTCCTCTACTCTGTCATTCGAAAGATCTAGATTTCTGCTCTGAAGGATTCTGAAGTCTTTAACTCTCTCTCGTCTTATCCTAATTCCTTAAATACAGAAAAAATCAAACAAGACTTTTTTTTTTTTTTTTTTAAATTGCAACATAAAAACAAGACTTGGTTGTTGAGAAAAGTCCCAGTTTGGTTCACTTGTTGTCTAACTTGTTATTATGGATTAGCCACGAGAGAGATGGATCAAAAGGATCTATGTCATTTGTTATATTTATGATAGCAGCTAGCCAGCTACATAATTCAACTCAAAGGAACCAGGTCGACGTTCCAGGACCATCTATCTTAGCCTCTGGCCCTCTATGGGTGTGTGCTTGCTTGTGCATTTGGGAGAGGGATTAATTTGAGTGTGAAGGAGAAGTTATGAGTGAAAGGACAAGTACTCCAGCCTATGCCACAACAACTGCAAAAACCAACAAAAATCTTGAAAAATCAAAGACAAGATGATAGTCGGTGGTGTGGTGTGGTGTGAGTAAGGACAAGAGAGGTTGCCCCTAAAATCAAACTTGGCAATAAGGGATGATGTACGGGGTGGCAGTGGTCGCCATTATAGATAGAGATAGCTACCACCTTACTACTGTCTACATCAACACTCACACATTCCGACTCTTTTCCTCCCCAACCGTTTTCGAGACTTTTCTTGCTGGTGGTGGTGATAAGAGTAAAGATTCAGTATGTCGTTTTTGTTTCATTGGGAAACCATTTGATGTGTTTGTTTGAATGTTGTGAAACGAACACAGTGTCGTTTAAGGGTGATTTTAATACAAAAACTCTTGTCAAAAATCATTTTTGAATTGAATGTTTCGGCTAATGTTTATTTTTCAAAATACTCTGGTTTGACAACCTGACCAAATTGGAGTATACTTATTTTCTTTCCAACCAAGATAGTGGGTCAAAGGGTGTCTAATATATGCAAAGTTACTCAATTACCATTCCCATAATAATAACTAAAGTTACCCTTTGTTGGTCTTATGTCAAAACCTTATTTTATACTTTCTCCTTCGTCATCAATCTAAAGATCAATTCCTTTCTCCTTTTCTATATTTTATCGTTTTCAAATGAAAAAATTTGTCGATTATACTTTTTTTATTGTCGATTAATTGTTTCAAACTCTTTCTAGTACTTTGTTTTGTTATTTGAATGACAAATTATATCAGAAAATTTGAAAATGTTGAATTGCAGTTACACAGTCGTCTTGGTATTTTTTTGGTCGAGCATGACGACTTTTTATTCTTCAAGGTTATATGATGGATGGCTGAACGAATTTTCAAAGAGTTTTGTTCCTGAAAGTGACATTCACAGGGTTGTCATGGTCTTCATCCATAAACCTTGACGACTAGTTGTTTGAGCATAACTCGGTTGAACTCACCAAGCGTTGGTATGTAAAGTTTGGTTGTCATACTTTAGTATCGAAACTCATCTAAAGTCGCTCAATTAACTACTAAAGTCAACTTCGTTTGAGTTGGACTAGAAAGTCCAGGAATGTTGAGACATACAAGTATTACTCTGAAGACCTGAAGAATGAAAAGAAGTAACGACTACTACAACGACATCATCCTTCCACTTGAGGTTAGTAATATATTGACTTGAACTTGTTTCATTCGTAACGTATCTTTCACGTCGTGCTATATTGAAAACATAACATGCGAAGCTGTATATAATACTCTAGTAAATAGACATGATCATAATAGTATGGTCATAGTATTAACGAATTATATTACGAAATATAACGATTATCTTTTGAACTTCGTATATATGACATCGACGTAATCTTGTATATAGTTTTATGATTATGTGTATGGGTTATGGTAAATATTTCATCCTAGGAAACAATGTTTTACATTTGTATAAAGGAAGTAAGTTCGTAAACTTGTTTCATGAATCAGAAGAGAAATCAATAGGTATATTGGTTCGGCTATTCATTGCATATTCTTTGGATGACCAATATGTGCGAGTTAGTAGTACCGATCTTAACTCAGGTTATGTATCTTGGTATAACCGATCACAATGCCTAGACTTATGCTTGGTATGACCGATCATGGTAATTGGTGTAACCGATCCTAAGTAATCACCATGAGATGGTATGATCGATCCTTGTAATTGGTGTGACCGATTCTTGTAATTGGTGTGACCGATCATAAGAGCTTGTGTGACCGATCCTTGTAATTGGTATGATCGATCCTAGTAACTGGTGTCACCGATCATAAGTAGGTACCATGTTTAGGTAGAACCGATCCATGTGATTGGTATAACCGATCCGAACTCATGTATGTGACTTGGCAGGACCGATCACAACTAACCATTGTGACTTGGTATGGCCGATCACATAGTAGTCTTGAAATTATAGTATAATCAATTCTAAACTTGTTTGTAAGTGTGGTAGATGCAAATCCATGTAAATCGAAATAAGGATTTGTTGTGTAAAGATGTCAACATACTTTGAACATGAGCAGTAACTCTTATCATTTATTATTCAAAGATATTCCATGGTACTCAAGGTGATCCTGTACCGAAATAAATTGAGAATCTTTTAATTAAGGTTTTTAGTTTTATATGCTTTAATTACCATCATTTAATGCATAGCTCTAGAGAATAAAAAATAGTAATGTTCATTTACTAATTGGAAATTTTCTATGAGAGATTTCGGAAAATATTGGACCAATATTTATTGGAATTAGGAAAACCGAATTTGGGAATTTCTTGCATATCTTGATAATATTTTCGGTTTTGGAAATTACTTGGTGTCCAAACATCCTTGGTCTATAAATACCTAAGTTTGCATTTCTGGCAAACTATCATAAGAGTCAGGCAAACTTTAATTCTTGTTGTTTCTGGTGGAGCCATCTAACCGGAGAGCAAAGTATCCTAATTAGGTGAAATCTCTTACGACCGCTCATATAAATACTTTTGTGGGATCAAGAAGCTCTACGAGTACCGTTGGTGTGAAACTAGATAATTGCAGTGTTATTAGTTTTCTATTTTATTTGATTGACTAACGGTTGTTAAAACTTTGATTGCACCTAGTTTGTTTATTCTTGAGAATCTTCTCTTTTGATATAAGATTCACTCAGACTAGATCAAAGTATCGACTGGATCTTTAGAACTGTTGTTAGATCTAAAGACATCATGTGATAATCCATTGTTAACAGACTCCCTTCTGTGTATGATTGATTACAAGAGGATTCAAGTGGTGTTGTGCAGGTTTTTGAAGGCAATATAAGATTTGAAGACGAAGAAGAATGCTTATTAGTTTTCGTATCTTGTGGATTTGGTGCACAAACCTTTATCGGATGGCATCCAACTAGAATCGATCTATCCTTGATAGATCTGATTGATTAGTTGCGTGACATCGGAATTTTCTATAGTTTCTCTTTGAGATCTATTTTGATTGAGTGTGAATATAAACTTGACTATTTCGATAGTTATTGGATAGATTAATCTATCCAGACAAAGGAGTTTATTAGATTAAACATAAGAGCTTTTGTCAACTACTCATATTATCTTTAGCTAGATTGATTAGAGTGGTTGCCAAACAGATTTTTCCTTTTCTGTTTGGAATACGATCCAAAGGACTTTCTATTCACGTGCGTGACTTTAGAAGTCGAAGGCGCGAGGATACTGACGAAACTAAGTAGCTAGGGGTAGTTAGCTTGGTCTCAACTATACAAAGTTCGTATTAGATTCTATATAGCGACTTAATTCTGAAAGTATTCAAAACTGGACTAGGTCCCTGGGTTTTTCTGCATTTGCGGTTTCCTCGTTAACAAAATCTTGTTGTGTATTTTACTTTGTTTTCCGCTTATAATTGTTATTATAATTAAGTAAAGTACAAATGTACGTTAACTCCATAATACTTGATAGTGATCTCATAGATTTTCGGTTTTTACTGAACCTATTATCAAGTACACACTTTGTTGTCGTATCGTATCAATTTTGTATCCATAGTCAATCATACAAGTGATCTTGTTGTTGTATTATATCGATCTCATATACATAGAAGATCACACGAAGTGTGAACATAATTGTCGTATTGTCTCAACTATTTCCATAGACGATCAGATTCGGAAGAGGACTTATAAGTTGTTAAATAAAAGATTATGGTGTATTTGGGTACCCTCGTCTTTTCACTAGTGATGTAGTATAAATAGTCGTTAAGGTTTTAAAAGCTTATCCGTAACGACTAATAACTCCCAGGAAACAAGTTTTCATATGTCCAATTTTGTTATTGTTCGTCATGATTTTGTAAAAATAACATGACGACTAATAAACAGTAGTCAATGTGCTGAGTACTCAATTTTCGATCATAAAGACTATAAATCCGAAAAAATAATGTTTAGTCGGCATGGTTTGTTTTGCCAGAACATGCCGACTGTTCATGGACTGAGTTCTGAAAGTACTTAGTCGGCATGTTTTTTCTCAGTTGAGCATGCCGACTTTTCATACTGTGATTTCTGAAAGTGTTGATTTCTTCTGTAATTTAGAGAATGAAACTATTAAACAACTGTACAATCTTCTTATTATAAGTGTTTGGATAGTGTGGTTTCATTTCATTTCAAAAAAGTTCAAAAACAATCTCGAAAATCTTTCAACAAAATCCATAATTTCAATCTAACCAAAACAAGTTTTTATTACTTTTAATCTAACAAGATTAATCAAACTAAATAGGTTAATTAGTATTAATTAAACAAGGGTTGTTTAGGGGATTTGGATTTTACTTCCTAATGACCCTATTTTGTCTTATTAGTTATTCAAAAAGCGGGGGGTACAACAACCACACCCAATATTTCATTCGGCAATCTGTATGAACTAACTCCAATATAATTCCAAGAGAATCAATTAGACAGTCAGACTCAATCAAGGAAATACATCCAAGAGTTATATTTCAATTTCTCAATATAATCTGAAATCAAACATATAGAGATCTGTGAGCCTGATTTATATGAGTAATATCTTGAATGGTACCAAAGACCAATGTTCAAGTGTCAATCAATTTCAATCAACAACCAAAGGTTGGATTTACCAATTGATTGAACTACGCACAACCTGTGATATTTTAATTATATAAACAAATATAATGCGGAAAAGAAATAACACAGACACCGGAAATTTTGTTAACGAGGAAACCGTAAATGCATAAAAAACCCATGAACTAGTCCAGATTTGAACAACACATTGTATTAAGACGCTACAGACTCTAACCTACTACAAGTTAACTTCAGACTGGAATGTAGTTGAGCTCTAAACAAGTCTCACACCATTTAAAGTACAATCGCATTCCTTACGCCTCAGAATCCTAGCAGGACTCTACTCACTTGATTCCATTAGCTGATCTCACCCACAACTAAGAGTTGCTACGACCCAAAGTCGAATACTTTAAAAACAAATATGTCTCCCATAGAAAAGTATATTCTGATAGATAAATCTGTCTCCCACAGAAATACCTACGAAGTTTTTGTTATGTCTTTTGATAAATCAAGGTGAACAGGAACCATTTGATAATCCGGTCTTATATTCCCGAAGAATAGCTTAGAAATATCAATCACCTCACAATAAATTAACTATATGGTAGTAGAACAAGTTATTATGGAATCACAAAGAATGAGACGAAGAGCTTTGTGATTACTTTTTATATCTTACATGTCGGAGATAAATCTCGAGCCAATCTTAGAGACGATAGAACAAGTAAGATCAGAACACGCAACTACAAAGAAAATAGTTGGGTCTGGCTTCATAATACCAAAGATGTCTTCAAGTCGTTAACCTATAATGGTTTTAGGAAAAACCTAGGTTAAAGGAGAATCGACTCTAGTACGCAACTAGTATCACACAGAAGTGAGAGAATTAGGTTTTCCAGTTGCTAGAGTTCTCCCTTATAAAGTCTTCAAATCAGGGTTTGATAGCTTAGAAACAAAGCAACCAATATTTATCGTTAGATGAAAACCTTATTTAAGATTCAATCTAAGTTTGATTAAAACCAAAGAAATATCTCTCCACTGTTAGATGGTCTTAGCTTGTTACACACAAATTAAATATACCTTCATTTAGATATGGGTAACCGTACCTAAATGTGTATATTAAGTTTCCTCAATAATAGTTAACTGAAGTTAGCCATATGGACACTTTTGTATTAACCACATTCATCTAACACTTCTAGATCAAATGATAATCAAATTAATCTAATTGTGTTACTCATGGAGTTATTCAATTGTTTATATTCTCATAGAAGTATACAAGACTCAATTGAAGCAAAATCGGATTTGATTCAAAAGAATCAATTCATGAACATTTAGCCACGGTTTGCAAATATTGCATTCCTTAATATATAAATGTATTTGTTCATGAGTATGAAATCATACTTGGCCTATTTTAGAACTTAACCAATTAAGTTTGCAAATGGGTACGCAAACTTAAGTTTCAGACTTTGGTCTTGTCTGACAGTTCACGAACGGGTACGCATACTGTCATCCCGGACCTAACTCAAGTGAAACCATTCGCAAACGGGTATGCAAACTTGGTTCCTGGACTTTGACAGTTAAAACCGTTCGCATACTAGTATGTAAACTTGGTTCCTGGACCTGAATCATACCACAACAGTTGGCATACTGGTATGCATACTATGCTATCCAGACAATGGTTAATTGTTCCAAAATCCCATTTCAATCATTGAAACATCCTTAAAAGACGACAATAGTTGTCTCACACAAACTATTAGCTTATAAGTAATATTTAAGTGATCGAATGATCAATACGAAACATTTCGATTCGATATCAAATGACTGTCTTACACAAATCATGTAAGATGTTTCAAGGAAATTTTCACATGATCATCTTTTGACTCATTATTTAGTTTCCAACTAAACTCGTCAAGAAAACTGATGAACGTAGTTAAAGAAAAAAAGCTTTCCAACACATATTTCGAGAAAAATATAAGCATGTTAAACTAAGCTCGAAATATCAAATGTGTATAATGTAAAAGTCTATATAGTTATACGACTTAGTCTCATTAGGAGATATAATAGAACAAACTTCTGAGTGATAGATAAGTTTTAGTCTCCACGTACCTTTTGTTGATGAAGTTCCTCCAAGCTCTCCTTAGTAGATCTTCGTCTTCAATCGATGAACCCTTGAAGTCTAAAGATCAACTACACATTCTATCATAATCTGAGACATAGCTATAAGTAGACTAGAAATCAAGACTTATAGTTTTGATCACTTAAACTTGACAAACAAGCTTGAGATAGCAACGCTTGCGAGTTCGACCGAGCAGTGCTCTAACAGGTATACCCCAATTTGGCGAGGTTTTACAACTTCGATGAAAATTGATTTTAAGCTCAAACATAAAACAAAAACAAGTTGGAAACCATTGTATAGCCAAGTTTCTATCGTGCCCCTTGCAAGAATGATAATACTCGATGGAAAAACCTAAAATCACAAACGAGCGACGCCGAAAACAGTTTTGTATAATTATGTAGATTTCAACGGACTAAATGTAAAATTTTAGGTGGACTAAATATAAAATACTATATAAAAGTAATAGTATTTTAATGGTTTTGATGATTTTAAGAGGGGTTAGAACGATCATATATTTAGAGAGAGAAAATTTGCAACCGTCATAATGGCGTCATATTTTTTAGATTAAACTTTTTTCAAAAAAGCAATTCAGAACCTTCCTATTCATCATATACAAAATACTTTTTCATCCTTTGGATTGAATATGAGCGAAATTTCACAACCTGGTTCTCTATGTTCTTGCTTCATCGCCATTGTAGTAATACCTTCAGATAAGCTTTCTAAAAATCTCACATCTTTTTTTTCTTCTTCTAAATATCTTCTTGTTTCTTGTTTCAAAGTATGTTGACATATTTTCACTGCAAATCCTTATTTCTTATTTACATGGATTTGCATTCTTGTAATAGGTTATACCACACTTCCAAATAAGTTTAGAATTAGTTTTCCTGTATTCCAAGACTACTATGTGATTGATCATACCAAGTCACAATAGTTGGTTGTGATCGGTCCTTCCAAGTCACATACATGGGTTCAATCAGTTCTACCAATCACTAGGATCGGTTATACCAAATATGGAAATACTTGTGATCGGTCACATAGGTAACTAGGGTCGGTTACACCAGTTACAATGATCAGTTTCATATACGCATGGTATTACTTGTGATTGGTCACCAGTTACCAGGACTTGTTACACCGATTACAAGGATCTAGCATACCAATTACTAGGATCAGTCATACCAATTACAAGGATCGATCATACCATCACATGGTGATTACTTAGGATCAGTTACATAAATTACCAAACACCGGTCATACCAAATCATTAGTCAGGCATTGTGATTAGTTATACCAAGATACATAACTTGAGTTAAGATCGGTTCTACCATTTCACACATATTGGTCATCCAAAGATTTTTAATGAATAGCCGGACCAATAAGCCTATTGATTTCACTTTCGATTCACGAAATAAGTTCATGAGTGTACTTCCTTTAAACAAATGTGAAATATTGTTTCCTAGGATGAAATCTTCACTATAACCCATACACATAATCATAACAATATATACAAGATTATGTCGATGTCATATCTACGAAGTTCAAAAGATAAGCGTTATACTTCGTAGTCTAATTCATTAATACTATGATCATGTCACATCACTAGAGTATTATATAATATGTACAATATATACATCTTCGCGGTTATGTTTTCAATATAGCACGACTTGAAAGGTATGTTATGGATGAAACAGTTCAAGTCAATATTACTAACCTCAAGAGGAAGGATAATGTCGTTGTTGTAATTCATTAATTATTCACATTCTTCATGTCTTCGGAGTAATACTTGTATGTCTCAACATTCCTATACTTTCTAGTCTAACCTAAACGAAGTTAACTCTAGTATTTAATAAAGCGACTCTAGATGACTTTTGATAGTAAAATATGACAACCAAACTTGACATACCAACAAGCTTGGTGACTTAAACCGAGCTATGCTCTAACTATCTCCCCCTTTGTCAATTTTAGTAAAAAAATCTTATTACATATGAAGCTAAACGAATTACAAAATAACTCATTCCTCATACGTTGGATTCCAAGTTTCAACAACACAATAAGCTGTATATATTCAATCAATAAATGTCATTGTTGACATTTGAATAACAAAAGCTTTTACCCCCCTAAAGGTATTCAATCTGAACATCTTTTTTATTCCCCTTTTGTAGTACAGAATTACTACTCAGCAATATGATATGTTTCTCCTCCTTAGTCAATGCTTTAATCTTTTGTTAGATATAATGTTTTAGCACAATTTTCCTTTCCTTAGTGATTAAAAATCACTTGTTTACTCCATATATTTCTCCCCCTTTTTGTCACAAAATAACAAAGGTTCGAGCAAATAAAGGACAAACCGAAAGGATCTTACAAATCTAAAAGACTTGTAAACAACCTATAAGAGTTAAGCACAAAGGTTTCACATACTATTTTAGATAACCAATATTAAAACCGAAACTACACAGTAATTTAGCTTTAATATGTTATCAAGGAAACAATTTCCCGGAGCAATTTTCCCTAATAGTCTAACAAATAGATTAAGAAACTTAATTCCCTTGTTAGACCGATTGCGTATGCACAATCGCTTATTTCGATAAGACCAAAACAAAGATCAGAATTAACTTTATTTTTCTCATCAGGATCTAATTATTCAGACAATAACTTAGACCTTTCCATTTAGACTAGACAAACACTAGGTTAGTTAACTAGTTTTTCTTTTCAAGGAATTTGATTAGACTTGAATAACCTAATCCTCCAATTTGTAAGTCTAACTAAGATCAGAATTAACTTAGTTTCTATTTTCCATAATCAATTGGACTAAACAAATGATCCCGTATTTTAAAAAGACACAAGCAATTGAAATAAATACATACATTACAGCACCACAATTGTTCTGAATTTCGTTAAGAAAAAACACTTGATACCCATCAACAAATAAGATACCAAATAATAAGCCAAATAAATTGACACAGTTTTTCTTGACCGGATACAATTGAATCACATAAAACATATATGCACAACATAATGGAACATATCAATTGTACCGAAATTCTGTTAAGCAAAAGCAAAATATATGCAATATAAACAGGAAAACGATTAACTAACAAATTTGTTACCTCAATTTCCGCAGCCACTCTCCCCAGAAAGATATATCATTAACCGCAAGTTCAAATAAGAACTCTCCCCCAATATTTTGTCATCCTATCGCAAGAACAAAAGAATAACAACAAAAAAAACCTTTACCATCGAAAGGTTGAAACGGTTTTAACCATTACGTGCCAATAGTGATAAGCTAAAACCGAAAACTCATATGAAAAAATATGACAACCAAACTTAACATACCAATGCTTGGTGATTTTTGATACTAAATATGACAACCAAACTTGACATACCAACACTTGGTGAGTTCAACTGAGCTATGCTCTAACAGATATGGGTTGTTACAGTGAATCAAAAAGTAAGAGGGGGGAGTTTTTTTTTAAAAGGTAATAGTGTATAAAAAGACATCCTAGCTCCTCCTCACATGTTCTATGCCTGTTCTCGCACTGGCAAAGCAAATGCTTCCCAAAAATCTGTTGCTAATTTTTAGATTAACACCATAAATCTTAATGGAAGTAGTGTTATTTCCTTCTTTCATGGAGCAAATCATCCAAAAACCATCTTTGTCCCACCTTTGAACATCTCATCCCCATTCAATTTGTCCCTTGGACAGCCCACCACCTAAAAAACCAATTTGTATCCCTATATCCTTATGTTATGAGAGTTGTGATGTCGATTGTAGATGCCAGTCAAGCTGCAAAAAGCTATGATGAGGAAAATGATGTGCATATCTTCCTGGTTAATCCTGACCTAAATGAGACTACAAATGGTGATGGAGCAACTACAAATGCAGGGGAGAACCAGTACATTCAAAACCCAAATTTCAAAATTTCATTTATCTGTTGGTCTATAAGTTAAATGAGTACATAATACGATATTTTTCATGTAAGTATGCTTGCATTGGTAGGAGAAGTAAAGTTTCTTGACTACATGATTTGGTCTATTTTCTAAACTGGAAAGTGAGAAGGTGTCACTTTAGTCGAAGTAGTGTAAACTTGATTTGATTACTAATAATGTCTCTAAACATATTGTCATGGAATGCACAAGGACTAGGAAAACCTTTCACTCAAACCCACCTCTCAAATACTGTCAAGGAATACAATCCATATATCTTTTTTCTATCTGAAACCAAACAAGAGAGTTCTAAGGTAGCACATGTCATCAAAAAGCTTAATTTTTAAGATATGCATCTAGTCGAACCTAGTGGAATTGTTGGAACAACAGGTTGTATGGTCCTGGCTTGGCGTGTAAACATTGAATGGTGAATATTTCTGAGAATCAGATAAATTCCCTAGTTTTTGATGAGGTTAACTCCCAGCACAGGTTGCTATGTATGGTTGCCCACAAAAAAAATAAAAAAATTTTACATTCTTGGAATTACTTCCAAGATCTTGCTAAAACTGTCGACTCCCCATGGCTAGTTGTGGGGGATCAAAATTTTATTCTAAATAATGAGGGGAAAAAAGGGGGAGGAAGGATTAAACAAAGTGAAAGTTTTTTCTTTACTAACCTCATAAACTCTGCAAATCTGTTGGACCTTGGTTTCGAGGGTTACCCATTTACCTGGTCAAACAAGACAAAAGGCAATCAATTTATAAAAGCTAGGCTGGATAGGGATTTGGTTAATGCTGAGTGGTTTGATATCTTCTCTTCGGAAAGTCTCTACCATCTCCCTCTCATAGCTTCTGACCATAGTCTTATTCTTCTCAAAACCAATCCATACTGGAAGGATGGGGCAAAGCCTTTCAAGTTTTTCGGATTTTTACTAGAGGATCCTAATTTATTCGATGTGATTGAGGATGTGTGGTCAATGGAAATCCAAGGTAAACGGCCTTCACTTTTGCTGGGAAACTCAAAAATGTTTAAAATAAATAAATTATTCTTTAGAATAAATACTATTTTGGAAATATAAAGTTCAATATAAAGAAAAAAGTGCAGGAAATTTATCATGCCAAATATGTTAAGAAATTACAGCATAATTCCCCTACTGTCTTAAACCTAAATTCCCAATGGATTGGAACTACCTCTTCAGCGAATCTTATCAATGGATCGCATACACCTTTTTTCAAACCTTCAAGAGGGTTACGTCAAGGTGACCCTCTCTCCCCGTACCTCTTCATCCTATGCATGGAAGAAATATCTAGGGTTCTTCGTGATGCGGAGGATAAAGGACAAATCCATGGGATTAAAGTTAGCAAGACTGCCCCGTCAATTTCACATATTTTCTTTGTGGACGACTGTCTCATTTTTGTTAGGGCTACTAAAAAGGAGTGAAAAAATTTAATCCCCCGTACCTCTTCATCCTATGCATGGAAGGCATATCTACAGTTTTTCGTGATGCGGAGGATAAAAGATAAATCCATGGGATAAAATTTAGAAAGACATCCCCGTCAATTTCCCATCTCCTCTTCGTGGACGAATGTCTCATTTTTGTTAGGGCTACTAAAAAGAAGTGTAAAAACTTAATATGTATCCTGCAATCTTTAAGTCAAGGTTCTGGTCAACTAATAAACTATAATAAATCTGGAATTTTCTTTGGAAAAAGTGTGAGAAATAATAAGGTTAGGGAAATAATATAAATAATGGGAGTTGGCAGAATAAAACTTGAAGACAAATACCTGGGGGGTTCCTTTATTCACCGATAGGTCCAAAGTAGAGTGTTTTATACCTATTATTGGGAATCTTAAAGGGAGACTGACTGGTTGGAGAAGCATTTTTCTCAACACATGAAGTAAGTATGTGATGATTAGAACAATAGATGATTCTCTAGATACGTACTAAACAACGTGAAGTCTAAAGCTTAACTACACATTCTATCATAATCCGTGAACAACGTGAATAAGTTAGAGCTCCTTTATGGAAAAAATGTGGAAACTTAGAGTCATTCCTAGCATCCAAATGTTTATGTGAAAAGTAATTCACGACATCCTCCCACTAGCAAACATGTTGAATAATAGGGTCCAGTTTATCTCTCCCATTTGCGGTATGTGTAACACAGAGGATGAGACTATCTCTCATTGCCTATCTGGGTGCAACTTTAGTAGAGATGTGTGGTTTGGAATGGGATACGAAAATCTTAGGTATATAAGGAACCAGAATAGCATGGACCTATAGTTTTTATCTTGGTATGTAAACAAAAATGGTAGTAGATAAGAAAATACGGAGAGGGAAGCAATATGATCAATAATTTGTTGGTTTATTTGGAAGGCAAGGTGTGATAAAGTTTTTAGTGGAGTGCCCCTAAACCCAATCTCAACAATAATGTCAATTAAGTACCATCTTACCATTTCAGACACTATCTCTACCCAAGCTTTAATAGTCAGAAATCCAACCATCGCCCAAAGAAATGACATGCAAATTACTGTGGAAAAACCAAAGTGGATAATCAGGTGTTGCTCAACAAGAAACCATAACAGTGGCCTGGCAGGAATTATTGTTTGTCTTACTAATGAAAATGGGATACACACAGGAACTACAAGGCTCATATGCTCCATAACAAACCACAACGAAGCTAGAGCTTCACATGGGTCGGGCAGGTCGGGTTTTAGCTAATACCAACCCCGCACCCACAAATAATGGGTTTTTATTTTCATAACCAACCCCGCACCCAAAATCACTGTGCATTTTTTTTACCCACCCGCTGCGGGTCGGGCGGGTTCGGGTTTATACCCGCTTCAAGTTACAATTCAATATTTGCTACTAAATGAATCATTGGATTTATATAACATGTATAACAATGAATGTCAAATACTTTATACACAACTGCAACACCCTGTGGATTACATCTGTATAATCCATTCTTCCTTGTCACAGTTAATCTTTTTCCAAAGTTGGCTTTTGGATATCCTTTGGTGCTTCCGATTCTAATAGACGCTGCTTTGCCTGCAGATAGATTCTAAACTTTGTTGATACGATTATTATAAATATAAACTAAATGGAGGTTTAGCTACCGAGTACATACCATGCATATTCTTTTAGGGGAATAAAGAAGTACTCGATACATATGATGCAACAAAAGATGTCATAGCAGGAGAAACCTGGTTACCTGAAAGTGTGTTGTTTCACGGAATAGATTATGGACAGTCTTTGGCTTGACGGACATAAAGTGATTCTTCCCGTGTCAAACTTTCCCAATATGTGGGGGAATTTTTCCTTATGAAAACAATAAAAAAAATATATACTTGGTTTATTAAAAAACAGAAACAAGTAAGAAATACACATAACAAAAACTAGCCATACTAGTCATAATACCTGATATGTATATTCCAGGTTATACGGTGGAGTTTCATGGTTTTGAGTGAAGATTCGAAGTTGTTGTTATTGTTGTTGGACTGTTGGTAAAGAAGTAGATAATTGTCGTTCGTAGGTGAAGTAGAAGAACTGAGGAGGAAGAAGAGGCCGAACATAGAGAGAGAGGAAGAGTGTAGAAAGTGAATGAGGGTTATGCAGTAATCCTATCTACTAGTATTATGGTTTCAATAATGGACGGCTAGGATTAGTTTATCAATGGTATATATTTTGCGGGTTTTCGGGCGGGTGTGGGCGGGTTTTAGGTAATACCAACCTCGCACCCACAAACAACGGGTTTTTATTTTCATAACCAACCCCGCATCCACAACGGGCGGGTTCGGGTAATGTGGGCGGGTCTTGTGCAGATCTAGACGAAGAAGTAATTGTGGGACTAATTGCCGGACTTGCTCTAGCTCATCAAAGGAAAATCAAGACTATCACTGTGGAAATTGAAGACAAAGCAGTTCAACAACAAGTTAAGAAGAGATGCAAAATCTGGATACAGGATCAGAAAATATGTTTTTAAATTTAGCAACAGACATATTAAGCTATTTTAACAGTTTGATTTGTAATATCGTAAGGCAACCTATAATGGTAGAACTAGTGGAAAAGGGATGGGAACCTTTTCTACCCCCAAAACTACTTGTTTGTAAACTTTAAAGCTTTGTCGAAGGTTTCTTCCTCAAGCTAGTTTGTTTGTTAGTCGGTTTCTTTATATTAAAAAAAAAACGGCAGGGGGATTAGTCAATTCTTGGTTCCGTCCATAACAATACTCGCGAATTTTGTGATCTTGTATTTTGGAAGAAAAAAAAACAGTAAATATAATTCCAATTCCCTGATACTCTTGTATTTGGAAAAACAAAACAGTATAATTTGTTCGCGAGTAATATGTATGTGAAAAAAATCTGCATTCTTAGCATTTGTATTTTAGAAAAAATTTGTATTTTAGAAAATAAACCAGTAAACGATAAATGATAAGAGATGGGGGGTGTTCCATTTTATGCCGCTTATATTTGTTATTGGTGATGACTTTGATTAGAAGAATTCTAAATTTTTAGATCATGTCATCCAGCCAAATGGGTAAACCATCCTAAGGATTTTAGACCTTCAAATGCATACCAATTGCCAGGGACAAGCACACAACTGCGAGTAAGTAGCTTGCAATTCTAGAGCTTTCAAATATCTATAATACAAAACTAAATGGGTTTTTTAGCTTGGACGGTAGGATAACATTTTGAGAGATAAACGTTGCATCCGACCATCCCAGTCTCATCCCAGCAAAAGACATCTAACGGTCGTCATTTCTGTAACCCTTCCCATTATGAATCAAAATTTATTAATCATTAATTATTGCATCACCTCTTAACTCAAGATATTCAAAGAAACATTAAATGAAATCATAATATCATACATGCATTTATTGGATTTTGCATACACACTATTACTTAAATGATTTTGTGTTCGTTTTTGGATATTGTATATGAATAGTTTTACAATGTACTTATAAACATTATTTTTGTTTAAAACAAAATAGAAAACTATCTTGCAAAGGAACACGATTTAATTTAAAATCCAAAAAAAATAAAAATTACACCAGTCAGATATCATACTAAAGCAGTGTCGTTACATCACAAGTTATCTCTAGATATTTATTAGAACTCTCTGTTAACCTCATGTCGTGCCGTTACGGGATGGGTTATAACATAATGGATTTTTGAGCTTGGACGGACGGATAATATTTTTAGAGACAAACGTTGAATCCGACCATCCCAGTCTCATCCCAGAAAAAGACATCTAACGGATGTAAGAGTTGTAACCTCTTTTAATAATGAATATACTTGGAGTGGTTCCCTCGTAATTAGAATCATAAATAAAACTTAAATTAATTATGTTTTTTTCAAGACCATTAGTTTTAATTATGAACGCGCAATTAGGGGATACATTTATTAATTGGGGGATATGAATTACTTCCCCCAACCAAAGGTGGCTGCTAAGGGGTGATTTTTGGGGGCGAAAATACTAAAACACCCTTCCCTCAAAATAAAAATCAAAAAACAAAATCATATCCCCCATTTCTATCTCCACTTCTTATTAATCTCTTTTAGGGTTAAATCTTTGAAACCCAAATGTTCCCCATTCTCTTTCAAATTCTAAATTTCCCCACTTCCTTTCAAATTCTCTTCTCCTTCTCTGCTGGAAGTGATGAAGAATATGTCGGAAATGATAAAGAACATGCCGGAAGTGATGAAGACCACGCCGGAAGTGATGAAGAAATGATGAAGGTCACGCCGGAAGTGCTGAATATCATGCCGGAATTGATGTAATTCAATGCCGGAACTAAATTCCGGCATGCTCGATATAAATCTATCAATGCCGGTAGTCAAGTGAAAAAAAAATCAATTTTCTGGATACTTTTCATCATGTGCCGGCATAGAAATTTAGGATGAAGACCACGCCGGAAGTGAGTTCTGGCATGGTTATTTAGGATGAAGACCACACCAGAAGTGATGAAGAACATGTCGAAAATGATGAAGACCATGCCGGAAGTGATGAAATTCAATGCCGGAACTAAATGCCGGCATGCTCGATATAAATCTATCAATGCCGGTAGTTAAGTGAAAAAAAAAACAATTTTCTGGATACTTTTCATCATGTTCCGGCATAGAAATTTAAGCAAAAACCATACCGGAAGTAGTTTCGGCATGCTCGAAAATCAGATAACTGTGCCGGAAGTAGACTGATTAAAACTAGAAAAAATAGGTTTTGAAGATCAAAACCTGAAATTTTTTGTAACGAACCCCCCGGATAGTGGCAAACAATATGAAAATTTCCAACAAATGCCGGCATGGTTTTTTGGTTGAATACCATGCCGACACCGAGCTTTTTCAGCTGCAACAATGGTGGATTCAAAGAAAGAAAAAAAAATCGAATTTTCAACCTCTAAGCAGCAATTCTCTCGTCACAATCATCTTCCATTTTCAAAAAAAAAATTCCACTCAAATTTTTTTTTCCCTCCTTCTACTCTCAACTAACCTACAAAAATTCAAATTAAAATAAATACACACTAATGTATCCCCTAAATACTTAACATTTTACTAATTATAATTAATCACTAATCCTGATTAGTGGGGGCTAGATTAGGAACTAAAAAAATAATTACATAGGGGGTCACCCAGAATTGCTATTGGGACACCATTTTTGTCCTGTAGCTATATCCCCCAATTAATAAATGTATCCACCAATTGCGCGTTCTTAATTATCTCATTATTTAATATTTTTTTACATTATATTCTCCATCTATGAAAAAAATTATTTAAATAGATAAATAAAACATCAAAAATATTCAAAATTATGAATCACAAAATCACAATTGAATCCACCAAATTAAATGAAAAACTAAGTTGTTCTCTAGCCATTGAAGAACTATACATAAAAACATCAATTGTAGAGAAAATACATGATAACCAATTGTTTGTTTGTTTATTTAAATCATACATGAAGAAGCAAATTAATCAGAAAAATGGAAAAAAAAATGCAAATCATAAATAAATAACAAAATTCTATCCTAGATGGGAAACAAATCAAAATATATTTTTTTTTGGAAATTACCTTGGTAATATGAAGATGTTTGGTGCAAAGAATCACAATTACCATTTCCGTTCATAAACATGCACAAAGAGTTTTGTATGTTTTCTCCTCGATCATATTTCAAAAATCAGATATATAAAATTGTTGAATCTCCCACAGTCCCACTCTAAAAATTCTATACATAAAAACACCAATCGTAGAGAAAATACATGATAACCAATTGTTTGTTGTTTTATTTAAATCATACATGAAGAAGCAAGTCAATCAGAAAAATGGTAAAAAGATGCAAATCATTTATAAATAACAAAATTCCATCGGATGCCTAGATGGGAACAAATCAAAGTATAAAATTATTTGGAAATTACCTTGGTAATATGAAGATGTTTGGTGCAAAGAATCACAATTACCATTTCCGTTCATAAACATGCACAAAGAGTTTTGTATGTTTTCTCCTCGATCACATTTCACAAATCAAATATATAAAATTGTTGAATCTCCCACAATCCCACTCTAAAAATTCCAGTTGACATGAGATGGAAAAACAATAACAGTTCCGTTGACTTATTGAAGTGAAAATCACGTAAATTTGAGGGTATTGATGAAAATTTGAGGGAAGTTTTTAGTTTTGAGAAAGTCACGTAAATTTTGGACTAAAATATGGTCAGAATGCATATTTGTTTTAATAGCTTCTACGAAGGCAAACGCCGACCTTTTTTCACTTTAATTTTTCATATTTAAATTTTGAAATGATAGGGAAAGTAGATGCATGGATAATTTCATACACATGCTAAAAAAATTATTAAAAAAATAAAAAAAAATATGTGGAATTCAGCCTAACCGGGGGATATATTAGAGGCCAACTATAATGCCACAAGAGGAAATAATTAAATAATTAATGTTACATTACCCATTTTCTATTTTTTATAAAACATTATTAGAACATGATGTTATAGGTGATTTTGGTTGGTTCAGGGTTCACCATGTTATTAGATAAGTGTTGCAACTTGCAACGAGTGCCGTTACGGCACGGATTATCTCTAGTTTGTAATAAATAATAAAAAGTTCAAAATTTTAGTATGGCTTTCATCATTAGGAAAACACAAAATTGGTTAAAAAGACCAAATTCAAAATTTCCTTGGTGAAATGGACAGTTAGATTTAGATACTGTTTAAATGGACAAAAATTTAAAAATAGGCAGGATGTAACCAGTTTCATCCTGCCCATTTTCAAATATTTTTTCTTATTTTTATTTTACACAGGATGCATCCAGTTTCATCCTTGCTATTTTTAAGTTTAAATCAGGATGAAACCAGTTTCATCCTTGCTATATTATTTTTGTCCATTTCATCCATAAAATTTTTTACTCGTCCATTTGACCCGTGTTTTAATTTTTTTTGGACAAATGACCCATTTTCCGTTAGGAAAAAAAAAACTATTTAAATGGCAACGCAGTTTTCATCTTTGTTGTTGCATAAGGTTAGCATTTGGAAATATCTGTCCCAAAAATGAAAAATGAATATCTTGGAAACGAAAACAAGAATATCATACTACAAATTTTTCTTGTACAAGTTTTGGCATTGTACCTAAAAAAAATGGAAAATTGGTCATTTGTCCAAATAATTTTAAAACATGGTTCAAATGGACGAGTAAAAATTGGTATGAGTGAAATGAACACAAAAAAATAGCAAGGATGAAACTGGATTCATCTTGACTTAAACTTAAAAAATAGCAAAGATGAAACTGGATGCATCCTAATGTAAATTAAAAATAAGAAAAAATATTTGAAAATGGGTATGATGAAATTATTTACATCCTGGCTATTTTTACATTTTTGTCAATTTAAATAGTATCAAAATCTAAATGTCCTTTTCACTCAGAAATTATTGATTTTATTAATTTTAACCAATTTTATAAAGAAAAAAAAGAAGTGGATAAACGAAAAATATATGAATATTGGTGGAGTGGATATGTCATATTTCCGACAATGATCTTGTAGTTTGGAGACGAATGGACCAAAGCAAGCGTCTCATATCTATATCTCAATAATTTTATTCTTTATTTTCTCGTTGAGAAATTATGATATTGTAGAAAATAAGCGTAACATTATTTGGTCTTGGCATTTCTTTCACTCAAACAATTATTGGCAAACTACACAATCAAAGAAATTAGTGTATTTTTATTTTTATTATGTTGGCAGTGCCACTAGAGAGATTAATCGACATGATAAAGAATTGCGCATAACGGGTCCTTGGAGTTTATTAGTCAACTTCGTTGCATCATAGAGTTATGAAATCTTTTCAGTTGCAAACCCGTAAGAAAGGAGTAAAATAGGGGTGCACAAATTAGCACAATGGCAAAAAAAACAGAAGAAAAAAAAAGTATTATTCTCGTTTTTGACGGTTAAATATAGGTGCACTTTATAGGTGTTATGATTATGATCAGGATGACCATGTCCTGCCCGTTAAAGGGAGGGTTTCCAACATTTTTTTTATAACGCGTATGAATATCAAAAATAGGAATACTACTATCATAACTATTTTGTTTCATAAAAAGTTGAGTTTTCTTTTTCTAGAAATCCTCGTCCTGAAAAATTATTACCAAAATTATTTCTGATTTTTCAATTTTTAGAAATCAAAAAACAACTTCTAAATATATATTCTCATATTAGTCATTTTGTAACATTCGGTGTAAAGCCTGCCTCGTTACGCTTTGTTAGACATAAGCCTTAACTATATACTTTAATGACTCGTAAGTATGGGATTCCCAATATGAAAAAAGACGGTGGCGCATTAGATTAGATACGTTAAACACGGTTAATCACGGGGAAAAAAAAAACTTGATCAAGGTCCAAGTCAGTAAACGCATTCATGTGGAGAAAGCATAAGTTAATGCCAGCATATAGCTTTCATAAAAAACTACTGCAACAAGATTAGATGTTTATTAATGATGGTTCATTACAGCCACCGGCATGTAAGGTGAGGTTTCATCCTACAAGACCTTCACTTAACGTTACGTTAAGAGTTTTTCACTTACTCCAGATGGAAAGTTGGAAACATATGTGCGTGTGAGACTTACTTTTTGTGGCTTCAAATCCTTGATGGAGTTATAATTAAACTTTTGTTGTCTAATGATAAAAGGTACAACATTTTCCGAGGAAAGAAAGATTACAAAGAAAGATGCCCAAAGATATAAGATGAGATTCACCGTGTATTAAAGATTCACAATCTTACCGTCGTGCTGTGTTTATCGTCGAAAAACTAGAGGATTTCCTCGAGAGGAAGTCCTTTAGTAATTTGGACGGTCGCCCTGTCATTAGGATAGATACTAGACAATATGGCTCTACACTCTCTCTATCAGAATTTTTTTTTTCTTTTTTTTTTTTGCCGGTACACCAAACATTTTTGTTCTTATAAATAATACTATAGAACTGAATCTTTCTGTACTCACAGTGAAAACTCCCAATTTGTGTGCAACCAAAAGCAGAAATTATTTTCAGAACTCGCTTCACCAAAATCAATCCGAAAATTGGTTTCCAAACTAATATTTAACTTTTCGACTTATATAAGATTAATTTCAAACACCCTCTTATCCGCTGGAGGTCTCAACAATTCTCCGGTGGGTTAATCATATGAAGGAGCATGAAAGGATGATAACGTTGAAAGTGTTCCTCTAGTTAGAATTTTTTAGTAAAAAAACATAGCAGCATTTGAAAACTCAATGAGAAAGAAATCTCAAAGGTTTGAAATGTAGATTTCTCGCACGTTACCCTGAAATTAATTGCGTCTCTCTTCCTAGACCCGCCTCATTTTGGTACACTCTGGACCATTTTTTTTAAGGTGTGGTACCGAAAATTAGATTTTACCGTGTCCCTTGTACGAGTGCTTATACTAGTTTTGAATTTTAGTTTAGAAAACGAAGGAGTTTAATTTTAGAGCATGCAACGGATAAATAGAAGTCTTGGTTGCCTCGACTAAGTACTAACACAGAGAATGTAATTGAGAAATGAACTCATTATTTTATTGTCGTCCATGTTCAAGATTTTGAAATTTTCAATTAACATTTCATTAAGATTTAAGACTTAAAGAGTAAAAAAGGCTTATGTAAACCCTGCTAAGGTGTTCAGAATTTTGGATACACATCCATCCGTAAGTAATTTTTTGACTTCTAGCAGTCAAAAATTATTTGGCGGTAAAATTTCAGTACAACGATTAGAAGAAAAATAGTCTTTACTTCTTCTTATGATATCCAAACGCGTTATACATCTTTTATAAGAGATTTCCTATAGCTATAGCCTATAGGTGCTACTATGAATGTGTCTCGGTGGATTTGCTCAAATTAGGTGATACTACTATGGAATGAGAACACCCACTCATTCATCATGAATCATTCATATATTCATTGGATTGAATGAGTGGCCGACAGTGGATACTAATCAACCACTTTGGGGAAAAAAAACACCATGAACCACCGAAAATCTGCCTCTTAAGCCTATTTTCAGAGTTTTATTAATTTAAAACTCTTGAAATCGGGACAGATAAACATCAACCAGCCCTTAATTTAGCTTTCTATGGTCACAAAAACACTCAATGAGCAGGTTTCTCATTGGTTTTGGTTCAATCCATAGCCTTGGCTGTTGGCCCTCAGAGATGATTAAGTTGCCCATGTAAACCGTACACAACCCACAGCCCCAAAAAATGGACATGCCACCACATCAACAACTCATGCAATTTTTAAAATCTGAAAAACCACAAAGAGAGGCAACCCCTGAATGATCTTATCAAGATTTTTTAAAGACAATTTTGGTGCCAACATTTTTTTACACCTTGAGGTGAAACAGAAATTGAATACTACTAATAGTGGAATGAGCCAAAAGAAAAAAGGCCCAAAACAGAATGTGCTGCACCATAGTCCCTTTTATTAATTTCACTGTATTGTCTTTAACTCTTTACTACCAGAAAAACAGAACACACACACACAAAGAAAGAGAAAAAGAAAGAGTTGAAAAATGCATTTCACCGGACAAAACCCCAAAACCAACAACAAATGCTTCTTCTTCTCCTTCTGCTTCTCCTTCTATTTCCTTCTTCTTTAAAAAGAAAACCCATTTCCCACCGTCTCCTCCATTCTCTTTTTACTCACACATTCATTCATGCATTTCCCCAAAACCCCAAAAAGAAAAACAACAAAAATAAACAAACCCCTCTTTCTCCCAGTAGAAGAAGAAGGAGTGTTGAGATTTTTTTTCTTGGGTTTAATGGAGGCTATTTTACTGAATGACAGAAGTACCCTTGTGCCATTAGAGGTACCATTGAAGCATTGTTATGTAAATCAAAGGAGGTTTTCATCTTGTTTTTTCATCATGAGAAGAGGTACTACAATGTAGCTCTGTACAACCCACCATTTAGAGTTATTAGTAAAAACACAGGCACACAGGTTAAGCCAGGCAAAGCAGTATAGTTTTTCGTTCCTTCTCCTTCTTCTATTTCTCTCTTGTTTCACCTCAGTATAAGTATCTATTTCCTGGTTTTTTTTTCCTTTTTTTTCTATGAGATTTTTAATGAAGGAAGAAGAAGAAGAAGAAGAGGTTGAGGATGGATGATTTTGATCTTCTTCGGTTCAGTTCAGTTCATCAATCAACGGTCACTATTCTTTCTCAACCCTCATCTAAGGTCTCTTTTATATTTGTTACTTTTCTTTGTTTTGGGGATTTACAGTAGATGGTTTATTTAACAAGGTGTAATCTAAAAATGGGGTTTCGGTGATAATGTAATTTCTCTTCCTAATTTGTTTTCTCTATAGAGTTCAGTTTCATCATACAACATCTCTCTATACATAATAGATACGATTTTGGGCTAATTTTTTTTTTTTTTAGTGTTAATTCATTTGTTAAATTTCTATTGGGAAAATGTCGGTGTGTTCTTGACATGGGGTTACTATTGTTTTCACCTGTTAATGCTTTGAGGTTTAGATGTGCCTTTGATTGGGTTTTTACTGGATTGTGTTGCATGTTCTTCATTCATATGCTTCTGTTTGCGAAACTAGGGTAATGTGAGTTTTGGATTCGCCGTATTTGGGGTGTTCTCCATGTTAAGTTTTATTTAGATACTTTGTTGGATGATTTTCCTTTAGATTATACTAAGAATCGACAAGTTAAGAACTCCAATTTCTCAAAAGTTGTAGATTAAGATTCTGTTGAATTTCAGAATTAGCTTGGTAGTCCATCTTATAGGTATTAGTTGAACATTTAGGTTCTCGTCTAAGGAACTCCACCCATTGAAGCCGTACCACGCTTCATAGAATGTCAGGGGTTGAGCAATTATTTATCTAACTTCTATCAATCAATTGTCTCAATGTAGAGTTATTGCCTCCTACTCTAGACTAGGATGTATCCTGTTCGTGGTCATGAGTCTATCAGGATAAGCAGTCCTATTTTTCGTTTGAATCCTCGAGAGCTAGGTTGAAAAAAATTATAAGAACCTGGAAACGTAACAAACTGCCTTGTAATCTTCTCTTCGCACTTGGTAATCAGTGAAATCCCTTGGGATGTAAGTTTAATGCCACATTATGATGTTGAGGCTGTTTTTCTGTGCAGTCACATGAGTGTTGCTTTACATTGTTGGATTTAACATATTGAGTTCCCATAGGTTACTTTTGATATGCAAAACTCTTCAATTGGACTGCTCCTGTATCTGGCACTTGCAAAAGCCATAAGGTACTTGGAAGTGAAACTAAAGTTGTTTATCCCTATAGGTAACTCTCAATATGTATATGTTTGGCATTTCTGCTGATATTTCGACAAATATTGACTAGTTGTATGTTTTTCTGCTGCCATATCGGACATCTAAATATCTTTGTTCATCTTATATTAACATTTGGTAAAGTAAGATGTCTTACAGAATAGCCAGCTTGATCATGTCTTACAGAATAGCCAGCTTGATCATGTATATGGTTCATATTTCTGTGTTTCTTTTCCATTTTGGGTATGGTTATACATGTTTCTTTCGTTTGTGGTTTGCATTTTTTACTCATCCATCAAGTAGGCCATCCCATATTGCGCAATAGTAAACGTACAGTTGATGTGCTTCTACTGATTATTTTATGCCAACTTGCATTTTGATGGTGTCCACTCATTCCTTGAACTACTCTATGTGCACTACCTTCCCAACTTTGAATGGATAATAGCACCATTTTGCTGTTCATTCACTTATTTATTATTTTCTCACTAATCATCAGTGTTATGAAACTCTTAGGAGTGCATTAGTTGGGGGCAGTTTGATATGGATGCTTCTGTTTGACCATGTGATCGTGTTCTCATGTCTGAAGCTCATCCTCAGATTTCATTTTTCCTATTTCTTGCTTTAGCTAATTGTGTACTTAGTGTCTTTCGCATTGCGAGCTGTTTATGTGTGACAAGAGGAAAATCTCTCTTAAAATCTTTGCAGATATATAAGCATATAACATTACTGCACTACATAAGTGTATATATTTGGCTCCTCCGATAATCAAGGAACATCTAAGTTTCTTACATAAGTTTGACTGGAATTTTGACTGGTGCATGTGATTTATACAGAGGTTCTATGTCTGATTTCCAGCCCAGCAAAATACCTGTTTCAAAAAGGATATTTCTCAATTGAGGAATAAGTTCTATGATGAACTTGTTTGCGCTGTGTTTGCTGGTAGTGTGTACAGCACTTCATATCAATGATCGGCATGTTCATATTTGAGCAAATATTTCTTGTGCTATGTTGGCCTGGTAGTTTTATTTTGTCTCTAGCTTAGTAGCTTCGTACTTTGATCTTGATTCATTTGTTACATTGGTGGCAAGTTATCTTTCAGGCTCTGATCACTTTGTTGTGTTCCACTGAATTCCGTTTAATGCGTTCACATAAAAATATCTTTCTTAGTTAATCATTGATTCGATGCATATATTTTCTCATTTGTAGTGACAGAAAAGTTGCTAGATGGGTAGGCAGTTAAAATCTAGCACACTGTGAGCTGCTATTTAGTTTTCCTCTTACCACAGTTGGGTTTCTTGCCTGTTGGATTATGTGCCTATGCTTAATTTCTCCCTCTGTTTCCTCTTCCTGCATTTTTAATCGGTCTTTTGTCTTAGCCTAATCAAAAGAGAGATTACTTCCCTGATATATTCTTTTCACTGGCCTTGTTATTGGTCTATTCTGACAGTAACGTTGTTCTGTTTAAATTAGTTGTTATTGCTAGCGGTAAAGATAGAAGTGACAATATGCTGCTTACTTCAAGCATGTTCTCTAAGTTTTGACCTGCAGCACATTTTTGTCTCTCGTTAATACTTGCTCCTTAAACTGCATTGCGACTGTATTTGTTTCTTCTTGTCTCAATCTTAACTTAGGATGATACAAAAGTTATGGTGTAATCCGCTTACAGTTTGATGGTTTGTCTGCAAGGTTCTTTGCCTGCTGTGTTTGCTCTTTGTTTAATGTTCATTTCCTTTTCTCCTCTATTGTCGTAGTTCTGGTTTCATCTAATATTTCAGTATCTACTGCATATGAAGTTTCCCCTCACTGGAATGCAAGTCACATCTATTCCAACTGATTAGAAGACAGATAGAATCGTGATACAGTAATCCATATTGCTTCTATTTCCATGATTGATAATCTAATTCACCGACGGAAACTAGGGAACTTTGTAAGCTGGAGCTGTTTCCTTTTCTTTCTTTTTTTTTTTCCAATTAGTGTCACATATTGGAACTGGAATCCATTCTGAGTATTGGAATTGTTGCTATGTTGTGTTTGGCATGAGACTAGAACCTGCTGCAAGGGTTGCTGTTGGCTGAAACATGACTCACAGCATTCCCTGCAGTGCTGCTAGATTTAACAGAAGACCCACGGGAATCCCAGAAATGGATTTAAGGATTCTTGGTGTCTATTTAGGTAATTTGGGTGTTACACACAACATCCTCTGCAGGATTCCCGCCAATTTTTGTTAAAATTCAAAATTTTCTGATAAGTGAGTAGGTTTTAATTGTCATTAACTGCTACCACTACTAGTACTCTTGGCTCTAGGCTGTGCTAGCCTTCTGTCCCTTGTCTTGTAAACAACTTCTCCTTCACGTTGACGCAGTTTCAATTCCCCACTCTAGCCTCCTACTTGCTTTTAGTACTTATCTAATCCAAAACCGCTAATTAATACTTATCAGCTTTCCCAAATTCAAAAAAAAAAAAAAAAAAAAAAAACAGAACCCTAGAATTCATTTCAGATTCAAATAAATGTCTCAAACTATCCCCAAGCTACTAGTACCAAATATGAGCAGTTGAGCATCATCATGAGAGGTTATCTCTAATGGGATCAGTGACATAAATATGTATTTTTATAGTATCATTTTATTTTTTTTACTGAGCCCTTTCATTTCAGGTCCACCACATAAATTTGTCCTTTCATTCTTATCTGATTTTGTAGGGACAACAACAAATAGAATACTGTAGTAGACCAGTAGTTTTCACTTCATAGTATGTTTCTTTCAAAGTACGCCCAAAATACAGCTGTAGGACAACAATGGTCAGGATAGCACTGTCGCAGCAAAAATGCAGGCCAGGGACCATGGTGCACTCAGGCAACGGCTTTTAAAGTAAAGTGAGGTACTCCAGCTTCATCCAACCAATTTCTCTTATTCCCCTTTGAGATTAGTGACAGTAATAACTGATGATGAAGAAGAATTTAGATTCTTCTTTTTTCAAAGCATGGAAAAAATGTGTCTCAAAGAGAGAGAAATATGCACAGAAAAAAATGAAGGAAAAAACAAACTGTAGTTCCCGGAAAAACTGTGTGCCTCGTATGTATCGTATCCATGGACATGCAAGAAAAACCTTTTCATATCCGTTACTCTTTCAAATAACAAATCCCCCTAAATTACTTAACAAACTACTGCACTAATCATCCACTCACAATCGCAATCCCAACAATGACACATTTCAATTTCAATTTCATGTCCGTCTTTTTCATCATTCTTCTTTTAACTCAAATTTCTCATATTACTAATTCTCTACCATCAAAAGAAGACATTCAAATTCTACTTCAAACGAAAAACTCTCTGACTCTTCTTGATGATGCTGCAGGTAATAATCTCAATGACTGGGCTATTCTTAATGATTCTTCTACTACTAATGCATGTAACTGGACTGGTGTAAATTGTGATCAATCAACATTATCCATCAACTCAATTGATCTTACCGGACTAACTTTATCCGGTAACTTCCCGTCCAAATTCTGTAAAATTAAATCACTTCAGAATCTTTCACTATCTGATAATTTCTTGAATGGAAGTATATCTACTAAACAGTTATCTTCTTGTTCTAATCTTCATTTCCTAAATCTCTCCAACAATTTACTAGTCGGAAATGTACCTGAGTTTATTCCAGTGTTCAGAAACTTACAGTGGTTAGATTTGTCCAGAAATAATTTCTCAGGTGATATTCCTTTCAGTTTTGGTGGTTCATTTCCGAAACTTCAACTTTTGAGTCTTTTTGGAAATCTTCTTAATGGAACGATTCCGTCTTCATTAACGAATCTTACTGAGTTAATTCGGTGTGAGATAGCTTATAATCCGTTTACTCCAGGTCCACTACCAGCTGATATTGGAAAATTAACCAAACTGAAGAATTTATGGCTTCCTTATACTAATCTCATAGGCGAAATTCCTGAGTCGATTGGCGGGTTGATAGCTCTTGAGAATCTTGATCTTTCTAATAATGAGCTTTCTGGTAAAATCCCTGAGAGTATTGGAAAGTTGAAGAATGTTAAGCAGATTGAATTGTATTGGAATCGGCTTTCTGGTGAGTTACCTGCAAGTCTTGGGAATTTATCAAATATGATTTATTTTGATGTGTCAATGAATGGTTTAACTGGTGTAATACCAGAGAAGTTTGCAGCATTGCAACTAATATCACTTGGGTTGAATGATAATTATCTGGAAGGTGAGATTCCGGAGAGTTTAGTTTCGAATGCGAAGCTCGAAGAACTGAAGCTCTTTAACAACAGATTTTCAGGTGCATTGCCTGAAAGGTTGGGGGAGAATTCTAATTTGGAAGAATTTGATGTTTCGGGTAATGGTTTCAGAGGTAATCTTCCTTCTTTACTTTGTAATGGAAAGAAACTGAAACGGCTTATTGCATTCAATAATAAATTGTCAGGGAATTTTCCAGATAGTTATGGAGAGTGTGATAGTCTTACTTATATTAGGATTTTTAACAATGAAATGTCTGGGAGCATTCCTGTTAGTGTTTGGAGACTACCTAGAGTTCATTTGTTAGAGATAAAAAACAATAGATTTGATGGTGTAATACCTTCTGCGGTTTCGAGGTCTCGGAAGTTAGCTCAATTGCGTATATCTGATAACCAGTTTTCGGGGGAGTTTCCTGGGGGAATTTGTCAGCTGTCTGAACTTGAAGTTGTGGATGCTAGTAGAAACAGGTTTTCGGGGAAACTACCTTTGTGCATTACTCAACTTAGGAAGTTGGAAAAGCTTGATCTTCAAGAGAACATGTTTTCGGGTGAGATTCCGAGTAATGTTAGCTTGTGGAAGCATTTAACAGACCTTAATTTGTCAAGAAACCGGTTTTACGGGGAAATTCCTAGTGAGCTGGGGAGCTTACCTGATTTGAATTATCTTGATCTTTCTGAAAATTTACTGTCTGGGGAAATTCCGGCTCAGCTGACTAACTTGAAGCTCAACAAGTTTAATGTATCGGGGAATAATTTGGCGGGCAGAATCCCTGTTGGCTTCGACAACAATTTTTACCTCCCTAGTTTGATTGGCAATCCTAAGCTATGTAGTCCAGACTTAAAACCTTTCCATCCATGTCCAAAAACCAAATTTGCTACTTGGTTTCTAGTAGCGTTTTTTCTCATTTTGTGTCTACTACTTCTATCATCTTTGTTGTGGTTTTTGAAGAGCAAAAGTATGTCAATTGGTGAGAACATAAAACCTTCGTGGAAGCTAACCTCATTCCATACTATGAGCATCAGCGAACGTGAAATATTAAGTTCTTTAACTGAACAGAACCTTATAGGAAGCGGTGGCTCTGGTCAGGTTTATAGGGCAAGACTCAAAACTGGTCAGTCAGTGGCAGTTAAGAGGCTCTGGGATGTTGATGCAAAAATGGGAAGACTAAGCCCTTATCAATCAGAGGTGGAGACCTTGGGACGGATTAGACATGGAAATATTGTAAAATTGCTGCTCAGTTGTGCCGGAGAGGATTTAAGAGTTTTGGTTTATGAGTACATGGAGAATGGAAGCTTGGGTGACGTTTTGCATGGAGATAAAGGTGGAGTTCTATTGGATTGGCAGAAGAGGTTTAAGATAGCAGTCGGGGCAGCCCAAGGATTGGCATATCTTCATCATGACTGTGTGCCGGCTATCGTGCATCGTGATGTGAAGTCGAACAATATCTTGTTGGACGAGGAGTTCTGCCCTCGCGTAGCAGATTTTGGGTTGGCCAAGATGTTGCAGCTCGAGGAAGGGAAGGAAGCAAGTGCCATGTCCCTAATTGCTGGTTCTTATGGCTACATTGCGCCAGGTGAGTTTATAGTTTATAGTAATTGCTTATTTTATGATTGTTTATGCCTGCAGAAATAATTAGACATTTTCTTCGATATGCATGAATATCATCTGCCAAGAAGCTACTGAAACTAGCATATATACCTTAGGAAACTGTAACTCGTGACTGGTAGTTGTGAGTTTGGCTAATCTTGCGTACCAAGACCTGTTTTTTTTTTATCTTGGCACTTACAGTTACAGTGTGAACCAGGACCACGAATATCCACTAATGGTTTAATGATAAATAGACCATGTTCTAGTTCAATATTACAGGATAGACTATACTAACATAGTTTCTGTTGGTACATATGTAGAGTATGCATACACCATGAAAGTGACAGAGAAGAGCGATGTGTACAGCTTTGGGGTTGTGTTGATGGAACTGGTCACAGGAAAGAGACCTACTGATTCTTGTTTTGGTGAGAATATAGACATAGTAAAGTGGGTGACAGATGCAGCTGCAACATCTGAAAATCACTGCTCGAATATGCGTCACCTCGTGGACACTAGAATAAATCCGTCTTCAAGTGATTACACAGAAATGGAAAAGGTATTGAATGTTGCACTTCTTTGTACCTGTGCATTTCCCATGAACAGACCCTCCATGAGAAGGGTCGTTGAATTTCTTAAAGACGGTAAAGATATTTGTGTTCCTCCCACAAGTCCTAAATTTTGTAGCACTACAAGCTAGTGGTCGTACCTAGTCTTGCTGGAAATGTGCTGATTTTTCTGCTTAGATGTACATATGCTGCATTGGTATATCATTTACTATCTTTTGAAACTGAGAACCTTTTTATGGTTGAGACTTTTTCTTTCATTCATTCTTTTTAAAAAAAGAAAAACAAGATTTTTATTGAGCTAAGCAAAGCTACAACCACATAAAACAAGATTATCCCACACATATTTGCAAACTCATAGTCCTAATAAGAGTTCTAAGCCCATCTCTGTAATTTTCCCACTTAACAGAAACAACACTTCCGACTTCCGTTCACGCTGCTGCTGCTGAAGTTGAGTTAACCCCACTAGACTGCTTCCAACATGAACATGACCACCCTGGACCTTACTCCTAGAATAGTTGCCCCCACCAGTTCCTGTGAAATAATAAAATATCTTGAATGATTAGAGCTAAACCTGAAACATAACTTCATTCCAAAAAGAATTATATTCCGTTGCCGGGACTTGAACCCGGGTCTCTCGGGTGAGAGCCGAGTATCCTGACCACCTAGACTACAACGGATTGTTGGTCACGCTTCAAAATCTTCTAAAATGTCGTTCATTGATGAATAGATGAGATAAAATAAGGGTCCTGTTAACTTTTAAAAAAGTAATATTCCATCCGTTTCAAAAAAGATAATCAACTTTGACTTTGTCAAGATATTAAGGAGACCATAGTAGCTTATATGCCTACCCTTAATTACTTGCCTAATTTATTTCAATAAAAATGTTAGTAATAAAAACTACCAAAAATTGTTATGAAATTGTAAATAGGAAATAAGAAAAAAGAAAACTAAAACATATCTGATTTATGGAAACAATATCAATTTGTATATTTATGGAGTATAACCTTTACGAGGAATTTAATTTGGAACTATATATTTGTTTTCTTAATTATACAAAAAATTTCATTGATATTTTAGATAAGGTCCCATTAAAAAGAATTTATGAATATAAAAGAACTTAAGGTATGTTAAAGAGTTCATTGGAAAAATATGACTATAAACAGAAGCTGGACACATTTTTGAAACAGACCAAAATAGAATAGAGGACGGTCAAATTATTTTTTCAATTTGACTAATTTTTAGGTTAAAATGATAACACCTTTATTTTAAAACGGTGATAGGATTATTGAACAACAATTTGGTTGTTTCCTAATTTTCTATTTCTTATATTTTGAAAGTAAAGGTGAATATATTTCAAAGAAACCAAAATGCTGAAGCATGAAAAGACGACTGACATTCCAAGAATGTTGTCATGTTATCACAGTGGCAACATACTCCCTGTCATGAGCATCTGACAACATTCTCATAGAGACACTAAATCATCAACGAACACAGCCTCACTATTGTGGGTTACAGACAAAGAAGAGTTAAAATCATGAACTAACATAGTAGCGTGGTAACTTTCATTTCTATTACTATTACTAGAATATGACCCGTGCTTTGAATGTTGTTAGTAATAAGTGATTGTTGAAAAAATTTCCAGCATTGTGCATAGCCATGAGAAATGGCGCTTGCATAGTTGGGCATCAAAAATTGGAATCCGTTGGTTATCTTAATAACAGAACACCCATGATAATTCTAATACACAACCCTCATCATAGGCTACATAAAAATCGTGTACTCACAAAACCTTTTCATGATTGAGCCAAAAAATAACCCCTACTAATTCCAAAGGATGTGGGGTCCACCCGGGCCCACCCACATGTGAGTACACGGTTTTTATTTAGATTAGATGTTTTTTCTCCGCATTATATAATATTTTTATAATCAAACTTATTCGAGATTTGAGTTGCGGACTCCTACTACCTTCACAGTACTATGTTAAGACCCCAACTACCACCACCAAATTTTGTATTTCATTCATCCACCACATGATCATCTCTTACCTGTAGTATCGGCCAGCGTCCATTGCTGATTGAACTAAGAATTATCAAACCGCATTATTTCTATTCCTAAAGCCAATATGAAGTACCTCCATCTATTATGCAAATGACGGGAGTAAATTGCAGTATCTATTTTTGCAGAGTGCTAATCAAAAAGGAAAGAAGCGAATTTCTTGGCAAAGAACGGCCAGCACATGCACTTTTTTTAAATAATATCAATAACATGTCAAATGAAAAAGTGGATACAAAAAAATTGATAAAACTAATTTACAAAGCAAAAAAAAAAACATGTATGATAAGTAAAAAAATTTAATTTAATCTAAGCAAACAAACAACCACTTTAATTAAGGTTGCAGAAGTAATACTAAGTGATGATACTTAAAGACGATAATCCGAAAATCAATCACTAAATATCCCCGTAATCTAGCAACAAAATTCAGAAAGTTCAGCGTACCAGCATATCTTCCTCCATTGTCCCAAGGAAAGAATAATCTTCCGGAAACTTGGGTAGTATCCGATGTACCCCAAAACTAAAAACTATTACCAGGACCTGAAAATGAAGTAACAGTTAGTCAAGGACTAAGTTTGTGCAATCAGAAAATAAGACATATCATTGTTAATTACATTAACTTCTTTAAAGATTAATTATTCTTTAGTTGTTTTTTCTCTAAGCTCTTGCCGACAATGAAGCATACTCAGAAACCATCAGCTATTTTAGTAATCGAGATATTATTCATGATTACACCTCACAATCATGGATGCCCGAGATATTATTTGTAATATGCTGGGATAGATACAAAACTAAAAGTAAGATGCCGAGAAAACCATGAAAACTCTCAACTAAATTGACATGTAGAAAATTAGAGATTGTGGTATATACATACCGTTCATCACCGGAATCTGTATCGGTAACACAGAACCCTTTTTGTCCATTATGTCTACAATATCCCCAATTGCTAACCTTTGTAATTGATTTTGTCATGCCCAACGTTGTATCTTGGGCTTGTTGGATACTCAGGTGTGATCATTTGTAGTTCGTGAGTTACCTGCACGGTCATGTAATTAAATTATATCAACCTTAGTTCGTGAGTTTCCCGTACCATTAGTTCCATACTTCCATGTGTTCTCGCTCTCGTCGCCTCCTTTGTCCAGTGGTGCATATCTAATCTAACAAAAATTTCAAAGTTTGGTTAATTTGTAGTTTGTCATACAATTTAACTTTAAGACAGGGGTAAAAAGAGAGGTATTAAGAAAACTCTTATGTATACTAACCGCGTTTGTCATAAAAAAAAATCTATAATCAGGGAACTTCAATGAGGTGATAAGCCAGGTGTCTTTTTATGTTAGCATCAATATTTTAGTCATATTTTCCTGAAAATGAGCAAGCATCACACATATATCTACGATTTTTGTTTTTTTGATCGACATATATCTACGAATCATATAGGCATAACCGACTGCACCCATAACAACAAAGCTATATTAAAAACTAAAACAATTAAATCATAAAAAAAACTGAAAACCACATATAGCAATATGAAATCCATATATTATTAGTAATAGTATAAAGATTTCATTCGCTCACATGCAAACCACACCTTTCTAGCCACTTAATGATGCCAGACCCACGTATAACTACGTGTTTAACTAAATTCCAATCTTAGTTGAGTAGTGCGAAGACAAATATTATAAACTTATTTTTCATGTAAAAATGGCAAACGTTAAGATAGTACTATATTGAGATTACAAACCTGGGTATAGGTACTGCTACCTTGTGTTCACACCTGGTGCATCCATAGTCGCCTGCTTCACCCACCACGTTTGTTTAGCACTTTTTATAATCCAAAAGTGTACCATCTGGCGAGTCATAATTTTGGTTGGACTGGCTCTTACGATGATTTTGTTACCTGCATACATGATTGGTTAGCAATCGGTGACTAAAGAATACAAACCCATAGACAAATCTAGTTATACATATAAATGTACTTGCTGAGTGGGTTCCCACTCACATTCCAACAACTCCAAAACTGTCTTTATATTGTCGGGCATTGAAAGGTCAATGACCGAAGTCTTGTTTCGATGAAGGAGTGTTAGTTGGAACTTGGAGGGCTAAACGTTATCAAGAAAGACCTGTTACACGTTGGAGTTATAACAGAGTGAGATATCGTCGAATGGGCAACTGGGCAAGGAAAGTGATACACAATGATGGAATACCTTTCTTTAATGTAGATCACCTCGGAAATGGACAGGTTGAAGAACACCTTAGCGGCGTTTGTAGATGGAAAGGAGTAGTTGCCTGATGCAACAAACAGGGAAATGAATAACTTAAGCTGATAAGCTTGGGTGATAAAAATTTGTAGGATGGATGGAGGAATGATACCTTGGTATTAAAGAAAATATGTGGATAAAACCACTACGAACATTTAACAATTAATAAGTGATTGGTAATCATCTAATTTAACACACAAAACATTGGATGTAACAAATAGTTATATTGTCGTCTAGCATGAAGATCTCCAGGTTACTGACCTTATTGGGTTTCATGAACATTCCACTTTCTAAAGGTTTTTCTTCTTCAGCCTCGCCTACATGTGAGAAAGACAACTGCTGCCAAGCAAAATTATCAAAAACAGTTATAATAAACCCTTACAAAGTTAGTCATTGTAAAATCATTGTTGATACTAAAAAATGTACAACATTAACTCATGATTTGTGAGCAAAAATCATGGATTTTAGTTTATTTCCAATCGAGGTATCAGCAAACCAAATGCCTTAGTTTGTGGATTCAACGTTGTTACAAAAGGATATATTTGTAAGATCCAAAAAAGCAAAATCAACCAAATTCAGTAAAGATATATAATAGCCATAATATGTATGATTTTTAATTTTTTTATTTCATCATAGCATCTCCAATAGTTATTTAGATAACATCAAGAGTAAAAGGTAAAATTAGATAAATTACCAAATTAGACACAGGAATCACTAAATTAGCGAACAAAAGTTTGAAATTTCTGAATCAAAAAGATTCCTAAAATATAAATTAAACTAATTTACTGTACAACAGGTTGTAAAATTATGAATGTGGAAGGCTCAAACAGATAGTATTTACCTGAGATGGATTGCACTTTTTTCCACCTTACAACAATGAAAATCTGAAATAGAACAAAGAAAATAACTTGGAAATATAAAATTGATCTATGGCATGTGTGATTGAAAGAGAAACACAAAACTTAGAGTTAGGAAACTTGAGAACAAATATCAGTTACCTAGTATTCTTGAGATATGAGGCGTAAGAACCATGGGAAGATGTGACCTTTGTTAGGGTTTATGTATGCGAACATTTGTAACATGTGATGAAGAATTGATTGCTCGGTATGAATGAGAATGCTTGAGTGGTGCAAATAATGAATAACAATCCCTAATGTTTGTGCTACGAAGAGGTAACGCATGAAATAAAGAGGAGACTCGAATTTGGGACGTTGGATGTGGGCGTGGGAGGAGGGTGCATTCTAAGCCACGATTTATCTTTTTTACTTTTTCGCACTTTTAAAGCAATGAAAGCCATGGATCACTTAAAAATATCAATTTAGAACCATCCGATGGTCAAAAACACATTTGTTTTTGTAAGATAGATTAATCTTATCTATCAAAATAAACTAACCTAGTAGCCTGGTTTTTGGGTCCAATTACATATGCGTCGGCCAAATAACATACGGTAACTTAAATGGAAATGCAACTAAATAAGAAAATGAACACGATCGTCCAATGATATAATTGTCTTCATCTTAATTTTAAAGTTAAGAAGGCTCAAATTAAATTCATTTAAGGTATCCTAACAAAGGGTGTCCTAAAATTATAAGGAAAACTATGTTATTCTTTTTTTTATTTTATCCTGGCTAGTATGAGAGTCCAAATTTGTGCATCCCTTAAAAACCGGGGTGCACATTGCGGCCCTTGTTATTCGTCAAAATTTGGCTAAACAGGGCACACTAAGCCCTTGTTATACTAGAACATACTATACGAAAGTATATATACTTGCCCCTGTTCTTCATCACAAAATCTGGGACCACTTTATTGATTGTTATGGTGTTGTTTTTCTGTGTTCTTGACGATATCATGGTGTTCTTGAGGTGAGGTATGATAATCACAGATCCAATTTTTGATCTTCGTTTCTCTTGGATGTGTAGACACCCTAATTTTGCACGGTCACGAAAATCCGTCGCAAAATCGTATCCGAGATATGAGTGTAAGCTGGGGTCGTGAATACTACCTTAGAAATGCAACGCATGCATACTTCTTCCACTAGAGCTAAACTCATAGCCCACTAAGGATCCATGCATTCATGCAAGTCCAAAATGCCTAAAAGTTTCCCTAGTTCAAAAAGTCTATTAATTTCGAAGGTTGTTTTTAGGCATACGTAAATCTTTTAGGGCATACAAAACAATAGTCTCATCTTGGGTGACCTTATAAGGGGTAACCTATGGATAGTTTAATTACCTATATACCCTTAATACAAAAATGTAAAATCAGTTTTCTAAAAAATCAAAATCAGTTTCCCTTAACATCTCTTCTTCTTCCTCCTCTAGCCGAATTCTTCCCTTCCCGCGAAAAAAAATAAAAATTCATCACCATGATTAATTGTCGATTCGTAAAAATTTGATCGTCGATTAAACTAAACTACATAATGACTCGTACAAATAAAATAAAGGACTAGGCAAACCAAATCGTCTTCTAATCCATCAATTGAAAAAGAAGAACCAATTGAAGATGGAGGTATAGAAACTGGAAAGCAACCACCAATTGAACCAGAAATTGAACCAACTGCATCTCCAACTCCGTAAATGAGGATAAGAAAGTAAGTTTTCCAAACCCAATCTCATATTTGCTATTTTTCATTGATTAAATGACGGTTACGGTGTTGGGTTCGGCTCAAAATTGAGTTGCGTTTTTAGCCGAACTGTTCTTCACAAAAGCTTATTGTAATTGTATATGAACAGTTCGGCTTGAAATTTCATGAATATTCAAGCTGAACCTAGTCACAAGTAGAGATGCATAGGGGTTCAGCATATTCGATAATCATAATATGTGCCGAACCTAGCACATTTACGAGGTTCGGCTATTACGATATTCACAATATGTGTCGAACCAATACAAAATTATTAACCCAGGAATGTACATGATCAGGTTCGACTTATATTCTACTTATTCAAATAGCCGAACAATGTGTTTCCAACAGGTTCGGCGCTTACGAATTTCTAAATATAAGCCGAACCCTAAACATTTTTTCTTCCAGACAGTTCAGTGTAGGGTTCGGCTTGTTAGGACAATTCGAACCAAGCCGAACTCTGGTCTACAAGGTAGGTTCGGCTCTAAATCATAACACTTTCAGCTAGCCGAACTGTTCATCCAGACTCGTCGAACCTTAGTGAAAAAACACAAACTTTTGATGATTTTAACCTACAAAAGTGAGATTAAACATAAGATAGAAGTGTACTTGTATATTAGAAGTATTGGGTTCCTCATATATGTATTCATCATCTAGATTTGCCTCATAATAATTAATCATCATTTTCTCACTTTCCCCTTCTCCTTCTAAAAAAATCTAACTTTTTTTTTCTTACTCAAATTTTTTTATCTACACAAATTTATAACTAAATAATCTTAAAACTAATCACTAATCATTAATCACTAATCAGAATTATTTTCACTAATTATTAGTATTAACACTAATCCTAAAAGGACGGATTTTCCATTACCAAAAATATTTACTTTTGATTTTGCTATTCACACTTCTTTTTTGTCTTTATTCAATATTTTCCGAAAATTTTACGTATGCCTAAAAACATGAATCTTTAATTGGGGGATATGGAAACTAATTGGGGGATATGAATTACTCCCCCCAACCCATGGTGTGTGCTAAGGGGTGATTTTTTGTTATGAAAATACTAAAATACCCTTCCCACAAATTAAAAATCAAAAACTTAAAACCAAAAAACAAAATCATATCCCCCATTTCCATCTCCACTTCTTATTAATCTTATTTAGGGGTAGAGCTTAGAAACCCAAATATTCCCCATTCCCTTTCAAATTCTAAACTCTCCCCACTCTACATCAAATTCTCTTCTCCTCACTTTGGAAACGATTTTTTTTTATTCGGAAGTGATGAAGATCATCTTTGAAAGTGATGATGACCATGCTTAGGAATTGATTCTCGAGCATCTTGCAGTATCATGTTCGGCATATGGTCTTCATCAATTCTGGCATGGTCTTCATCACTTCCGTTTTGAATTTTTCTGGTTTTAATCACTCCACTGCCGGCATGGTCAGTTGATATGAAGACCATGCGGTATTGTTTTTTCCCATAGCATGTTGCTTTATTTTCTATGCTTGGAAAACAATACCTAGCATGGTCTTCATATCAACTGACCATGCCGGAAGTGGAGTGATTAAAACCAGAAAAAATTCAAAACGGAAATGATGAAGACCATGCCGGAATTGATGAAGACCATATGTCGGAACATGATACCGGCATGCTCGAGAATTTCCTATCAATGCCGGTATTCAAGTGAAAAAAAAATGAACATTCTGGATACTTTTCATCCTGTTCCGGCATAGAAATGTAAGCAAAATACTATGCCGGAACAGGTACCGGCATGCTCGAAAACTAGATTACCATGCCGGTACCTGTTCAAACCCAGAAAAAAATCAACATTATGAAGATCAAAACCATAAAAAAATCGTAACGAGAGGGGCGTAGCCCCCCCCCCCCCTGGATAGTGGCAAACAATTTTTGAAAATTTCCGACAAATGCCGGCATGGTTTGTTGGTTGAATATCATGCTGTCACCGAGCTTTTTCAGCTGAAACAATGGTGGATTCAAAGGAAACAAATCAAATTTTCAACCTCTTAGTAGCAATTCTCTCATCACAATCATCTTCCATTTTCAAAAAAAAAATTCCACTTATTTTTTTTTCCTCTCCTTCTACTCCTCACTCACACAAATTAAAATCAAAACACACACTAAACTATCCCCCAAATACTTAAGAATACACTAATTATTATTAACTACTAAACATGATTAGTGAGGGCTAGATTAGGAATTAAAAAAAAATTACATAGGGGTCACCCAGAATTGCTATTGGGACACCGTTTTTGTCCTGTAGCTATATCCCCCAATTAGTTTCCATATCCCCAATTAATTCTTCAAAAACATCCTTCTTAATTTCCTTCGTCAAAATGTGCCCATTAGGTCCGAAGGTGAGTCCAAGCTTGAGCTTAATTAGTTCTCCACTGAACAATGACCACTAAGTCCACCCAAATGAGAAATCCACCCACTAGAGCCCAAAACCTCATAGGTTTGCCATCCATCCCAAAATGTCCAATCCAGTAAATGGATGTACGGATGGACACACGGATAATCCAATTTTGTTTTAGTTAAAATTTATAGTAAAGAAAATAAAGCTAACACAAATGACTTCCCAAGTCAAATTTCCATTCAATACCCAAAAACATCTTTTCCTAAATAATTCATAGTATTTTCTAGGTTTAAATGAAATATTTTCAAGGAATTTGGTAATAATCCAACCCATTGACGGATAAGTTTAATAATACAAGATTGATTCTTTTCTTTCCTTCTAAAAAATGGGTTTAAATAAATTTTTGGTTTTTAATTTAAGAATAATACCGATTGATTCTTTTTAAAATGATCCAAGGCATTTGATCCAAGGGTTAGAGTAGATGGAAAATAGCCATAAATATCTATCTAGATTAGGGGAAGAATTTCGACTAGAAAATTGGAGAGGAGAAAAATCGGTGGATATTCATTAAGATACGATTATTACATAGTTTGGAGTTGTGACGTTCGGATATGATTATTGCGCAATAATATTGTTGGTCCTTCCTTAATAATCTAAGGGACATCGAAACACCGATCATAGCCAAAACAGGTTTGCGCTGGTATTGTTTGGTTTTTTGCATTTGACTAGGCCTGTTAATATATGTCCGATATCCGGAATCCGTTTTCAAGTATTCGGGATCCTATAGGATTTTATCCATTTTTATCGGATATCGGATACGGATATTTATTGGATATTTCTTCCTTAACCTATCAGAATCAGATTAGTCTCTATCTGTTTGGTTAATAACCGATAGGCATGGATTTATTTGTGATTTACGCTAACCATATTTGTGATTTACCCTAATATCCGATATCCGATACCAATATCCGATATCATATTTGAAATGTTTGAAAAATTAAAATTAAATTTCAATTATAACATTTTTTTAACATTTTTTTTCCAGAACCGGCTATTATCGGATAAATATCCGATATCCAGTAGCTTAGCCTATCAGAATAGATATCTGATTTTGATATCCTATAGGATATTATCGAATATCGAATATCTGATAATGCTTAACATGTCGGAAATCGGATTTCTAAATATCCGACGGATATTCTTCCATTGATGGGCCTATTTTTGACGATACCTTTTTAAAGTTTAATATATGCATAGTTTTCTCTAATCCTACTAGTAAGGACACATGTGCGATGCACATGCTTGAATTTTTACCAACAATACTAAATTTGAAAGCCATGAAATTGTTTCCCTAAAACAAAAAATTATTATTCTTATTTGTACTCGTTACGTAGATAATTGAAAAAGCTTTAAAATATATAATTTTTTTTAAAATCCGATGTATACTTTGAAAGATATTAAGTTTTTAAAAAATTTGATCTATTTTTAAAACAATAGTATTTATGTAAATATATAAAAAACGGGGACAACTAAGTAATTTAGGGGGTCTCCTACCAAAAAGAGCTATTTTCTTTATATTAGTATAAGATAAGATAAGATATTAGTAAGATGATGATGCTTGGAAACAGAAAAGATCTATATATATTATTATTTTTGAAGCATGCATTTTATTAATTTAAACTGAGATTACACGTGGGAATGTTATGCCCATAGAGTCTGCTATTGCAATAGAACTTATAGGTGTGGGAGTTACATTATCCCACACTATTGTTGCGATCCTTCCTATAGAGAATTCATCTACCGCTCGATTTACCAGACCATCTGCTACTTGATTTCCTTCTCTGTAGACGTGCCTAATGGTATATTGCTGAATTTGGGTAAACCTATACTTTATTTCTGCGATCTGGTTAGAAATATACCATGGATCTTCGGCGTCCGAGGTTAGAAATCTCGATAAGTTCTCCGAGTCTGTTTCAAATTGAACTTTTGTCCATCCCCGTTCCATCGCCGTTCTTGAAGCGATTAGCATGGCCCAAGTTTCCGCTGCAAGTGCAGTGGTGATACCTAGTGGTTGTGCTATTGATAATACTGTAGCGTCCTCCTCATTCCGGCATATAACACTTGCTCCCACTATTCCAGGATATCCCCTTGCCGCTCCGTCCGTGTTAATTTTGATCCAATCTAAGTGGGGTTTGAGCCATCCCAGAAAGATTGTTATTGTTGCTAGTGTTGTTTGCGCTGAGTTCGGATAAGGTTGCATCTCAGGTAGTACTGGAGGTAGGTGGTTTTGAGCCCATGTATATTCCTGCTGGAGTTTAATGGTTATCTGCGTTATATTCTTCGGATTTGGAAGTTGATGGCGATAGATTACGTCATTCCTATATATTCATAAGGACCAAAGAAGGAAGCAACAGGTTGTGGTAATTGGGGAAGGAGATTTTGTTTTGAGGAGTATGGAGACTGTCGTCTGATGGGACAGTGAGGTGGGTATATTATGAGTATAGTTTTTGTTATTAGTGAGATGATCTAGTAGGAGGTTCCAAGAATCAATGGTTGTTTGACAATGAAATAGAATATGGTTGGACGTTTCAGGGCTTGAACTGCATTGAGGACATAGTTTGGAGTTGGTGAGTTGGATGCGGTTGAGAATGTTGAGGGTTGGTAAACCCTCATTAATTGCTTTCCACAAGAAAAGTTGTACTTTTGGGAGACACGGGAGTGTATAAAGGAAGGTAGTTGGTGGAAGAGGGTTCTGATGGGTTTGTACAGAGTCGTTGATGAGGCAGTTATACCCTGATATCGTCGTATATTTTCCTCTTTTGGTAAAAGGCCTTAGGATCTTGTCTGGTTGGTTGTTCTGTGGGATGGGAATGCTGACGATTTGTTGAAATATGGGATGGGGAAGTAGATTCATCCTGTCATGATTCCAGTTCCTTGTTGACGGGTCGATGATGTCAGCAACCGATTGAATGGGATAACATAAGACTGGGTTAATGTTGTAGGATCAGAATATCACCACAACAATACTCCTGCGAGATTTACATCGACAGTTCTGCGAGCTCTTCAACAACACACTGCAAGTGTCACAAAATGACTCAAAGCAATGACGTAACAGATGACGATAGCTGGAACATGAGAAGAGTGTGACCATTCTGCGAGGGTTATATCATCTGTGATAGTTAGCGTTATCATTGATACGATAAGATCGCGAGTCAGATCCGAAATTAAAGGATAGATTAGCTGTCATCCATTATGTAATTATCACATATAAAGAGACCCGGTAGGTTCAGAAGAGGATGATGAATTTTTGAACGCTAAGAAAATTTTGAGGAGAGAGAAAATTCAAGAGAGTGATTGTATTCTTGATATCTTCCATTTCTTGTAAACATTTCTGAGAATCAAATAATAAAGTGTTGTTTTTAATCTTCAAATATGTGTCGATTATTGTGAATTCTTGTGAAGGGTGTAGTGTAGGTTTTCCTGCAACTACATTTTGGCGCCCGAAACAGGGAATGAATTAACGAAAATCATAGAAAAAGCGAGGTAGAAGATAAGAGTTATTCAAGATTAAGAAGATAACTGAGCAAATCGGTGAAATAGTTGAAGGAAAAATGATTAGAGCCAAAGAGAATTGTAGGAAATTGGAGTGTGGTATGGTAACAAGAACAATGATCGACAAATTCCATGAAAACTTTAAAGGGAAGATACATAAACGAGATTTTGAAGGAAAGAAAATTATGACGGTGGAGAAAATATCATCATTGAAGGAATGGGAAAAGCAGAAAATCACATTTACAGCAGCAGAAATACCAACAGAAAATTTGAATCATACATCTCCTTTGGTAATTACGGTACCCGTAATACAAATAAAGAAGGAAAAATCAACAAGATCTGTAGAAGAGTGGGCTATAAATAGAACTTTGGTGGATGCAGGAAGTTCTGTAGATATATATTTTATCATACATTTAAGAAAATGGGATACAGAGATGAAGAAATATGTTGTTCAGCATATCATATTCATGGCTTTGGAAAATCTTTAACAAAACCTAAAGGCGAAATAGTGATACGAATTCCTCTAGGAAAGATTGAAACACAAGTAACATTATGTGTGGTAGATGTGGAATCGCCATATAACATGATACTGGGAAGACCATGGATACATGCAATCAAGGCTGTAACATCAACATTGCATTAATGCATCAAATTTCCTATGCCCAATGGAATTGGAGAAATTAGAGGAGATACTGATCTTGCGAAGCTGTGTTATCAAACTGAAGTGAGAAATTATGAAGAGTGTCCAAAGATTCGAAAAGCTCGCAGAAAAATGGCGAAAGAAATAAAGAAAGAAGAAGAATTTAAAGTTTACATGATAAGACCAAAAGAAGGAAGAGGAATACCCAGAAAAATCTCGCAAGAAGGAGATGAACTCGCGAGAGTTGTGAAAACCTCAACACCAATGGGAGAGCCTGAAGCCAGCTACACCGCAGCAGAACCAACAAAAGAAGTAAATATTGGAAGTAAAGAAGAACCTAAGATGCTGAAAATTGGAACGAAGATGGATGCTTTTTAATAACAATCCTAGATGAAGAAGAGAGAATCATAAAAATTATTTTGTAAACCTCTTGCGAGAGTATAAAGACATCTTCGCATGGAATATGGATGAGATGCCTGGAATAGACCCATCAGTTGCATGTCATAAGCTAGAAATTAATAAGGAGGTAAGACCATTTAAACAAAGGATAAGAAAAATCGCAACAACATACCATTCCCAAATAAAAGAAGAATTACAGAAGATGCTTGATGCGGGAATTATAAGGCAGGAAAATTACCCGGAATGGATTGCAAATATGGTGGTGGTTCCAAAGAAGAATAAAGGGATAAGAATTTGTATAGATTTTACTGACTTAAACAAAGCTTGTCCTAAAGATAGCTTTCCATTACCAGATATTCCTCAAATGGTCGAATCAGCAGCGGGAAATGATATAATATCTTCATTAGATGGGTATAAAGGATATAATCAGATTCCTCTCACTGAAGAAGATCAAGAGCACACCGCATTCTTTGCCCCAAGAGGATTGTACTGTTATACAAAGATGCCCTTTGGTTTACGAAATGCTGGTGCAACGTATCAAAGAATGGTGGAAAAAGTGTTTGCAAAATGGATCCATAAAACATTAGAGGTATATGTAGATGATATGTTAGTCAAAAGTAAAGAAGCTAAAAAACATGTGCAAGACTTAAAGGAGATTTTCGATCAAATGCGACATTTTAACATCAAGGTGAATCCCGAAAAATGTACTTTTGGAGTAGCTTCAGGAAAAAATTTGGGGTACATTGTGTCAAAGGAAGGAATACAAGTTGATCTAGATAAAGTACAAGCGATTCGCGACATGCCAATGCCAGCAACAATAAAAGATGTGCAGAAGTTGAACAGGCTCTTAGCCTCGCTAAGAAGATTTATCTTGCGATCGTCAGATAAATGTAAGCATTTCTTCAACATACTCAGGAAGGGTACAAAGTTCAAGTGGACAGATGAATGTGAGAAGTCTTTTCAAGGAGTTACAGAATATTTAATGAACATATCTATCTTACAGAAACCAGAGTCCAGAGAAGAGTTATTGATCTACCTTGCGACAACTTCGCACGTGTTAAGTGTAGTATTACTGCGAGTGGACGCAGGAATAGAAAAACCAATTAATTACATCAGCAAAACATTTAGTACTGCAGAGAAAAATTACTCAAAGATTGAGAAGTTAATTCTGGCATTGGTTTATGCAACCTTTAAACTTCGCATATATTTTCAAGCACATAAAATAAAAGTATTAACAAAGGTACCAATTGAGTCAGTAATGAAGAATTCAAAAAGATCAGGCAGGGTTAAGAGATGGAATGCACAAGTAGGGCACTTTGAAATCAAATACGAAATCCTATCATCGCCAAAATCGCAAGCTGTAGCAGATTTTTTAGCAGAATTTCCTCTAGAAGATGATGAAGCTGTAGAAGAAATGATGGACATAGATGAAGAACATGAAGACCCAAAATATCTATTAAAAGAACCCAACATATGAGAAATATTAGTTGATGGATCATCAAATGGGGAAGGTAATGGAATTGGAGTTGTCTTTATTTCGCCAGAAGGAGAAAAAATGGCTTTTTCATTTGTTCTGGAATTCACGTCCACTAATAATGAGACGGAATATGAAGCGGTGGTGCATGCGTTAAAATTCGCAATAGAAATGAAGTTGGAAAATGCTAGAATTACTAGTGACTCGCAATTGGTTATTCGCCAGATAAAAGGAGAATACACAACAAATGAACCATCTTTGAAGAAATACAAGAAACTTGTTGAAGAATTGTCTCATGAGAATTCCAAAAATAAAATGGAGACATATATCAAGAAAAGATAACAGACTCGCAGATGCTTTTGCTTTCATATCTAGCATGATGATAAATCCAGCTGCGAGATGCATAAAAATTCAGACACTTGTATCACCCTCAATCAATAAGGAAAAAAAATATGAAGCAGATGTGATGATGATAGAAGGTGGTGAAGAAGAACCAAAAGGCAATATTGCAGATTGGCGAACAGAACTTCATGCATATTTGGCAAGAGGAGAGACACCAAGAAATAGATTAGAAACATATAAATTAAAAAGTCGAGCAACAAATTAAGAATTAAGAGATGGAGTATTATATCGCAAATCTTTTAATGGACCATCGCTAAGATGCTTGACAAGGGAAGAAGGAAAAAAGGTGTTAAAGATGTTGCATAGTGGAGACGCTGGTAATCACAGTGGGGGGAGATCTTTGGCATACAAAACAAAAATGCAAGGTTATTAATGGCCATACATGCATGAAAACGCGAAGCAACTTTCAAGACGATGTGAAGATTGTCAGCGATATGGAAAGAAAATACATGCACCAGGGGCACCATTATCATCCTCAACCAATGTGTGGCCTTTTTGAAAATGGGGGTTGGATATTGTGGGACCATTTGTACCGGGTTCTGGACAAAGAAGATATTTAATTGTCGCTACAGATTATTTCACAAAATGGGGATAAGTAAAGGCAGTGCAACACATCCACGACAAAGACATTTTTACATTCACATTTGAAAATATAATTTGCAGATTTGGGATTCCTTCACAGTTGGTATCTGATAATGGAAAACAGTTTGAAGGACAAAATATTGAATTGTTACTTAATGCATTTAAGATTAAATATGGAAAATCAACACCACTATATCCACAGGCCAACGGACAAGCAGAGGCAAAAAATAAGAAAATTGCAGATATACTAAAGAATAAATTAGAAGGACACCACAAAGCATGGTGCGAACAAGTACATAATGCAATATGGGATTACAATACAACTATACGGGAATCTACTGGGATGTCACCTTTTTGTTAGACATATGGGGTTGAAGATGTATTACCAACAGAATATGTTATTCCTACAACAAAAAGAGAAGTTTGGGAGAATAATCTTAGTGCAGGTATGATTCTAAATAAACTTGATGAGTTAGAAGAGAACAGAGAAAAAGCCCTTTAATATATGGAAAATTATCAGCGGAGATTAGCTAGCGAGTATAACAAACGTGTTAAAATACGTGAGTTCCAACCAGGTGATTTAGTGTTGCGAGAAACACTAGGGTATCAGCGAGAAAATGGTAGAAAGCTGGCGAGAAAATGGGATGGACCATACATCATTAAAGAGATAGTTGGAACTGGAGCATACAAATTAATGGATCCAGAAGGTAGAGATGTTGGTCAAAAAATTGATAGACCATGGAATAGATTATATCTGAAAAGATATTATCAGTAAAAAATTCTGTGAGATTTGAGATGTTATATGACGAAATGGATAATAAATTTTTTCTCTCTATCACAACTGCGAGATTCTTCCAATGACAGAGCAAATAAGAAATGCGAAAATATTGCAAGAAATGCGAATAAAAATTTCGCAGAGATTAATAGAATGGGACGAACCTTTATGGCGTACACCCTAGTTCGCGAATAAAATTTTGTAAGTGGCAAATGTAAGACCTAAAGTGTGTCATATAAGGGGGTATCTCTTTGCATGGCTCAGGGATAAGGTTATACCGCTGCTGGAACCTGAGTCATGGAGATTGGGGTTATTGAAAACCCATCCAGGAGAGGTACCTTGGATTTCCAACTATATAAGGTTATACCATGTTTGGACGACCGAGGGTATTTCCTAAGGAGTGCAGAATATGATCAAGGCGCTGAGGTACACGGTTGAGCCAAGGGTGCCCGGGGCATACGAAATTACCCTGGCCATTCTTGGCAAGTCTTGGATATGATGCACGCGGCCCGAAGAAAATCCCACTTAGGGTGCATTCTTGTAACTATAAGCCATATAGGCATAAAGGACAAGAGGCTGCGAAAACAGCTGGTTGTTGTTAAGACCGGATGAGAGGAGCTAGTATTGTATGGCTGATGTGCCCTCCTTGAAGGGGCAACCAGGGGGAAGATAAGGGCGGCACCCTCCATTAGGGAGCTGATAAGTGTCTAAAGACGGCAATGTCATGGGGATTTATGATCGAAAGAACATTAAGGTATGTCATATTGTCGCGTGACAAATATTATACAGAGGCAACAAGCCATGAGAAAAAGTTAAGATGAGATCAATAGGTTTTTACATGAAAGTGTAAAGACGTCCTGCGATTTCATCGCAAGACGGCAATGTCATAAGGCTTTGTTATCGCAAGGGAGTTTAGACTTGTCATATTGTCGCAGAGAAATTGACAAAATGCGGATAAGGCAAGATCAACGAGTTTTTACATGAAAATGTAAAGACGTCCTGTGATTTTGTCGCAGAAACAAAAAATTGGCAAAATAAGACCTTTAACTAGGAAGGAAAAATAAGACCAACAGAATAATCCCAAACATTGACTATTTTCATTTAAGAATGCAGGAACGATTTGTTCATCGCAAGAGAGATGATGAGAAACAAGTATCCTTCAAAATTTCTCAGAAATATTATTCAGAATCACACAGCAGGATTATTCATAATATCGCCGTATTATCCATAATTTCGCAAGTACTATTCGCAACACAGTTCGCAAGGAGAAAATGCGGGAAACACTTGTTCATTACAAGAAAGATAATGAGGGGCAAGTATGGGAGTTGCTAAATAAAATATCATTATCTTCCTTGAGAATATTCAAAATAACAGAAATAAAATTGAATTACAAAGTTGCATAAAGATACATTGCTCGCAAGAAAGAGGAAGAAAAAGAAAACAAAAACAAAACTCAAGCTTCAATATTGGTCTCGCCATTAGTCTCGTCAGCTTCATTCTCCTTGCCAATAGTCTTTGCGTCATGATCAGCTTGAGTTTCTTATTCATCTAACTTTTCACCAGTAATTGTTTCACCACCAGAAGCTACTTCTCTAGAAGGACTTTTTTCTTCTTCTATTGGGTCTTCTTGAGAGACATCTTCTTCACCACTTGCATAGTTTAGATCATTCAATGGGAAGAGGAATTTCATCATCATCTACTTCTAGAGGCTCAATGGATACAGGAGGGAGAGACTTAGATATCAGAATGTCATTCACAAGAACTTTAGCATTAAGATGAACCTTGCAAAGGAAACCTCTATCACGATTTCTAATCTCTATATTTTTGAAGTATTCAAGGTAGTCACATCTCCTCTCTGCTCAATCGCGAGATTGAACAAGATTGGCGGTGAGCACTCCGTTTTCATTGCGAACTTTATCCAGTTTTTTAGTCAGATCAGAAATGGTAGAATGAAGGCCTTTTTCATATTCTGCGAGAAACATAAATTCACAAGAAAATATTCAGATGAAAATCTCGCAATAAATATAGCAGAGAAATTAAATAGAGAAATTAACAATTAAGGAAGTCAAAATGACTACCTTCTTTTTGAGAAGTTAAGTTTTGAATTAATGTTAAGAAAAAATTCTCCCATTGGTTCATGGCATCATCAAAATTATCTCCAACTATACCCTTCAGGCGAGATTTTATAATTTCTTATTTGGAGCGGAGATAAGTATTTTCTTTTGCTAATAAGGAGTAAGATTCTTCTAACTGAGAATATTGATCTTGGAGTTTACTGGCCTTTAAACTTAGAGTTAACCTGCCTTTGATAAGTTTATCTTTCTCAGCAGTAGAAGATTCGGTTACTTCCTTGAGTTCGTCTTTTAATGAATGAAGAGATTGTTCTTGGTCGTTACACACTTTCTGAAGAATATTTATTTGCTGCGAGGAGATCGCCATCTTGTTTAAAAAGCTACGTTTCTCCTGAGATAAAGTTTTATTTTCATCTGATAAAGATTCCATCGCCAAGTTAGCTTGGGTTAACAAATATGAGAGGCGAGTAACTTTGTTACTTAATAGATTTTGCCTTTGCGCTAATTGATCATTCTCATTAGTAAGATTATCTATTTGATCGATCGAGTATGTGTAAAGATTATCTAATCTATTATATTGATCCATCCAAGAATATCTCTCAACACGGGCTTCCTCAGCAACAGACTCACATTGAAATATCTTCATTAATCATTTCTGATTTAAAGCTAAATAGGAAAACCAAAATATTTAAAAGGGAATTGAGTACAGAAAAGATGAAAATCTACTAGAACATAAAAATTAGAGGCAGAGATAGAAGAACTATACCTTTTAACTCCTTGTTTTTATCGCGAATATTTTCGCAATCTAGTAAAGAGTTGCGAAGCTTGTGATCAAGAATATCACATTCTGAAGTTTTGGCTTGGAGACTTCTCTTTAGAGCTTTAACTTCATTTTCTAAAGACACTCGCGAAGTAGTTCAATCAGAACCAAAATATTTGGTTAAAGTCTCGCAGACATCATATTTGAAAAGGTCGGTAGAAGATTTCCTGGCATCATCTAAAATGTCAGACAAAACTTTAAAAGCAGCATCAACCCCTACTGATGCTTCTTTAGATGAGGGAAGAGGTGAAGAAGGTGAAGTGGTAATGATGGCGAGTTGGAGATTTGAGTCATTTGTGATGGTTGCATCACCAGAAGGTGGAGTGTCTGGGAAAGTAACGGTTGGAAGTAAAATAGGAGAGGAAGAAGCTTTGTTCATAACAGTTTTGGGAGTCTCATTCATTGGAGGATTAATGGCATTGGGGTATTGATAATGATATTCTCGCAAATAGAGGATGGAGGTTCCATCTGCGAAGTAATAGAAACAGATTTTGAAGATGAAAATTTGGGAATAGTAATATCAATCTCAAGAGCCTTGGCTTTGCGATATTTCTTGCGAGGTTTAACAACATTTTCATCACCCCGCGAGTAATAATATAGATAAGAAACAGAGGCAACAATATTGTTATTAAGAAAACAAATGTTTCTTACTACCTTATGACTCGCAGACTTCCTTTTCTTTTCAGTGAGATTTTGTTGTGAATCTTCTCAAAGATTAGGGTTTTGGTCGACAAATTGGGTGTTGGATATAGTTCCACTAAAAAGAAAACAAAGTATGAGAGTTATATAAAATCAAGAAAAAAAGATCAAATAGGGTGAATAAATATGACTCAGACAAGCAAAATCGAGTTTAATAATGTTAGAAGAACGCATACCTTGGTGATTCCATTAAAGCAGCAGCAGGTGAATCTGCAGAAGAAGAAAGTTGCAGGTAGAAAAAATTTACAGAGAACGAAGAGGTGAAGAAGACGAAGAAGTAAAAGAAGAAAAAATATTTCTTTGATAGGTTCTCTCTTTTATAGACAAAAGGATGGTAACCGGGTAATAAAATATTAACCGGTAAAAAATGAATATTCGACACGTGTAGGTGGTAACACTTAATTTACGGAGTTTTGTTGATCATAGAAGATGAAACGATGAATAGATGTGGCATTTTATTTCTCATGATCTTTTCTCCTTCGCAAAAAAGGCATGAGAAGAGGCAAGATGTAGGATTAGAATATCGCCACAACAATACTCCTGCGAGATTTACATCGACAGTTCTGCGAGCTCTTCAACAAGACACTGCGAGTGTTACAAAATGACTCAAAAAAATGACGTAACAGATGACGATAGCTGAATCATGAGAAGAGTGTGACCATTCTGCGAGGGTTATATCATCTGCGATAGTTAGCGTTATCACTGCTGCGATAAGATCGCGAGTCAGATCTGAAATTAAAGGATAGATTAGCTGTCATCCATTATGTAATTATCCTATATAAAGAGACCCGGTAGGTTCAAAAGAGGATGATGAATTTTTGAACGCTAAGAAAGTTTTGAGGAGAGAGAAAATTCAAGAGAGTGATTGTATTCTTGATCTCTTCCATTTCTTGTAAACATTTCTGAGAATTAAATAATAAAGTGTTGTTTTTAATCTTCAAATATGTGTCGATTATTGTGAATTCTTGTGAAGGGTGTAGTGTAGGTTTTCCTGCAACTACAAATGTTGTTATTGAATTGTGGAATCCAGTTTGATTGGATAGGGGTGTTTAATCCGTCTCCAATTTGATGGAAGAGATGATGTTTAAAGGTTGGTATGAGCGATGCTAATTGTCTCCATTGTGGACTAGGAGATGACGGGAGAGGGGGGATGTTTTCGAAAATGGGTGTCTGTTTGAGGTATTTTGCATTATATAATGTGGCTATAATGGAGGTAGGATTTTCGTGAATGTTCCACATTCATTTCATGAGAAGCGCTTTGTTGTGCTCCTTGCTTCTTCTGATGCCTAGTCCTCCTTGAGTTTTGGGTTTGTATAGCTTGTCCCTTCCTAGTGGGTGGAGCTTCTTGATGGAAGAGTCATGGCCCCAGAAGAAATTTGTTATAATACGATCTATTTTTTTGTGGATGTGTGTAGGAAGGGCTTGTGTTTGCATGAGGTGATTGGCTGTAGGGGTAAGGGACGATTTTATGAGTGCGAATCTGCCATCTTGGTTCAGGAATTTTGTCATCCAACCTTTTTCATTTCGAGTTAAGCGCTGAAGGATTGGGGCAAAGATATGGCTGGAATATCTCCCATGTTTAAATTGTGCTCCTAGGTAGGTGCGGGGGTTTGATGTTGTTAGCATGTTGGAAGCTTGTTTTAGTTCATCTAGTTGGTGTGCTTCCATCTTCGGATGATGGATGATTGTTGATTTTGATGTGTTGATGTGTTGACCCGCCGAATTTCCATAAGCTTGTAGCAGATGTTTGAGGTGATTGGTGCCATCCGGAGTTGCTTTATATATTATGAATAAGTCATCAGTGTACATGAGATGTAGTATTGGTGGGGCCTTTTGGGAAATGCGGAGCCCTTCTATCTTTTTCTGGTTTTCAAGGATTCCCAAATTTGTGGATAGTATTTCCGCTCATATAATAAATATATAGGACGAGAGAGGATCACCTTGCCTTATTCCCCTAGTTGGAGAGATGTATCCATGTGAAATGTCGTTGATATTGATTGAGTAGGTTAATGTTGAGATGCACATCATAATATAATCCACGAAGGTTAAGTGATTTTTACGTTGAGATCCACAACATAATATTAATATATGATTGGTTAAGTGATTTTTACGTCTTTAGCTCCTTACTATCTTGCATAATCTCGCTCCATGCAAAATGATGTTGCTGTCATGCTCCAAAGTCCAAACGAAAAAATGTGCACTAATTAATTCAACCAAAACTTTAGATATCAATTTTGGCTCCATATCAGTTGAATTTCAATAATAATAATATTCATCTATTTTGTGATGATTTATGTTTTTAATAATTGGTGAATATTTATGAATGATAATAATAATTGGATTTTGTTTTTAGAGAAGGTTTTTTGCTTGGTTAGATAAAGGGCGAATTTGTGCATCGGATATTTATTAAAAAATTTGGTGTTATATTTTATGAATTCATTATCATATATTTGTTTTATAACGATCAAAACCCTAATATCCCAATTATAAAGTAGAGGCCGATCTTCGGATTGGACGGGTTAGGTGCCTCACACTTTCCTAACCCGTATCTTGATTCCCGGACATATTCTCTGTATTTTGGACCAGTGTTTCTATTGGGTCCCAACTCCCTAAGTTGGGTGGCGGTTTCATTTAATAATAAGTTTTTTTCCCATTTTGGATATTTAGAGATCTTAACCAATTTCGATGGTATCTACAGGGTTCCCCTTTCAGGTAGTCATGGCAGGTAATGATCGTATAAATATCCCTTATAGGTATCCGCCTCTGAGTCCTTATAGATCTCCATCAACTATGATTCCTGATATTTCTCCGCTTAAAGGAGCACCACCAAGATCTTCTCAATCGGATCTTCTCCCTCGTAAAACCTTATCGTCATCTGATCCGACGGAGACTTCTCAAAAGAGGGAGTGCCAAGTAAGAAGTTCTCGCTATGCGGTAGATCGTTCTAATGGAAGACCTTCTTCACAACATTCGGAACCTTTAGAATCTCAACCGATCCGTTCTATCCCTCCTCCTCCCCCTTCGTCTTCTCAAAAATCTAAGGCTTTGTTGAAAACCACTTCGTCGAAAAATTCATTGCCAAAGGATCTAAAATTGTCGAGGAACCCATCGACAAAGAGGAAGGCTTCGGATATGAGTCCTCCGAAGAAGACATCATCGGGTAGAGCGCCGTCTTTTGGGGCTGCTCCTTCAGAACGAACTTCTCCTGCTCTGAAGAAGAAAAAGAGGGCTCATGTCTCCTTCAAACACATTGATATCGAAGAGTTTAAAGTAAGGCATGGTCTTGAGCATTTTGAGGTCCGTTTTTACAATCAGGGTGACGATCTTACTTATGATATGATAAAGAATTATAAGTATTATTCTCAGCATTTGTTGACGACCGTATGGGCCTTCGAAGCGGGTTTGATGCATCCTTTGTATAAGTGAGGAGATTCGTTCTACTATGATGTTCTGGCGCATCGTGAGGGCTCTACTTCTCATACCCATTGCCGCTCAGTGGTTCAATTGAGTGGGAACTACCCTCGATCCCTTCGTGAATGTTATCTTCGGAGCAAGGGTGAAACGACGATGGCGTGCTATACACCTGATCCCGAGGAGAAGAGTTGGTATACCTTGGAAAATTTTAATGCTTTTTTTATAGACTATGTTAATAGTAGGAACCAGAAACGGTGGAGTGTTGGTCTTCATACGATGGCGGCTCCTCATGGGGAGATTCTTCTTCTGAGTAAAGTGAGTAACTCGAAGCTGATGTACGTTCCTGGTACCGAGGGAACTGATAAACCGGAGCTCTTTCCCCTCAAGGAGCGTCTTCGTCGTGATCATGATTATGAATGGCATGCCACGCCAATTGAAGTTATTGGCCCTTGGGCTCATGGTTGGATCCCCGGTGAGCATGGATGGAGGCCTACTGCTGAAAGCAAACCTCGTGACGGTGCCCCATCCAGCTATGGTGATTTATGTCCTTGGGCTTTGAATTTTTCCGGCATGAACTTTGACTATACCGTTGAATCTGTTGATGATGATGATGATGATGATGAAGAGAGTTATGAGGATGGCCTTCCTCCTAAGGGTACCACTACTGTAAAGGTATGATTTATCATAATATGTTGTGTATGTATTTTTCCCCTTGAATAAGAGATTGATATGTGCTTGTTGTAGGCTTCGAGGAAGAAGAAAATTATTCCCTTAGAATCTTCTATTGTGGAGGTTGAAGAGTCGGGGATTCCTGAAGTTACCAGTACGGTGGGTAACGAAGAAGAATTTGATGATGAAGAGGAGGAGGAGACCGATGAAGAAGAGCATACTGAGACTACTCCCGATAATAATGAAGATACTGAAGAAGAGATTACTCCTAGGGGCACACGGGTGATCTCATGGCCGATCCCGAGGGTAGTCCTTCCCCTCATCAAAGAAATGGAGATATTGGTCTACAATTCCTGATTCCCGAGCCGATGAATACCTCGAATCCGAACCAGGAATTCTTCTTTGGTAAGGTCTACTCCGCTGGTGGTCAGGTTGACATTGGTGCTGCGATGGGGATAGCTTCGGAATTTTCATTGTTGTTATGACTACTTATTTTCCCATAGTCTACGTAATGTAAACATCTCAAAGGATCAGATTCTAAGGAGTATTGATCCCTTTGTTGAACTAATGATACTAAGAAATATAAGACAAGATAGGTCTCAACAATAACGAAAAATGCAAAGATAATGTAAAAACATCTAAGTTATCAAGAGACACAAGATATAACGTGGTTCGACATTCGTCTACGTCCACGGGGAAAAGAGTGATTATTTTGTATTAAGTGGTGGTGGTTACAAAGATCTTAAATTCTTCCCAAAGTAATAGAGAGAACTCAAGTTGTAGTTGTTACTTAAGTTATAAACATTAAACATGCATAAGATTAAGACTAGTTCTTATTCTCTTATATGTAATGAATTTAATGCCTTTAGTTTGTTGGTGAGGCTTGGTATTTATATCCCCTTCTGCCCCTGGTATATCTTTGTTGCCTCTGGGTTCATCGTCTGCTGATGTACCCTAGGTGTCAGTGGTACCTTCGTTCACCGCGTGCTTGTTCCAGTAGAATCATGCCATCTCAGCTAACCCACGTTCCTTCGGGAACTTCCCATCCTTTGTATGGGTTGTACCTTCGTTCACCGCTTGTGTCAGCCAATCAGATCTTTCCACGCCTCTTCTCTCCACGTGCCTTGGTTCATGCTTGTAGATAAGAGTATTGGCATTTAATGCTGATTAGATGCATCATCTAACTATGTCCCTTTACCAGCTGCGCCTTGTAGATGGGAATTGTACTTCCTTCATCTCTACCGTCGAGGTCTTCTTTCTTGGGGAGAGATAAAGTAGATATACGAAGGTACCCTTTGCAGCTCAGGTCCCTTTGTCTAGCGAAGGATGTATAATTCAGTTATTGCGCGACCACCAAGATCGTGACACGTGCTCCACAGAATACTGGTATTCACAGTTTGCCCCTTTTCTTTCATCTTCAATTGTTTGGTTTGAAGTGGGAGAAAAATTCCGTTACGCCTCCATTTTTGCACATACCGCTTGGGTGGTCCCTATATGTCCTATCATGCAATAACTTCTCCTTGGATTTCGGGCCCTCCAAATTTTTGGATTCTTCAGCCGGCTATAAGAGGAGAACAAAGAGAAAGAATTTTTCCTTAACTTTTTATTCTTTTTCTTCGAACTTTCGCTCTCTTCTCTTCCAAAAGTTCTTCTTCCGCCGTTAAATTGCTCTTCTGGATTCTTCGTACGATTTGGCTTTGCGACTGCTTATTCAAGTAAGTACTATTCATCTTCTTCCCGTATTTGGCCGCATGTCTCCTATTTAGAATTGGCGTTCTGCTGATTATTGATGCTATTGATGTTGTTTATGTTGTTATTTTTGTTCGTTTGTGAGAATGGTACTCTCATTTCTCTTGAGCATACTGTGTTGAAACTTGGGTTTTGCTTTGTTTTGATGCTTGATTAGGTTTTTTCCATGACCATAGTATGCCCAAAAATCTTGTTCCCGCGATGTGTTTTTTGTTGTAGTATAATCGAACCATTTCCCTTGGTTGGTTTAGTGAAACCCATGCCCAAAGTACTTTATTTTTTGCCCCTGCTTTGTTTTTCGGGTGTTCTGCAAATTTTCGCTGCCATTGTTGATGGAGAAAATTCTTTTGCTGGTGTTAGTTGTCATGAGGCTCCCAAAGAAGCCTACGCGTAAATCCACGAAGGTGTCTTCGTCGACGGATCCGCCTATGCGGATAGATCATCCAGATGCTACACCTTCTCCTCCTCCCGAGGACTCTGAGTTTCCTGCCGGAGCTGAGGCATCTGCGGTTGCTGAGGAGTCTAATGTGGCTAAGGAGGCTACTATTGGCGGAGATCTTCTTCTTCATTCTCCTCATTACGAGTTATCAAGGCTCCAACTTCTTGATAAGGATAGCTATGCTCATTAGACCATTGCTGAGATCTCTAAGTATTTCCGTCTTCATAAGTTTGAGGTATCCTTTGTTAATGGTCCTGACGTTCTTACCAAGACTCTCATCCGAGAATTTCCTTATGATGAGAATAATCTCCTCATTAGCGTTGGCCAGTTAGCCGCATGCATGTTCCTCCATTTGTTCAGCAGAAAGGACCCATTCTATTACGATGTTTTGTCTTCAAGGGATGATCCAACAAACAAGACTCAAGTTAGAGGAGTCATATAATATACTGGGAACTTCTGGCGTGCCCTTCGTGAGTGCTGGTACCGTAGCAAAGGTAAGACAATGATGGAGTCTTATGACCCCTTTGCTGAAGGAAGGTCGAAGCGTGAGGATTACACCCCTGCCAACTTCAATGCTACGTATGTTGATGCCATTCAAAAGACTAATCTTCTTCCTTGGAGTGTTGGTCCTCGTCGTATTCACGTTACTTCTAATCAACTCAGGGATGGCAACAACCTTTGTTTGTTGGAGGAGATTGACAAGACTGGATTGACCACCATCCCCTACTCTGTTAGGCTGTCTTTGACGAAGAATGACCGCATCCGTCTTGATCATGATGACCGTTGGGCTCGTACTCCTGTTCGCATAGTTTGTCCTTGGGCTTATGGTTCCACTATCGCGGATCCTTGTATTCCTCGTCCAGCTCGTTCTTTGCCGGAGGAGTACAACGGATATCAGCCTTGGGTCTTCAATCCTGTTGTTTCTCACGAGGTATGTTGTCATGTAATACCTTCTTTTAGTTTTAACATCTTAGCTTGCTACAGGGGCCTTGTTGTACTTAGGCATCTTTGTTTGTTTTTCATAGTCTGTTCCTGCTTCTTCTGCTGGGGATGCTTCGGGTTCCGCTTGTAACTATGTGGCCGCAAGAACTAGGAAGAGGAAAGCTCTAATTGAAACACCTGCGGAGGTAAGGATTATTCATACCTTTGTGCTTGTGTGTTCCTTAGCGTCTTCCCCCAAATTCTTAGTTGTCGTATGTGTTTCTTTGTAGTCTTCTCAGAAGAAGGGTAAGCTGAAGACCGTTATTGATCTTGATGCTTTGGAGGAGGAGGCTAAGTATGCTGGTGGAGCTCATCGTGATGAATATATGGATGACGTCGAGGATACTGGTCTTAGCCCTCATCTGGAAGATATCGCTGAGGATTTTTCCCAAGGAAGCCCTAGTCATGTTCGAGCTTCTTCGACTGAGGGTGAGAATCTCCTTATTAGTGCCAGTACTAAGTTCGTGATACCTGTTAGTGTTCATGTCCCCGTTGTTACTTCTTCCTTGAATATGCCTTCGTTTTTTGCACCCAACGTAGCTTTTCCTGCTACTTCTGCTGTTGTGGTGGCTTAGAAGAGTCTTCCCTCGTCTCCTTCCACCTCTCTTCAATCAAGTGGTTCATTTTCCAGGGTTGTTACTCCTACGGCTAGGGCTGGTAGATCGGATACACAGTCGAAGAAGAAGGTTGTGATTTCACTGAGAAGCTTCTCCTTCAGCGTTGCTCCTCCTTTGCTTGGGAGTGCTCAGTCCGTCTCTACTTCTCCTGCTATCAAAGTTGTTGGACCTCCCCCTTCTCGTCACCAACCTGGACTGTGCTTGGTAATATTCCTTCTGCTGATGAGTTGGGTTTGAGTGGTTCTCAAGGCCTTTCTTGTGTTCCTAGCTCTTCTACCATATTGTCTCTTCGTCATGTCGGGGGCTCAGTAGTTGTGACCCACATTGGTGCTGAACCAAGTCATGGAAAGTTGTTGGACAGCTTGATCTTAGGTAGATCTGATGACGCTATCCTCGAGGTTGTTCTGCGGGATTCCAAGGGTCCCTTCTCTGCTGGAGTTGATCATCATCATCTTGAAAGTTCTGTTGAAGTTGCTTCTCAATTGGACGTGTTGTCTGTGCAGTACCACGCAACTAAGGATTTTTTCTTTGACCCTGACTATCTTCGTTCTAGCCATTGCTTTGGTGATATCCGCAGGGGTAGTATACAGGAGATGGAGGCTTTCATGGATACCTACGCCACTTTCCTTCCCCGTCTTGTAGATTTTTCATTAAGTGTTTCTTACCTGAGTGTTTTTCTTCTTAATTTGATCATTCGTCCGCCCTTACGCTCCTTTGTTTGCAGCTTTGTAAGCAAATCGATGTCATCTATACCTTATTCAAGGTTTATAGGGATAAGTGTACTCATCTGAGTGCTTTGTTGGAACATGCAAACCAGGAGTATGTTCTTGCTTTTGCAAAGCATCCCTCGTCTAGTGACGCTGCTTCGGTTGCTAAGATAGCTTCACTGGTGGACGATCTGAAGAAGACACAGAGATCTCTGGAGGCCTTCATGTTGGATCTTAGGAGAGCTAATGATGCCGCCAAGGTTGCTGAAGAAGATCGTAGGGATGTTGATGCTTCTTTAGCTGCTGAGTCCTCCAAAGTTATAGGTTCGTTTCTTCTCCCCTTTAGCTTTTTCTTTACCTTTGTTGGTTGTGTAGTCCTGAGATAACCTTCATCTGCCAGTCGGTAGCTCAAGTGAACTTAGGAATCTTCGTGATCAAATTTCCAAGTTAACTTCTGATGTTTGGTATTACCAAAAGAAGTCTGATAGGCTGATGAATGTCACTGTTCATAATGAGGCTCAACTCTCTCTTGAGTCTGTTCATAATACGGATCTAGTAAAGCAGATGGCTTTTCTTCGTAAGGAACATGATGAATACCTTAGGTGGAAGGAGAGTCTCATTGCAAAGCAAAAGGAGAATATTTCCTTAGTTGAGAAACGTCTCTCGTCCCAAGATATCATTCCAAAAAAATATTATGTCGATTTTGAAGATGCTTGTGCATCCTTAGCTAAGGTTACTGCGGAGCGTAACGTATTGTCTTTTGAGGTTTGTTCCCTTAAGGACAAACTTTTCAACATTGGCTCCGAGTCTTCCTCTATGTCTTATACATCTTTATCAAAGAGGTTTGAAGAGTTAGAAAATGTGTACCAATCTCTGTCTTCTGAGAATGCTTCGCTCCAGATAGATGTAGGTGGTCTCCGGAAAGAAAAGGATTCCCTTGTGGAAGATCTTGAGGCAGCTGAGGTGGATCTTGCCGAAATCCAACATAGTCTTGAGGAGTCCCTTAGCCATGATGGAGGTAGATTAGGACGTTTATTTATCTGTGGCATCCTTCGTGTCTTTATTTGCCTCCCCTTGTTTCTGATACCCTTTGCATACGCAGGTCTCCAAGAGCAGTTGGTGGGTGTAAGTGCTAAGATCAATCATCTTGAAAGGCAAATATCTTCGTGGGAGATATCTTGTCAGTTTGATGCTGCTTCCAAGCGCAAGGAGGAGTATCTTCCGGAATCCAATGCTCATCTTAGCGCTCAGGTTGCAGAGCTTCGTCGGAAGTCGGCTTCGGATTCGGAGGTTCAAGCTTCTCGGACGGAGGAGCGGTACAAGAGTTCTGCCATTGACTACATCAACAATGCCTTTGCTGAGGCTGAGCGCCATGCCGAAGGAGATGTTTTTCCTCGTCTTCCTTATCCCTGCTACAGTTTCAATTTGAACTCCTTTGTTTGTATTTCTTCCCCAGTTGAGGGGTATTTGATGTTTCTGGAACACACTTCGTTACTTTTTTAGACCTTCGTCATCTGAAATTATTAAGACATGTTAGTTGTGTTTTGGTAACACTTTTTATGGTACCTTCATTGTATGAAAGCATGTAGACAAATCGTGTCTAGTTGTTTGCACATTCTTGCTTGTAACAAGGTGCTAAGGTTTTGTGTGACCTTGGGGGAAGAACATTTCATCTCCTACCAGGGTATGCTTTGGCCAGAAGATATCGTGGCGGATAGGGTCCCTACGTGGGTTGTAGCCCTACGTGTTCAGCGAGGCTGCTTTACTTTCGATAAGGTATCTCTGATTAGTGGATATATTGCTTACATTCTGCCGTTTGAGGGATACCTTCGCCCTTAGGATCTGAGATTGACATATGCGCAGTTATGCCGTGCCTTGTCTCATCGTCAATTCAGACGAAAATTCTGATGGAGGGTGTAATTTCTTACCAAAAATTGTGTCTTAATCAACTCTTACTTTTGTTTTAGCAAAAAGTTTTTTTCATTGATTAACTAAAGTTGTACTACCTCCGTTCATGGATCGAACATGGGGGGGGTTGTATCCCTTTCCCTTCTTCTCCTGAGTGATAACCGTTCACTTAGGGGTAGTATTTCCTTAAGTACATTGCGTTCCAAGGGTGTTGTAATACTTCTCCCTTGAGGTTTCTCAGGTAGTATGACCCTTTTCCTGCGATGTCGTGTATGATGTAGGGTCCATCCCATGTAGGATCTAGTTTTCCCCATTCCTCGTTCTTTTGATATGGTGGTATCTGACGTAAGACGTATTATTCCACCACAAAGTTTCTAGGAATTACCCGTTTGTTGTATTCACGAGCTAGCCTTCATTGGTAGTTCACCATTCTTTGCAAAGCCACTTCACGCCTTTCTTTGAGGTCATCCAGCTTTTCTAGCATAAGATCTGTTGTTAGGTTCTTTTCCCATGCCTCCGTTTTCGTTATTGGCAGTATTACCTCTGTTGGGATGACTGCTTCAACTCCGTAGGTTATCAAGAACGGAGATTCTCCCATGGCCGCCCTTATGGTTGTTCGGTAGGCCCATAGGACGTTGTGTAGTTGTTCACACCATATCTTCTTGTATGGTCCTAGCTTTTTCTTCAAGTTCATTGCAATCGTCTTGTTAGTGGCCTCCGCTTGTCCATTGCTCTTAGGATAGATCGGAGTAGACTTGTTTTTCTGAATGTTGAAGGTATTAAACAACATGTCTATGTTTTTTTCCTTCCAGCTGCTTTCCGTTGTCGGAGACTATGGCCGCTGGTATCCCGAACCTGCATATGATTTGTTCAAACAAGAATTTAAAGATATCGGTGTCCCTAATTCTTTCCAAAGCCCTTGCTTCCACCCATTTGGTGAAATAATCTGTGGCTACTATTAGATATCTCCTTTTTGATGTCCCCTCTATCAAGGGTCCAACAATGTCAACACCCCATTTGACGAATGGCCAAGGGATGATGACCGAGTTAAGTTCCGTTGCTGGTGCTTTAATCTTCCTGGAAAAGCATTGGCATCTCTCACAACGCCTTGCTACGCTCTTTGCATATTCGTCCATGTTTAGCCAATAATATCCTTGTACTTTGGCTTAGATTGCAATAGATCTCCTTCCGTTGTGATTGCCAGCTTATCCGCTGAGTATGTCATGCATAATTTCCTTACCTTTAGTTTATGAGAGGCATCGCATCAAAGGTCCTAGGAATGATCTTCTGTATAGTATCCCATACCGTAGGATGTACATTGCTGCTTTTGACTCGATTTTTCGAGCTTCTTTGGTATCTGGAGGTAGGATGCCTTTGTCGAGGTATTGGTGTATTGGAGTCCTCTAATCATCTTCTGGTTCACCTTCGTTTCTTTCATCTGACATTGATTGGTCTTCGTCAGATTTGTAGGCTTCGTTATCCGGCTCTTCGGCTTTGTCATCTTCCTTTGCTTTCTCCGCTTCCCTCATTCCCCTGGTCTGGATGGCTAAGGCTTCTTCTGCGGATATTAGTCCTTCTATCGAAGGTTTGTAAATTCTCCCTATCTGTATGGAGGTGGTGTTTCTGTCCCTCATCATTGATGATATGAATGCTAAAGCATCCGCGTGTCTGTTGCCTTTCCGACAAACATGTCTGAATGTCACCTTGTTGATTTTTGATGCATGCTCCTATGCTATCTTTAGGTACGAAGATAGTATCGGATCCATAGTCTGGTATTTGAGCTCTATTTGCCTAATGACTAATTGTGAGTCACTAGTCAAACGAACATCTGATAATCCCATCTCGTGTGCTAGGCGTAGACCGTGTATGCTGCCTCATACTCCGTGATATTGTTGGTATATTGTTTGAGCTCTAACCTGAATGCATAGATGAGCATGTATCCGGTAGGGTTGTTATCACAATCCCTATGCCTGCACCTTCTCTGTTGGAGGATCCATCTACGAAAATCTCCCACCTTCATAAGCTTAGCGGCTCCAAGGTGTCTTCTGGGTCCGGCTTTTTTTCCTCCATTCCTGGGATGTCATCCACCTCCGCTTCGTCGTTCAAAGGTAGGTCCGCCAAGAAGTCTGCTAAGATTTGTGATTTCTCAGCCTTTATGGTCTCAAAGATTATGTGAAACTGTTTGATCATGGCATTCCATTTTTCCACTCTTCCAATTTTCTATGTGATGTCGAGGATATGACTTATCTGAACCTTAGTAAAGACTCGAATGGTGTGCGCATCAAAATAGATCCTTAGTTTTTGTGTTGCCACAACTAAGGCATATATGAGTTGTTTCATCTTGGTATAGTTACGCTCCGCTGAACTGAGTATTTTGCTTATGTAGTACACGAGTTTTTCTCCTTGCCCTTGATCTCGTACCAATACTGCGCTTATAGCGTAGCTTGTTGCTGCTAGGTATAGGGTAAGTATATCACCTGTCTCCGGCTTATGTAGAATGGGTACGGATGCCAAGTATTCCTTGATCTTGTTGATGAGTGCCAAATATTGCATATTCATACACCTTTTCATTGGCACTTAACTCATCTTTCGCGCTTCAAAGTCATATATTATCCCAAATTCGGCATTCTTACCATCTTCAAGAATAAATATTTGTATTAATTAATTTTGTGTTTTTAAGTACTAAATAAAGCTTGGAAGAATTGAGAAGACAAAAGAGAAGAAAGTTGGAAGTGTTGCAACCGCTCACAAGATCGGTGGCAACTTTGTTTACAAATTCATGGGATTAAACAAACCCATGATCCAAAACCCAAGACCCAAATCCATTTCCACCTCACCCCCATTGGATTCTTTCCAAAACATCCACCTCACCCCCATTGTATTCCATTATATCCATCAATTAAGAAAACATGTTTTGTTTAATTATTGAGTGGTTGCTACAGTGAAATTCGGATCCCAAGTGTGAGAGAATTTTTGTGTATAAATAGAGAGGGTTTTTGTGTTGAAAACTCATCCAAGAATAGCTTGTTCATGTTAGTTTATCAAATTTAAGTTTTGTTGTAATGTTCTTCATGTTCTAGTTTCATTTACTAGGGTTTAGATGAAGCCCTAATCTCATTGGTATGTATTCATATCTTGTATCTTGTTCTTGAAAGTTTAGAATTGTTTAAAGATATAATTTAATCCAAGTTTGTCAACATCTTGCTCTCACAATGTATGCCATGTATCCATTATAGTTAGAATATCTCTATGTTGATTATGCTACAACTCATGCTTAACCAAATATTGATCTTTAGATTAGTTGTGCTTAATTAGACAATTAATGCTTTGGAGAAATACTTTAGTTGTGATTAAATTATCCATTGGAGAAACACCTTAGTTATACGGTAGACTTGAATCTACTATAAGGACAAGAATAATATTACAAGTTGAATGCATATCATAGGTTATTGGTGGATTTGAATACCCCTAGTATCCATATTATCATTGTTTACATATCTTGCTATTTGCATCTTTTACTTTTATTATTTCAGTCACTTGAAAATCATATCCTCGTATCGACAAAAACAAACCCCTTTTGGTTACTCTCTGAATCAGGATTTAGAATCAACTTCTACACTCTCCAAGTCTCTGTGGTTCGACATGTGCTTGCCCTGTGTTGCTTGTCGACACTGTGCACTTGAAGTTTATACATAGAAGTAGGTATCTTTCCGAGCCTACCAAGTTTTTGGCGCCGCTGCCGGGGAAAGATACCTACTTCTATGTATAAACTACAAGTGCACAGTGTCGACAAGCAACACAGGGCAAGCACAGGTCGAACCACAGAGACTTGGAGAGTGTAGAAGTTGATTCTAAATCCTGATTCAGAGAGTAACCAAAAGGGGTTTGTTTTTTGTCGATACGACGATATGATTTTCAAGACTTAATAAAATTAAAATATGCAAATAGCAAGATATGTAAACAATGATAATATGGATACTAGGGTATTCAAATCCACCAATAACCTATGATATGCATTCAACTTGTAATATTATTCTTGTCCTTATAATAGATTCAAGTCTACCGTATAACTAAGTGATCGCTGTCGTATGCGTCAAAAATAATTTACACTTTCTTACTACTCAAAATATAAATATAGCAAGGGCAAGAAAGGATCGATCCCACAGAGAGGTCTAGGTTGTCAATATATTTTCGGTTCCTTATATAAAACACCGGGGATTTTTATATCCTAAAATAAAATAAAAGCAAACAAAGAAAAATTTTTGAGAATATTGGTTAAGGATTCATCTTCATTCACAAATATGTTTTCTTCACAATAATTAGAATTGATGATTTTCAAGAATATCCCAAATTCCCTTTTGATCAACAAACACATTAAAAGATGCGAATATGAGTTCTATCTAAAAGAACAACCTAAAAAAGCACTAATAAAAGATGCAAATAGTAAGATATGTAAACAATGATAATATGGATACACTTTTAGGCAATAGAGAGATAAACAAACTTCAAATCAAACACCAAATAACACTATAAATTGTGAATCATGATAAAATGGAGACAAAACTTTTATCAACTTTATGTAAATCCAATTATTCTTGTCCTTATTCATAACAAGAAGATTCAAGTCTCAAGATATGTGCCGTATATAGAGTTTTGTAACCTAACTAAGGTGTTTCTCCAATGGATAATTTAATCACAACTAAAGTATTTAAACAAATCAAAGTATTGAGAATATTGGTTAATTCATCTTCATTCACAAATTAATTGTCTAATTTCCCTTTTGTCAAACAAACACATTAAAAGATGCGAATATGAGTTCTATCTAAAAGAACAACCTAACGTGTAAAAGCACTAATCAAAGTTTAATTCCTAGATGCATTAAATTCTATGAAATCAGGCCAATCAAAGCAATCGAACGTGGAAAGCGACTAATTCAACTAATCTAAAGATCAATATTTATAACACTATAAATTGTGAATCATAATCGATATAACCAATAATAAAATTAAGTACTCATATTCAAGGATGAGATATGCTTGTAGCATAATCAACATAGAATGACCTCATTTTTTTATTCTTTTTCGATATTCTAACTAGCAATGGATACAAGATACATAATTCACACTAAAACTCACAAAGGAAGCATAAATACATACATTGTGAGAGTCTAATTAAGCAAGATGTTGACAAACTTGGATTAAATTATATCTTTAAACAATTCTAAACTTTCAAGAACAAGATACAAGATATGAATACATACCAATGAGATTAGGGCTTCATCTAAACCCTAGTAAATGAAACTAGAACATGAAGAACATTACAACAAAACTTAAATTTGATAAACTAACATGAACAAGCTATTCTTGGATGAGTTTTCAACACAAAACCCTCTCTATTTATACACAAAAATTCTCTCACACTTGGGATCCGAATTTCACTATAGCAACCACTCAACAATTAAACAAAACATGTTTTCTTAATTAATGGATAGAATGGAATACAATGGGGGTGAGGTGGATGTTTTGGAAAGAATCCAATGGGGGTGAGGTGGAAATGGATTTGGGTCTTGGGTTTTGGATCATGGGTTTGTTTAATCCCATGAATTTGTAAACAGGTTGCCACTGATGCGCGAGCGGGTTGCAACGCTTCCAACTTTCTTCTCTTTTGTCTTCTCAATTCTTCCAAGCTTTATTTAGTACTTAAAAACACAAAATTAATTAATACAAATATTTATTCTTGAAGATGGTAAGAATGCAGAATTTGGGATAATATATGACTTTGATGCGCGAAAGATGAGTTAAGTGCCAATGAAAAGGTGTATGAATATGCAATATTTGGCACTCATCACTTGTGAAAGGCTTGTTCGCACTCCGTGGTCCATGTGAACATGCTTCCTTTCCTTAGCGTGTCGAAGAATGCTTTGCACTTGTCTGATGATCTTGATATGAATCTTCCCATAAAGGCTAAGATTCCGTTTAGATTTTGCACTCCTTTTAGGGTTTGCGGTGATGTCATCTCCATTATATCTCTGACTCTTTCTGGGTCTACTTCGATTCCATGATGAGTTACTAGATATCCTAGGAATTTTCCTGAGTTTACTCCGAACGTGCATTTCTCCAGGTTCACCTTCATGTGGAAACTCCTCATGACTTCGAATATCTCCCATAGGTGTGAGAGATGGTCCCTTGCTTATTTTCTTTTGACGAGCATGTCGTCCACGTAGACTTCTAGTATTTTGCTTATCCATGGTTTGAATATTTTGTCTACTAACCGTTGGTATGTTTCCCCCGCGTTCTTTAGTCCAAATGGCATCCTTGTATAGAAATACATGTCTCGTGGGGTAAAGAACGCAGTATGCTCCTGGTATTCTTCTGCAAGAGCTATCTGGTTGTAACCTGAGTATCCATCCATGAATGATAGTCTTTGGTGTCCTTCAGTTGCGTTGACCAGCTGTTCAATATTTGGCAACAGGTAGCTGTCCTTGGGGCACGCCTTGTTGAGATTGCTAAAGTCGATGCATATGCGTACACCTCTGTTCTTTTTGGGAACGATGACCATGTTAGATATCCATGTGAGATATTTAACTTCTCGTATGAATCCTGCTTTAGGTAGCTTTTGCATCTCCTTTTCTATCCCTTCGTGGTAGATGTCCGCCACTTTCCGTATGCGCTGCTTGAACGGTGGTATCTCCGGATTTATCCGAAGGTAGTGTGAGACCAAATCCGGGTCAATTCCTGGCATTTCCTCCATTGACCATGCGAAGATATCTGCGTATTCTTCCAGTAACCATTGTAGCTGCACCTCATCTTCCTCATCGAGTAAAGTTCCAATGCTGAGTATCCTTGGCTCTGCCTTTGTCATGATGTTGATATTCTTTGTTGGTTCCACCGGTGTGCATATTTGTTGCTGAGGTCATCGAGGAGTGATTTTCTGTAATTGTCATTTGATGGAGGCATATGTGCTTGGAGTGGCGGAGATACCTGCTTCTGGGGCGAAGTTTCCTTCTTTTGGCGCTGAGGTGCCTTCGTGGACGATGGTGTCTCCGTCTTCCCACTTTTTGTTAGTTGCCTTGCTCTTCTTTCTTTCCTGGTACTGAACCGCGCTTCTTTCTTCGTTGAGTTTGATTTCTGCCAAGTTTCAGAGCCTTGCATCCTGTTGGTCACCCTTGATTTCCATTTCGCCATAGGTGTAGGAAAACGTAGGTACTGATGGTACGTTGGAGCCATTCCTCGTAGTTTGTATACCCAGATCCTTCCCATGATTACATTATAGGGCGAAGGTGCTTCCACCACGCAAAAGCGTGTGCTGGTTACTAAGGCTCATGCGTGTACCTGCAAAACAATTTCTCATCTTAGTCTAGAGACTGCTCCGTTAAAGCCGTATATTGTGCAAGTGGAAGAATCCATTTGCTCCGCTGTTAAACCCATGCGTAGGTAGGGTTCATAAAATAGCACGTTTAAAGAACTTCCCCCGTCAACGAGGACCTTTGTAACATTCCATCCGTGTATGGGAAGTGTGATCACAAGTGGATCGTTGTGCATTTCCACCTCCTGGTTGACGTATTTTTTTGAGAATGTTAATGGGTAGCCATCCAGTCTTCCCAAGTGCCAGTAGGTGGTCCACTTAATTTGAACACTTCATGGGATTCGATCTTCTTCCTGTTTCGAGCTAACTGGAGTATATATTCTACCATTGCTTCTTGGAATCTGCTGGAGAATGTGATCATGTTGATGTATTTTCCGTTCTGAGGTATCTCCATCCTTTTCTTAGAGGCCTCCTCAGTTTCAGCTGGTTGTAGTTGCATGTATTCCGAGAACTTATCTTCGTCGATGAATCTTTGGATCATGTTGCGTAGGTGATAGAAAGTATATGTGGTATGTCCATAGAATTTGTGGTACTTGCAGTACTCTTTAGCTTCCTTTGTTTTGTCTGGATGCTTTTCCCTAGTGCCCGGGTATGGAAAGCCTAGCTTTTCTCCTTCCTTGCTTAGAATGTGAGAGAAGGTTGTATTCATCTTTGTGTATACTTTGTCGACAAATTCTTCTCTTTCCTTTCTTGTCATCTCCATACTTGGAACGTTTATCCTGATAGATAGCTCTGCCCCCAGCTTTATTTTGTCGCTTAGGTATCTCCGGAATCGGTTCCAAAGAGTTGGTTCGTTGTGGAGCTGCTGCTGGCTTTGTTTGTTCTCTGAGGTTGTCCTTTTGGATCTCTTTGATCCTGATGTAGCGATCTTGAACGACCCAGAGCTCTCTTTCTGAATCGAGGGCTCTGTTGTGAAGTTCCACTAAGATTGTTGAGGTTCTGTCAAGTCTGTACTTATGGCAGTTAATGTTAATTTCTGGATTAACTTTCCCGATTGCTTGGCATGTATTTTGCCATCTATCTGTGTACTTCATGAGTATTTCTCGGGGTCTGATAGCTAAAGAAAATAGCCTATCTAACCCTGCCTTTGTTGCTTTGTTGTACATGTATGTCTCCAAAAAGACCGTAGATAATTTCTCGAATGAGTCAATTGAGTTTGCTTGTAGGTTGTCATACGACTCATACCAAGTAAGTGCTGATCCAGTTAAGCTTGCCGGGAAATACCTACATAGTACTACCTCATCTCTTTCCCAACGGGCACGGACACAAGTGTAATACCGTAGGTGGGTTGAGGGATCTGAGGTACCATTGTATGCCTGAAACGTAGGTACCAGGCATTTTAGAGGAATAGGTTCCCCCAAAATGTGAAAAGATAATGGAGACGTGGTTGCCTCCTGTAGCGCATCTTCTAGTCTTGCGCATTTTCTCCATTTGCTCCATGACCATGTTTTGGATAACGCCTTGTCGTAGTAGCTTTGAGAGGGTTTGTATGTTGAGTCCACCTCATCTGAGTCGTGATTCGTTGCTCCATATTTGTTAATTTGATTAGGCATTGCTGTGTTGAGATTCACCCTTCGTTTCTCTGAGATGGCTCCGTTATCATGCTTCCTTTGTGGAGGCCGTGCTTGGGATCCTTCGATCTGTGTGTCCAACATGCCTTTGTGATTCTGGTTATGCTGGGCCATCTTCTGTAATGCGTCTTCGTTTTCCTTGTTGCGGAGGATCAAGGCTGCTACTTGTTCCGCCATTTGATCTTTGTTGTGGGCTCCACCTCCCTGTAGAGTGCTATCGGCTGGATATTTAGAGTTTTTTGCTACTTTATCTATGACCGGTGCATCTGGGTCTATCTGGATTGGTGTTAGGTTTCCTAACCCTCGCCCCATAGGAAGTAAGGATCTTGGTAACCCTCGGTTGGCCGCAGATGTCTTCGTCGTAGCTAGATGCTCCATTATTGGCATGACATAGATAGGTTAAGCTCCCGATGTTTGCCCCATCCTCTCAATAGAAATATGTGTCTTTGTAGCAACTGTTCTTCTTGATATCTCGCTTTGTCCTTCCTCTGCTTCATTTATTGGATTTGCTTGAGACGGATTTTGGGATCTTCCTCTTGTGAGCGCTGGTCGTGAGCTTGTTGGTACATCATCCGGTTTCTGCATACCTTCGGCTTTTGATACCCCGTCGTCACAAAGAGAGTGAAGAAATCTGGTACTTGGGTACCTTCATCAAAAAGTAATAATAAATGCTCTGACACTGAGGGTGGATAAGCAGCTTTTTTCAGAAAAAGTACCGAAATGATATTTGACGGGCGGGTATTAAATGTGTATGACACCCTTGGAGAAAACAACCTTAAAAACCGAAAAAAAAGGGTGTCAAATCTCGGGGAAAATGAGGTTATTAATGTTTTTAGAAGATTCTTCTTCCTTAAAATCTTACTGAGGTTCCTTTATCAGTCAAAGGTTCTCAGATCTATGAAAAAAGTTGGTTGTTTTAGTATAAAACAAAGATTTTGGCACTTTGCGGATACGCTTTTGTGAAGAACTTTATAGATCTGTGAAGACATGTGTTTTTAGAGATTACGAACTCAAAAAACATACACAAGTAACAAGAGAACGAATCACTTAGAGAGTGAGATTCACCGTTGAGACACAGATCCCTTCGTTTCCGAAGAAGTAAAAAAAAAACTGAAGTTAAAATTGTGTCTAAGCTCACGGTCATGAGAAAGAACACGGTGGGCACCAAACTGTGACTACTTATTTTCCTATAGTCTACGTAATGTAAACATCTCAAAGGATCAGATGCTAAGGAGTATCGATCCCTTTGTTGAACTGATGATACTAAGAAATATAAGACGAGATAGGTCTCAACAATAACGAAGAATGCAAAGATAAAGTAAAAACATCTAAGTTATCAAGAGACACAAGATATAACGTGGTTCGACATTCGTCTACGTCCACGGGGAAAAGAGTGATTGTTTTGTATTAGGTGGTGGTGGTTACAAAGATCTTAAATGCTTCCCAAAGTAATATAGAGAACTCAAGTTGTAGTTGTTACTTAATTTCTAAACATTAAAGAGGTATAAGCTTAAGACTAGTTCTTCTTCTCTAATAGGTAATGAATTGAATGCCTTTAGTTTGTTGTTAAGTCTTGGTATTTATAGCCCCTTCTGCCCCTGGTATATCTTTGCTGCCTCTGGGTCCATCTTCTGCTGATGTACCCTAGGTGTCAGTGTTACCTTAGTTCACCGCGTGCTTGTTCCAGTAGAATCATGCCATATCATCTAACCCACGTTCCTTCAGGAACTACCCAGCCTTTGTATGGGATGTACCTTCATCCACCGCTTGTGTCATCCAATCAAGTCTCTCCACGCCTCTTCTCTCCACGTGCCTTGGTTCATGCATGTAGATAAGAGTCTTGGCATTTAATGCTGATTAGATGCGTCATATAACTCTGTCCTTTTTCCAGCTATGCCTTGTAGATGGGACTTGTATTTCCTTATTCATCTCTACCGTCGAGGTCCTCTTTCTTGGGGCGAGATAAAGTAGATCTACGGAGGTACCCTTTGCAGCTCAGGTTCCTTTGTCTAGCGAAGGCTGTATAATTCAGTTGTTGCGCGACCACCAAGATCGTGACACGTGCTCCACAGAATATTGGTATTCACAGTTGTCTCCTAACGATGATTGGGAGGTTGTTGCCGAGGATGATGGTGAAAAAGTAGTCTAAGAGGAGGAGAGTTATGATGGCGAGGATGCTGAACTTCGTGTTTCTAAGGAAGCAAAGGGAAAGGAGACTGCGGTTGGTGGAGGTACCTCTGCAGGTAATGATACCTCTGTTGGTGGGGAAGCCGATGCCGGTATATCTTCTGAAGGTTTTGTGAATGTTGTGATGCGCGGTAGAGATGATGATACCTTCGACTGGTTAAGGAAGAAGGGTCCCATGAATGTTCCTTGCCCTGCCCCTATCATTCTTGGTGCGAGGTATTCTGATGCTTTTACCCGTCTGAACATGGAGTTGTCACATTTGGATAAGGTAAATGAAGCTTGGAAACGATGATTAGGTGCGGCAATCCCGTCTGGTCTCTTGACCGCTCCTCCTTCTTCTATTTCTGAGATGATGGCCATAACTGATAGTCATCAGTATGGCTTTACTCAGCAACGTATTCTTGAGGTAAAATGTCATTCTTGTTTCATGTCAAAATAGTACAGTTTTTTCTTTGTTAGTGATTCTTACTTTCCCCTAGTTATTGTAGTTGGCAAGGAGTGAGCGTTGCAACCATGCCCTATATCAGTTATTCAGAGCTAAGGCACTAAAGCTGGAGTCGAAGCTACATTATAGGGATGATGATCTGTTCACTGCTCAGGAGTCCCTCGTGGCTAAGGACAGGGAGATGAAGGATATGAAGGAATATCTGAAGGGGAAGCAGCAAGCTGGTGCTGCTGAGGAACAAATTCGTCAAGAGGTGTCTTTCTTTCATGAAGACTTGGAGAAAGCTCGTGCTGAGGCTTCGTCGGCGGGTACTTCGTCTAGAGATTTGTTCATTTTTCTTTTCTTATACCTTCGTATTTTTAGTGTTCTTTCTGAGTTATCCGGCCCTGTCTTCAGTGGGTGGTGTCGAAGAGGTAGTGTAGCTTCGGAGTGAGAGGGCGCATCAAGCTTCACATATCATAGAGTTGGTATCTCAAGTAATAGAATCGTCTAACAAGTGAAATTCTCGGGCCGATGAGTATAATCTAATGTCCGCTCGGTACCGAGAACGTCGCGATCATATGGTTGAGATGCAAAACACGATGACTGCTGACCATCGACATTTCAGTGGTGCATTGTTGAGGACTCATGAGAATCTTTATGAGGCCCACGAAGCTGCTTCTCGGTTATAAGCTAAGGTAACAAATTTGGAAGTAGAGCTTCTTCAAGCCCGTTCATCCCATGACCCTGAAGTTCGGGACTATATACACCGGCTTGTTCGATAAAAGGACGATGGTAAGTCTGAGGCACATGCTCTTAGAAAAGCTTTAACTGCTTCTCGAGATGATGTTGCTCGTCTGGTGGAGTTAGAGAGAGATTTATAGGTTAATATGTATAGACTTACCAAAGGGATCGAGGAGATGAATAATGAGGTCAATCGTCTTCATCACTTGGATTCCATGAAGCAGGTAGAGTTGGATCAGTGCCAATTTGAACTTGAACACATTCGGCTTGATTATAATAAACTTTCCGACGAGTACGATTTTCTTGACGAAGCCCGGGATGCAATAGTAAATGAATTTGAAATAGATTCAGCTAATGTCGAAGGTATATGTTTGTTTGGTCGTGAGTAAATGCTCATTTCTTTCCTCCTAATATTTTGTTTTCTTTTGTTTCAAAGATCGATAGACATCTTGTCCTTTCAAATGAGAAGTTTGAAAAAACTCAATCTGAGTTAGTTAAGCAGCAAGGGCACACCAAGTACTTTGAATTATTAGCAGGATCTCGGGACGTGGCAATAAAGGAGTCAACAAAGGAAGTAGAGCGGTTGTCATCGTTGTTGACTCAATATGATCTGAAGACCACTATTATTACACATGAAGCTCATCGCCAGTTGGATCTGGAAGTTAATAAGACACTGGTCTCGATATAGGAAGGTCTTTTAAAAGAGCACGGCAGCACCAAAAAGTATAAGCGTCGTCCTGTACCCGGGACTTTCAAATCTGCCTCTGATCCGTCCTCTAGTGAGAGCGTTCCCTCTTCTCAAAAGGAACGACCTGCTGATCGTGTCGATCCTTCGAGAGGGAAGTAAATCCTTGTGTTGGAGTAGAGATTTGATCGTTTTTTGATTATGTATCTTTTTGCTATTTTTTTGTATATCTTTTGTATTTATTGCTCGCCTTCCCAAATTTGTAATTAACTTTTATGAAATGGATCATCAGTCTTTTTAGATGTGTACAGTTTTGATTTACATGCATCGTTACTTTATATATCTTAATTTACTTACTTAGAATATGACAATAAAAAGAAACGAAGAGTGTGTTGTAGAATAACGAATGTATGTACCTTCGTTATTTATTTTGGACCTGTCACCCCGTCGGCCAAACCTAGGCCAGAGGATTAACGAAAGGTGGCGGTTGATATAGAGTTATCAGATATGTGGTGCGTTGTTGAATTATTTGCATGCACCCATTCCGCCGAACCGCTGACTTGTTGTTAGGTATGGTATCTCTTTCTGCTGGAATCCTTGCCCATGGTCGTACACTCATAAATGATGATATGGGAGTCCCGCGAGATTGTACACAAGTACTTTCCCCAATGTAAGCGTAAGTAAGGGGTCATTATCGAATTCTTCGTTGTTTGTCGAATAGTATGGTGAAAAAGGTTCTTGCTTGATTGATGTGATGAGGTCTGCTATTCCTCGGCCAGAGATAGAAACATGTCAAGCATATACGTTGTCTTATTCTTCTAATATTCTTCACACAAATGCATAACTGTGTTGCTTCATGGATAATATGGCTTGACGTATTTTGCATTCCAGGGGTGTCTTAGGATTTCTCCCTTTAAATTACGCAGGTAGTGTAGTTGCAGGAAATCCTACAACTACACCCTCGGTAGAATTCATAAAACTTTAAGAAGTTCTTGATGAAAAATGACAATTTACTGATTAATATTCTCAACTGATTACAAAGAAGTATGTTAATGGAACTTAGAACAGTTACAACTTTCTCTGTTCTCTCTCCTAAGACTTTTTCTAATACTCACTTAAAGAACCTCTTCAATCTAGCATTTGAACTATTATTTATAGTGAAATCTGTACAACTGTATATAACCTGCGAATAATCGCAACCTCTGATCGTAAATTTATTCTATATTCGCAAACCCTTCACACTTCTCCCGTGTTTCTTCTATTATCACATTATCTTGCGACACTTTTCTCTTATATTTGTTACTATGTTCGTAACCTTATATCTTGCGATATTATGTCCCTACATCTTGCCTCTTCTCATGTCAGTTCTTCGAAGAATAAATGTCATGAGAATCATTATTCTCGCAAATTTAATATAGTTATCATCACCCCTTATATTCGCAACACGTATTTTCTCTTTCATTAAATCTTCGACACGTGTTTTCGTAACCGTCCTTCTCAACCGCTCACATCTAATCGCATTGATGAGTTTCTATCTTCATCAAATTCTCTTTTTTATAAATACTATCTTTAATTCCTCCTTTTATTCTTTTATCTTTTTCATCTTCCTCATTACGTTTACTTCTGGAAAAACTTTTTTTTCTTTCTTCTACTACTATTTCTTGCCTTTTTTATTTCTTTTCTTCTCTGTTTTCTATCCTTCATCTAATGGCTCCGAAGAAGAAAACTGTGGAACAACTTAATGCAGAGCTTGTTGATAGAGATCTCGTTCTTTCTGAGATTGATGGTCATACCAATAAATCCCATCTCTGTCGTCATTTTAATACCAAAACCACGCTAAGCATGGAGAATTTACCGTGTAGAAAAAAATCGAATTGGAAGAAATCTAACAAGCAATACATCAAAACAATCAGAATGGGAAAATATTTATACCCAATCGAACTTAGGAAGAGACTATTCTGAATATTTCAGAGATGTAATTTAGAAAGAATAGAGAAATTTAATGAAGAATATGATAAATGCTTATACAGTCAGAATTTCTTTAAAAAATTACACATTAATTCCTGCACTTGCCCCACTAAGAGGGGAAGATAAGCGATGCATGGGGAGAATATTTGTGTTATGCAAGTACTTCATTTAACAAGGGAAGCTTTAAAAAGTGGTTCAAACCGAACACTGTCGCAAGCAACTTTCCTTGGAGCATATATCACAAATATTCTTATGCATAGAACTCTTTACTTGATCTCCATTGGGATGATCAGGTTTTTTTAGTCTCACGAGGCCAAATCCTCGCAGGTCTTCCTCTTTATGATGTCAATTTTCCTTTATTCTATGAGATTATTTCCCACCCAAATTTCTCACGAGCCATTTATCAATTGACTGGGGATTGCATTCGCATTCTGGTTGAGTTCGCAAACCGTGCTGCTACTGGAAAATATTTATACCCAATCGAACTTAGGAGACCTGTATTTAGAGATGTAGAGATTATTGCTGCAAATTATACAGTCGAGAATTTCTTTAAAAATTACACATTAATTCCTGCGAAGAGGGAAGATAAGCGTTGGGGTATTCGTCTTCATCGTAAAACTGATGTCGCAGAAGCTGATATTCTTATGCATGATATTGATTATTCTTCTGGAAATAATCAAACCCCTCGCCATTCTCATGATGAATATTGGTACAATTATCCTTTAGCATTATCGGGTTCTTACATCTCTGGGATAGTAGATCTTCCTGCGAATCTTCATGATCGTAACTATCAACCTTGGGTTTTTTCTTGGCCTAATAGAGATAAAGATGTATGTATCTCCATCTCCTTATCTTCTTGTTATTTTTCTTCTTTTACTAATCCTTTTGCAATATTTGTCAGGTGAATGAACTTAAGGAAAGTTACCTTAAAACTGGAAATCCAGTACTCGTGAAGCTTTCAAATTGTTTTCAAATGAGGTAAGAAACATTCTCATATGTATTTTAAACAATATATTGTTGCCTCTGTTTCCTATCCTTATTTGAATTTGTAGGTTCTTCCTGACTTCCCTGGGGCTGTTGTGAGTAAGAACAAGAATTCAACTTCTTCTGAAGCGCTAACTACGAGACAAAAAACACTTCGCTCTGCGAAGAATATCAAGATTTCTTGTAACAAAGAAGATGTTCTTCGCAAAGGACAAGGGAAATTTAGGGATATTATTTCTGCGAAGAAGAGGAAGAGACTCCCACACAGCGCTTACTCCAATGTGATCTCCTCTAGAAAGTATGTTGACGAAGAACAAAGTGATGAAGATGATAGGCTTTCTGAGAAAGATCTTAGTTCTAATTCTGATACTAATTCTGATAGGAGGAATGACGATGATGATGATGAAGACTACAGCAATGTGGAAACTTTTGAGTCTACAATGACTCGATTGTCTGAGGCTTTTCTCAACTCTTCTCGTGGATTAGGAAAGTCTCCTATCATGAATGCTCATAGGCATATTGCGAAGGCTTGCAAAGTTCCCACTGTAATTAACAATAATTCCCTTAATGGAATTTCAAGATTTATTTCTCCTATTACATTATACTCTTTGGGGAGTATGGTAAGTTTCTCTTCTATTCCTTGTTTATTTCCCCTACTTCATTGATTTCTAATCCCTTTTATTTTCTCAGGTTTGGAGGGTTAGCTGTGAAGCTGCTTCAGATTGGGAAAGACGTCATGCAATTGCTGAGAAGAAAACTTTAAGTCGTTGTAACAAACTGGAGGTTGAGAATACAAAACTTCTCCAGAAAATAGAGGATTTGAATATTGATAATGCAGAATTAAAATCCCGCTGCGAAGATAATGCGCAATCTGCGAGTATCGCAACTAGAAATTCTTCTCTCCTTGAGAAGAATAATCAACTGGAGCTTGAAGTCACTTCTCTTCGTAATGATAAGAAGCAAAAATTCGAAAATTTTGATCACTTTAACTCCACAATTTTCTAATCAATTCCTTAATTTATTCCCTTACTCTTTATTCTCTTATTTCTTACTTATCCTTTTTCTTTGTAAATGCTGAAGAAAATTATACGAAGAGGATTGAAGAGCTGGAATCTACTCTTGCTGCGCTTAATCAGAAGATTTATGATTTAAAGTCTCAACATCAAATTTCTCAAAACAACCATGGCTTAAACATCAAACGCTTCCGATCTATGATGACTCGCAGGATTTGTGAAGATAATCAAATTCCTCTCACTAAGTATCAAACGCTCCTTCTGAAGAAATCCCTGATGATACCCCAGATTTAGATATCTCTGATAGTGAAGCTGAAGATGATATCTCCGAAGAAGAAAGAGAAGATCATTTTGATGAAGATAAATCTCCCACAGAGTAGCTTTATTCCTTCCTGTATATTTTCTTCAGTTCTTTTCATCTTGTCTGTTTGAGTACAATATTTTCTTCTTTCCTGCACTTTTAATCAACCAGCAATTTTCTTTTCGCAACTTAATTAGTACCAATGTCTTAATTTTACGATGATGAGTTGATCTTTCTTTAATTGAATGTTTTCCTTACTTGCATAACTTGATCATATGAAGAGAAATAATATATTTTGAAGACCTAGCTTAGTATTCCTTTTCCCCTTATTATTGCTCTTCAGGTGATCAATTGTTGTTATAAGTATTAGAATATCTTCCTGAGTTTAAGTTGCAAAGTTTCAGGTTGTTGCGAAGTAAATAAGAAATCTCCCCCTTGAAGTATAAGAAGTATGAAACCTCCTTGAATAATTATGAAACATTCTTGAAGAAGTATAAGAATTATGAAACATCCTTGAAGAAGTATAAGAATTATGAAACATCCTTGAAGAAGTATAAGAAGTATTTAATCCTTGAAGAAATATGAGAAGTATTCAATCCTCGAAAAATTTAATAAGTATGAAATATCCGTCCTTGATTGCGAATAAAATTGCCTTTTTTGGTAAGAATTCTTGGTATATATTCTTGTTTAGAATATAAAGAATCTCCAATGATATTGACGGAAATGACTTTATTAGTTTCTGTGGTCTTATCATGCCTTCTTAAGTAAAGGTCTTACTTTTCCACCTCTTTTGCGATAAAGTCGCAGGACATTGGTGCACTCGCATGCCTCAACCCCTTGAATTTATCTTAAAAATATTTTTGTGTTTGCGATAATATGATAAGTCTGAATATACTTGCGAATATACAGCCTTGTGACATTATCGTCTTGCGATGAAACCACAGGACGTTATCACACTTTCATGTAATAACCTATTGATCTCATCTTAACTTCTTTGTATTTAATTCTGCGAGTACATATATATATATATATTTGTTTTTACTCGCAGAAATACGATTGTTGCACAAATATGACAAGCCTTTATGTTCTTGCGAACAAAAAGCCTCGTGACATTTGCGTCTTATAGCACGTATCAGCTCCCTAATGGAGGGTGCTGCCCTTTATCTTCCCCTTGGTTGCCCCTTCAAGGAAGCGTACATCGACCATACAAGGTTAGCTCTTCCGATCCGGTTTTGCCAACAACCAGCTTTTGTTCACAACCTCTTATCCTTTTTTCCTATAGGGCTTATAGTTACGAGGTTGCACCCTAGGGGGTATCTTTGGGCCAAGTGCATCATTTTCCAAGACTTGTCAAGAATGGCATATGTGCTTCAAACCCATCCGGCACTCTTGACTCAACCGTGTACCTCGGCGCCTTGATCGTTTTCTGCACTTCTTGGGAAAGACAGTATGCCTTATTCGCCCAACCTAAATCATGTTACATCGCAAGATTAGGTTGAGAATACAAGGTGTCTTACCCGGATAGGTACCCCGTTTTTGGGTTATGTACCCCTTAATATCCATGTACTCAGGTTCCGTGGTGGTGTTACCTTTCCCCTGAGCCATGCTTATAGGTACCCCCTTAAATGACGTACTTTAGGACTTTGCCTCTTGCGAAATGTTGCTTCGCGAACTAGGGTGTACGTCACAAAGGTTTGCCTCTGTAAAATTTCTGCGACTTTCTTTCTTTTTTGAAAGTTGATCACAGTTTGCGGCTTTCTTTTATGAAAGCTAATCGCAAATAAATTTTTGCGTCTTTCTTTAATGAAAGCTGATCGCAATAAATCATTTTTATTCGTAAAAACTCATCACAAATTTTTCATGTTGCGAAATACCTCATTTCATTTTCTTGTTTTTCAAAATACATTTTGTTATACGTTGCGAATATTTCGTTATACGTTGCGAACAAATATACTGATTACCTTTTTGTTTCATTACTTGTTTTCTTCATTCTCTTTTCTTCGCAAACCATATCCCTTTTCTATCATCGTAAATTTCTTATACGCTTAACATTGTAACTTTATTCCTTCATGCCTTAGTCCTCAGTCATTAAATTTTCGCTTCTTTTCAAAGCCTTTGCTCTTTTTCTCCAACTTTCCTTTTCAACAGTTTTTCCTTCGCAAACTTCTACTTCTGTATCGTAACATTTCTTCCCTTCTGCCCAATCACCCTTGATAACTCCAATACCCTTTGGATGAGGAAATTTTATGCATTGATGAAGAGTTGAATCTACGCCTAGAATCCCATGAAGCCAAGGTATCCCTATCAAAGCATTGTATGGTGATTCGACATCAACAACACAAAATAGAATTTCAGTTCGCATTCCACTTAAGGGAATTCGCATGCTTACTTCTCCTTTAGGTTTATTAGCAGTTCCATTAAAGCCATAAATCCTATAGGTAGAAGGTATTAGATCTGCATCCCATGGTTTTGTAAGCAGGATAGAAGAGAATATTGACATAACTTCCCGTATCAATTAAGATTCTATTAATACCAAATGATTCCTCGCCTGTATCATCTTCGCTTTCTCCCATATTCAGACAAATTTCTAATCTCACTACCAATGGATTATCATGTATTTCGCAACCTTTTGGAATTTCTGTGGCTTCAAAAGAAATTTCATGCTTCTGCCAATCTTCAAGCCGTGAAATTTTTTCGATGTTCTTTATTTCCCTTCCTTCACCATCTCTCGCATATACCCTGCTTAACACATTATCATGAAAATCTTCTATGGTTTTATACGAGTGAACAATAGAATTGCATAAAACATTCCTTGCTTTTGGTCCCACTTCTATGTGTAAGGTTTCCTTTCCCTTTTCTTGTATTGTGTTCACCATGCGAGTTATCACTGGAGCCTGTGGTAATTGTTGCGACTGTGCTTGCTTGAGTAAAAAGTGGTCCAGTTTACCTTGATCGATCATTCGCAAGATAATCCTTTTGATATTATTGCAATTATTTGTAGAATGTCCATGAAAGTGATGGTACAAGCAAAATTCATGACTTCTTGGACCCATTGGTGATTCTTTTCCCATATTCCATGGTGTTGGTATATTTTCCATCAAGATGATTGCTTGCCATATCTTTTCTACACTTGTATTCAAAGGTGGCATCTTTATTTATTCTCTTATCATTCTTTGACCTCCCTGTCCATTGTTATAGTTTTGTCTATGATTCCCTTGTCCAAAATAGCTCTGCCTTTGTCCTCCATAATTTTCCTGTTGCTGATCTAATATTGGGATCTGGTTATTTCCTCCTCGGCTATAGAAATTCCTTTCTCTATCATACTCTTCTTGATCCTTGTTACTCATTTCTACCATTTTTGGTTGATCATTGCCAATTTTCTTATCTACTGATATCTGCGAAGATGTTTGCGAGGTACCTGCTACGATATTGACTATTTTAGGAAGTAAGTTTGCTCCTGTATCTTGAGTGTTGGTGTTTGTCACTGGATATGACTCCATATTGTTTTTCTTTTCCTCTAATGTAATGTACTCCTCTTGCAATTCTCGTAACTCTGTCATCATAATGGAATTCTTTCTTCTGAAGTTTTGAACATATAATTGCTTAGTTGCGAACATCGCATTTACGAAAGACAAAATTAGGTATCTCTCGTCCACACGCCCTGCCATATCATTGCACATAGTTTTCCATCTTCTTACCAAATGCTTCAAACTTTCGCCAATTCTTTGTTTTAAACCAAACCCATCTTCAATACCAAGTCGCGAGGAATGATTCGTGATATATGCTCCTAAGAAAGTTACTTGTATATGATTAAATGATGTAATAGTGTTCTTTGGAAGTCCTTCAAACCATTTTAGAGCTTCTCCTGTTAAGCTTGATGCGAAATACTTGCATAATACAACATCATGATTCTCCCATTGTAACATGCATCTTATATACGCTTTAATGTGATGTATATCACATGAAGTCCCGTCAAAGATGCTGGTTAATGTAGGAAGATTGCATTTTGGTGGAATCCCTCCCAATTGTACTTCTCTAGAGAAAGGAGTCCTCGCAACTTCTTCTATTGCTTCATCTAATTGCCTTCTATCTCCTCCTCCTCTACTGTTTATCATTCCTCTCATTTCCGCTAATTTTCGAAAGATCCGTTCATTTGCCTCAGAATTCTCATCCGTTGGTCTCTTCAACGCAGCCTCTCTTCTTCTACGTTCTTGCATTTCTTCTCTTGCGATCCTTCGCATTCTATCATACTCTTCATTAATATTTCCATTTGCATAATTTTGCAAATATCTTCTTTCCAGATTGTCACAATTATTTTGTTGCAGAGCATATTGAAATTCTTGTTCTTCCATTTATATTCTCCTCATCCTTCTCATGTGAATATCAGGAATTTCTTCTTCTTCATTTCTCCTCCTTCTGCGATTTACCTCTCCCTGATTTTCCTGAATTCTGTTTTGAAGATTTGGTTCATTCCTTACTATTTCTGTTCGTTGATTTCCAACTCTCCTCTGAATTTTACCATACTCAAGATCTTGATTGTTGCGAGCATGTTCATGTCTTCTTACTCCATCCTCGTAATTGTTTTGATGAATTGCTTGTTGCCTCTCAATTTCTTCCACAAGTTGTTGCTCTTCCTCTCGATTTTCTTCGCCATTCTGGTTATTTTCCCTTGGAAATGGTTCTGTTCGTAAATTTTCCATGTTTTGTTCGTTGTTTGGTACTAAAATGAAGCGATTATCTCGATTTATTTCAACCAGATTCTGTGTTTGTCCTTGCATAACACTTTCACTATTGATTGTTGGTGAATTTCGTTCTTCTCTCTCTGGTCTAACACTTTATCTCGCAGCACTTTGAGATCTCCTCCTTTGTAATATCTCATTTCCCTCCTCAATTCTTGATTCTGTCTTGTTAGATTTGCACGTTCTTCAGCTTCAAACCTTCGTTCTTCCTGAACTCCTTGTCTCAATGTTTCTAATGCCTCCATTTCTCTTCCATGAATTTTTCCTCCCATCAATCTCCCATTTTCTCTGATTTGCGGTTCTCTATATGCTTCTACTGGTGTATCAGTTCTCCAAGTGTGTACACTCACTCGATCATGATCTATTGCTCTTCCTTGAGTTACTGTTTGTTGAGTTTGATTTCTTCGATTGCTCCTTCTCCTACTAGGTTCTCCTGTTACGTTTGCTTCTCCACCTTCGATTCTTACACTTCTTCTTACTGCAGTCAATGGTTCTGATATATTTATTCTTATAGCCATTTCTCTGATGCAAAATTCTTTAATTATCACTGTTACGTTTGCTTTTCTTTATTTTTCCCTGTTTCTAGCGCCAATTATGTAGTTGCAGGAAATCCTACAACTACACCCTCAGTAGAATTCATAAAACTTTAAGAAGTTCTTGATGAAAAATGACAATTTACTGATTAATATTCTCAACTGATTACAAAGAAGTATGTTAATGGAACTTATAAGAGGTACAACTTTCTCTGTTCTCTCTCCTAAGACTTTTTCTAATACTCACTTAAAGAACCTCTTCAATCTAGCATTTGAACTATTATTTATAGTGAAATCTAGTACAACTGTATATAACCTGCGAATAATCGCAACCTCTGATCGTAAATTTATTCTATATTCGCAAACCCTTCACACTTCTCCCGTGTTTCTTCTATTATCACATTATCTTGCAACACTTTTCTCTTGTATTTGTTACTATGTTCGTAACCCTATATCTTGTGATATTCTGTCCCTACAGGTAGTATGATCCCTTTCCTGCGATATCATGTATTAAAAATGGTCCTCCCCATGTTGGTGCTAATTTACCCTATTTATTCTCTCGTTGATATTGCGGTATAGTCCATAGCACATACTGTACTTCTACAAAAAATTTAAGCTCAACCCTTTTATTGTATTCCATTGCTAGCCTACGCTCATAGTTCTCCATTCTTTGTAACGCTATTTCCCTTCTCTCTTATAGATCATCGAGCCTCTCTAGCATCATATCCGATGTGAGGTTCTTTTTCCATGCTTCGGCCTTTGTCTTAGGAATGATTATCTCCGTTGGGATGACCACCTCAGCTCCGTAGGTGAAAAGGAATGGAGATTCACCGGTTGCTAATCTTCTCGTGGTTCAGTATGACCACAAGTTATTGTGTAGTTGCTCGAACCATCGGCCTTTATCTTTATCCAGCGTTTTCTTAAGAATGAGGGCGGTGGATTTTTGTGTGGCTTCGGCTTGTCCATTATTCTGAGGGTAGATGGGAGTGGAATTGTTCTTCCTGATCTTGAATGTATCGAAGAGCATGTCAATGTTCTTTCCTTGTAGCTGCTTTCCATAGTTGGAAATAATTTCCGCGGGAATGCCAAACCTACAAATAATATTCTGGAAGATAAAAGTGAATACGTCTACATCTATGATTATGGCTAGAGATTTTGCTTCCACCTATTTGCTGAAGTAGTTTGTGTCTACTATTAAGAATCTTTTTTTTCCTGTCCCTTCGACCAATGGTCCGACGATGTCGATTCCCCACTTTGCAAAGGGTCGGGGTCTTCCCACTAAATTTAACTTTGTTGTTGGGGCATGAATCCTTTTGGCGAACCTCTGACATTCTTCGCATCGTCTAGACATCCTAGCAGCGTCTTGTATCATCTGCGGCCAGTAATATCCTTGCATTTTATCTTTGTCGGCCAATAATCGCATCCCGCTATGGTTGCCTACGTCTTCATAATGAATTTCCTTCAGGATACGATGACCCTCATCCCTGGATAAGAGGTGTAGTAGGGGTCCAAGGAATAATTTCTTGTACAGGATTCCGCCACGAAGCTCGTATCTTCCTGCATTTGATTGCACTTTTCTAGCTTGTGTCACGTCAGCGGGCAGTGTCCCTTCTTTGAGGAAGAGGTGGACTTCGGTTCTCCAATATTCTTCGTTGCTGAAATCTTCATCTTTATTTTCTCTCGAAAAGATGTCATCTTCGGCGAAGTCTTCGGCGATATCTTCCCCTTATTTTCTTCGGAGATATCTTCTCCTATGTCGTCTTTATAATTTGTTCAAGCGACAATTTGTTGTGGAGTGACCTAAGGTTGGTATACTCTTGTTATCTTGATGTCCTTGACGTCCTTGTTTTTCAGCATTGACGAAATGTAGGCTAAGGCATCGGCATGTCTGTTGTCTTTTCTACACATATGCCGGAATTTAATATCGGGCACTTGCGATGCTAGGGTTTGGACTTGATCCATGTATGATGTAGTTGCAGAATAATCTACAACTACACCCTCAATAGAATTAGTAAAAACTCAAGAAGTTCTTGATGGTGAATGATAACTTTCTTATTAATTCTCTTAGTTGATTACATAGAATTATCAAAATGGAACTAGAATAGTTACAACTTTTTCTATTCTCTTTCCTAAGATAATTTCTTACACTCATTAAAAGAACCTCCCGAATTTTACATTTGAACTCCTATTTATAGTAAAACTTATGCAGCTGTATATGAATTGCGAAGTATCACAATTCATCCTCGCAAAATTATTTCATCCTCGCAAAACTTCATATTTCCCCGCACTACTTATATCATCGTATCATTTTATAACTATTTCCTCCTTTATTTATTACGATACTCGTGAACTATTATCTTGCGATATTCAGTACCTACATCTTGCCTCTTCTCATGTCAATTCTACGAAGAAGAAATGTCATGAGAATCTCTATTCTCGTAAATTTAGTGTAGTTATTACCACCCATCAAGTTCGCAACACGTCTTTTTACTTTTCCCTTACCTTTTTGACACGTTTCTTCGTAACCGTTCTTTTCAACCGTTCACGCTTACTCGTATTAATGAGTTTCTATCTTCATCAAACTCTCTCTATTTATAAATATTATCCTTTGTTTTTGCTTTTTATTCTCTTATCTTATTCATCTTCTTCACCACTTCTTCCTCTGCAATCTCTTTTATCTTTTTTCCTTTCTATTTTCCATCTTATATTCAATGGCACCAAAGAAAAAAACTATTGAACAGATTAATGCGAACTTGTTTGATAGGGACCTCATTCTCTCTGAGATTGAAGGTTATGATAATAAATCTTCTCTCTGTGTGAAGCTCTTTACCAACTATGTTTGGGATGATCAGAAAATTTTAATCTCACGAGGTCAAATCCTCGCAGGTCTTCCTCTTCCTCTTTATGATGTTAACTTTCCTCTATTCTATGAAATTATTTCCCACCCCAATTTTTCTTGTGCCATTTACCAATTGACAGGTGATTGTATTCGCCTCTTAGTTGAATTCGCAAATCGTGCCGCTTTTGGGAAATCTTTGTATTCAGTTGATCTTAGGAAACCTGGATTTGAGAATATGGAAATTGTTGCTGCGAATTATACAGTTGAGGGTTTCTTCAAAAATTACACACTAATTCCTGCGAGGAAAGAAGATAATCGTTTGGGTGTTCGTCTTCATCGTAAAGCTAATATCGCAGCAGATGATCTTCTCATGCACGATATTTATTATGCCTCAGGAAATAATAAGACACCTCGTCGTTCTAATGATGAAGATTGGTATAAGTAACCTTTAATATTATCGGGTTCTTATATTTCTGGGATAGTAGAACTTCCCGCGAACCTTCAGAATCGCCATTATCAACCTTGGGTTTATAGAAATGTATGTACTTCCATCTCCTTATCTTTTTGTTACCCTTTAATTTCAAATGAGGTAAGAAACACTCTTGTATTTTTCTAAACAATATATTGTTGCCTCTGTTTCTTATCCTTATTTGAATTTGCAGGTTCCACTTCTTCCTGAGATTTCTCATGAGTGAAAATAAGAGTTCTACTTCTTCTAAAAGGTTTACCGCAAGACAACAAACTCTTCGTTCTCGAAGGTTACCCAAGCTTCTGGTAGTCAAGATGATGCTCTTCGCAAAGGGAAAAGGAAACTTCAAGATGTTGTTTATGAGAGGAGGAAAAAGAAGAAACTCTCAACCAAGTCTCATTCCAATGTAATCTCTTCTAATGAGAATATTGAGGAAGATCTTGGTGATGAAGATGATAAATTTCCTGAGAAGGACTTTAGTTCTAATTCCGATACCCTTTCTGACGAAGGAGATGATGATAATGATGTTGATGAAGGTGAAAATGAAGATTGCAGATCCTGAAACTTTTGCCTCAAAGAATGGTTAGCATATCTGAGGCTTTCCTCCATTCTTCTCGTGGATTAGGAAATTCTCCTACAGTGAATGCTCGCAAACTTATTGCGAAGGCTTGTAAAGTTCCTACTGTAATTGATAATAACTCCCTCAAAGGCATTTCAAGATTCGTCTCTCCTGCTTCATTATATGCTTTAGGTAGCATGGTAAGTTTCTTCTCTATTCCTTGTTTATTTCCTTTATTTTTTTGATTTCTAACCCCTTTTTTTTGTTTAGGTTGGAAGAGTTAGTTGTCAGGCAAATGCTTGATTGGGAAAGACGTCATTCTATTGCTGAGAAGAAAACTTTGAATCGTTGTAAGAAGTTAGAGGTTGAAAATTCAAATCTCCGTCAGAAAGTAGAGGATTTAAGTATTGATAACGCATAATTAACATCCCATCATGAAGATAATTCACAATCTGCGAGCATCGCAATTGATAATTCTTCTCTTCTTGAGGAGAATAATCAATTAAAGCTTGAAAATTCTTCTCTTCGTAATGATAAGAAGCAATTAGAAGGTAAATTCTTTGCGATGGTAATTATTTTGATTACTTTTCCTTCGTAATTTGCTAACCAATTCCTTAATTTCTCTCCTTGCTGCAGAAAATTATGCGAAGATGAATGACGATCTGGAAACTATCCTTGCTAACCGTAATAAGAAAATTTTTGATTTGAGATCTCAGCTTCTAATTTCCAAGCATAACCATAGTTTATATGTAAAGCGTTTTCGAGCTAAGATGACTCGCAAGATTTGCGAAGATAATGAAATTCCTCTCAAGAAGTACCATACGCTCCTTTCCGAAGAAATTCCTGAAGATACTCCATATCTGGAAATCTCTGATAGTGAAGTTGAAGATGATAGTGAAGTTGAAGAAGAAGATCATTTTGATGGGAATAGATCGCCTGAAAAATAACTTCACTCTTTTTTGTATATCTGTTCTGTAACTTCACTCTTTTTTGTATGTCTGTTCCGTTTCTTTTCAATACAACACTTTCTTCTTGATTGCACTTTTAATCAATCCAACAATTTCTTTTTCAAAGCTTAATTTGAATTAATCTTTATTTTATTGATTGTTTTCCTTATTCGCATAACTTGATCATGTGGAGAGAAATAATATATCTTAAAGACTTAGCTTAGTATTCCCCTTCCCCTTATTATTGCTCTTCAAATGATCAACTATCGCTGGAAGTATTAGAATATCCTTCTCAATTTATCTTACGAAGTTTCGTCTTATTGTGATTATGAATAAAAATTCCTCCCTTTAAAGTATAAGAAATATAAGCCTTTTGCATTTTTCGGAATGTTGTGAAGTAAATAATAAATCTCCCCTTGAAGTATAGGAAGTATGAAGTATACGAAATATGAAATACCCTTAAGAAGTATAAGAAGTATAAAATATCTTTGAAGAAGTATTAGCAGTATTCAATTCATGAAGAATTGCCCAATATATGAAGAAGTATAAGAATTATTACTCACTGTATGAAGAAGTATAATAAGTACTTAACCTTCGCAAAATTAAATATCCGTTGAAGAAGTATAATAAATATGATATATTCTTGAAGAAGTATAAATAGTATTGAATTTGTGGAGAAATATTCAATACATGGAGAAGTATAAGAAGTATGTAATTCTCGTAAAATTTTACGAGTATGAACTTATCTGTATTTGATTGCTATCAAAATCGCATCTTTTGTTAAGTCTTCGTGAAAATTCTTCAATGATGTTATCTTCTTTGATAGGACATCTTGTAAAAAATATTCAATGATATTGACGAAGCTGTCTTCTCTTCAAAACTTCATGATGCATATTCTTGTAAAATTTCTTCAATGATATCGACGAAGTTGTCTTCTTTTCAGATCTTCATAATGTATATTCTTGTATAATTTCTTCAATGATTTTGATGTAATGAATTTCATTAATTTATGTGGTCTTATCATGCCTTCCTAAGTAAAGGTCTTATTTTGCCACCTCTTTTGTAGTAAATTTTTGTATTTGCGATAATATGACAAGTCTGAACATTCTTGCGAACATACAACCTCGTGACATTATCGTCTTGCGATGAAATCGCATGACGTTTTTACACTTTCATGTAATAACCCATTGATCTCATCTTAACTTCTTTGTTTCATTCTGCGAGTTCTTTTTGTATTTTTTTTTATTTTATTTTTTTAGAATGCTCGCAGAACTTCATTTGTTGCACAAATATGACAAGCCTTTATGTTTTCGCAAACAAGAAGCCTCGTGACATTTGCGTCTTATAGCACGTATCAGCTCTCCCTAATGGAGGGTGCTGCCCTTTATCTTCCCCCCTGGTTGCCCCTTCAAGGAAGCGTACATCGACCATACAAGGTTAGCTCTTCCCATCCGGTTCTGCCAACAACCAGCTTTTGATCGCAACCTCTTATCCTTTTTGCCTATAGGGCTTATAGTTACGAGGTTGCACCCTATGGGGTATCTTTGGGCCAAGTGCATCATTTGCCAAGACTTGTCAAAAATGGCAGATGTGGTTCAACCTCACCCGGCACTCTTGACTCAACCGTGTACCTCGGCGCCTTGATCTTTTTCTGCACTTCTTGGGAAAGACAGTATGCCTTAGTCGCCTAACCTAAATCCTCTTACACCGCATTTTATATTACGTAATGTCGCTAGATTAGGTGAGAATCCAAGGTGTCTAACCCAGATAGGTACCCCATTATTGGGTTGTACCCCTAAAATTTTACCATGTACTAAGGGCCCTTGGTGGTGTTCCGGTCACCCTTATCCACGTTTATAGGTACCCCCTTAAATGACGTACTTTAGGACTTTGCCTCTTACGAAATATAGCTTCGCGAACTAGGGTGTACGCCACAAAGGTTTGCCTGTATAAAATATTTTATGCGGCTCTCTTTCTTTTTTGGAGGCTGATCACAGATTGCGGTCTTTTATTCGCAAATTAATGAAAGTTTAATCGCAATATAAATTTTGAAACTCGTAACTTTTCCCAATTTCCTGCGAGCAAACAATATTCATAAAAAATTTCATGAGTTTTATGGATAATACCTTTTCAAATATAGTCTGTTCCAAGGTCTACCAAGCCTCAAACCCATGTCTCTCCTTCGGATCCATCAGCGATAAGCTCCGCTTCCTACAACTTCTTTAATAACATATGTTCCATCCCATTTTGGTGCTAATTTTCCTCCATTTTCTTTTTGATATGGAGGTGTTTCTCGATGACCAAATCACCTGGTTTATATTCACGTTCAATGACTCTCTTGTTGTATTCTTGAGCTAATCGTTTCCCGATAAATCTTCATATGGTGCAACACCTTTTCTCTTTTTCTTCCAAATCATCCAATTCACTTAATATTACTCCCGCACTTAAATTTCTTTCCCAAGCTTCTTTCTTTGTTGTCGGAATTACAACCTCTGTGGATAATACTGCTTCTATTCCATATGTTAGACAATAAGGAGACATTCCAGTTGCTTCTCTTTTAGTTGTATTGTATGCCCAAACTGCGCTAGGTACTTGCTCGCACCACCCTTTGAGATATCCTTCTAATTTCTTTTTGATTGTATCTGCGATTATTTTATTTGTTGCTTCTGCCTGTCCATTAGATTGTGGATATAACGGGGTTGACTTCCCACATTTTATCCTAAAAGCACTGAGTAACATCTCTATGTTCTGCCCCTCAAATTGTTTTCCATTATCAGATACTAGTTGTGCTGGAACCCCGTACCTGCAAATGAGGTTCTCAAATATGAATGTAAAAACATCTTTATCACGAATATGTTGTACTGCTTTTACTTATGCGATCTTCATGAAATAATCTGTTGCAACTATCAAGTATCGCCTTTGTCCAGATCCAGGTATAAATGGTCCAACAATATCCAACCCCCATTTACCAAAAGGCCAGCAGCTTGTTGAAGAAGTTAATGTGGCCCCTGGTGCATGAATTCTTTTACCATGTCGTTGACATTCCTTGAATCTTCGTACGAAAAATTTTGCGTCTGTATGCATATAAGGCCAGTAATATCCTTGTATCTTTGCTCTATATGCTAGATATCTTCCCCCACTATGATTTCTAGCTTCTCCTCCATGTAACATCTTCAATATTTTTTCTCCTTCTTCGCGAGTTAAGCACCTGAGAGGTGGTCCATTGAAAGATTTTCCATAAAAAATTCCTTCTCGCAACTCATAGTTTGTTGCACGACTCTTTAATTTATGTGATTCTAGTCTGTTCCTGGATATTTCTCCTGTTGCGAGATATGCATGAATTTCTTTTCTCCAATATGCGATGTTGTTTGATAACTCTCTTTCTACTTCCATCGCAACAACTTCCTCAATTTCTTTCTCTTTGTCCACTGATGGGTGTTGAATTGTCTGTATTTGGATATTTCTTGTATTTGGATTTGTCATCATGCTTGGAATAAATGCAAAAGCATCTGCGAGACGGTTATATTTTTTAGATATATGTCTCCATTTTAATTTTGGTATCTTCGCAGATAATTCCTCAACGAGTTTCTTGTATTTCTTCAAAGAAGATTCATTTGTGGTATATTCCCCTTTAATTTGACAAATCACTAACTGCGAATCACTTGTTATCCTTATACTTTCAAGCTTCTTTTATATTGTGATCTTTAATGCATGCACTCTACAAACTTCGTACTCTGTTTCATTGTTCGTGGATGCAAATTCTAGTCTGAATGAGAATGTTGTTCTTTCTCCTTCTCAGAAATCAACACGACTCCAATTCCATTTCCCTCACTATTGGATGATCCGTCCAATAGAATTTCCCATCTATCCGGTTCTCGTTAACAAGTCTTTTGGATTTCCAAATTCTTCTTCAACATCCATCATTTCCTCTACTGCTTCATCTTCTTCCAAAGGAAATTCTGCCAAAAAATCTGCGACGACTTGTGATTTTTTGTGATGACAATACTTCGTATTTTATCTTGTAATGGTTTACTTGTACATTCCACCTTTCTATTCTTCCTGACCTTTTTGTGTTCTTCATGATTGATTCAATTGGGACTTTGGTTACCACTTTTATCACATGTGCTTGAAAGTATATTCGTAACTTGAATGATGCATAAACCAGGGCTAAGATTAACTTCTCCATTTTAGAATAATTCTTCTCTCACGCATTAAAGGTTTTACTAATGTAGTAAATGGGCCTTTCTACTCTGCGTCTGCTCGCAACAGAACTGCACTTAGAGCATATGGAGTTGTTGCGAGGTATACCAATAATTCTTCGTCTCTCTCTGGTTTCTGTAGTATAGATGTATTTGCGAGGTATTCTTTGATTCCTTGAAAATATTTTTCACATTCATCAGTCCACTTGAATTTTGCTCCCTTCTTAAGTATGTTGAAAAAATGCTTGCACTTATCTGACATTCGCGAAATAAATCTTCCAAGTGAAGCCAAGAGTCCATTTAGCTTTTGTACTTCTTTTACCGTTGCAGGTGTTGGCATGTCACGAACTGCTTGGACCTTTTCTGGATCAACTTGTATTCCCTCCTTTGATACTATGTATCCCAAGAACTTTCCAGATGAAACCACAATTATACATTTCTCAGGATTTAATTTGATGTTGAACTTTCTCATTTGCTCAAATATTTCCTTCAAATCTTGCACATGATCTTTAGCTTCCTTGATTTTTATCAACATATCATCTACATATACCTCCAAAGTTTTATGTATCCACTTCGCGAACACTTTTTCAACCATACGTTGATATGTAGCACCCGCATTCCGCAAACCAAATGGCATCTTCACATAACAATACAAACCCCTTGGAGCAAAAAAGGCAAGTTATGTTCTTGATCTTCTTCATGAGTGATATTTTATTATACCCTTTATATCCATCAAGTGAAGTGACTCTATCATGACCTGCAAATGATTCCACCATTTGTGGTATATCTGGTAATGGAAAACTGTCTTTGGGACATGCCTTGTTTAGATCAGTGAAATCTATGCAAATTCTTATTCCTTTATTCTTTTTCTAACAATGACCATATTCGCAATCCATTTTGGATATTTTGCTTCCTTATGATCCCCGCATCCAACATCTTTTGTAATTCTTCTTCTATCTGTACATGATAATTTTGTGATATCTTCCTTATTCTTTGTTTGAATGGTCTTACATTTTTATCTATGTTCAATCTATGACACGCCACTGTTGGATCAATTCCTGGTATCTCATCTACACTTCCTGCGAAGATATCTTTATATTCTCGCAAAATATCAATAGTTCTTTTTTCTTCTTCTTCATCCATCTTAGTTCCAATTTGCAAGAATAAAGGCTCCTCTTTACTTCCAATATTTATTTCTTTAGTTGGTTCAACTGCAACATAGCTTGGACTTTTCTCCCCCATAGGTGTTGGTTCTTTGATTATTTTTGCTGGTTCCCCTTCTTTTTCTGGAATATCATTTGGTATACCTCTCCCTTCCTTTGCTCTTATTGTATACACTCGGAATTCTTCTTCCTTTTTTGTTTCCTTCGCAAGTTTCCTACGAAGATGTTTCTTTCTTGCTCTTCCTCCGCATTGCGTTACTTCAATTTGATAACAAAATTTTGCACTATCAAGATCTCCTTTTATTTCTTGTATTCCATTTGGTATAGGAAATTTGATTCTCTGATGTAATGTTGAAGCAACAGCTTTGATTGCATGAATCCACGGCCTTCCTATCAGCATGTTATATGGAGATTCCATATCTATCACACACAAGATTACATGTGTTTCGATTTCTCCTAGTAATATTCGCAGCGCGATTTCCCCTTTAGATTTTGTTGTAGATTTTCCTAATACATGAATAAGACATTTTGAATTTGTGATTTCTTCATCTTTAATTCCCATCCCCTTAAGTGCATGATAGAATATGATATTAACAGAACTCCCTATATCAACCAAAATTCGGTTTAATTTCCATTTTTCTACAGCTTTCTTATCTTCTAACATGATCGGAATTGTGATCACCAATGGTGAAGTGTGGTTCAAGTCTTCATTTGGAATTTCTGATGCTGAAAATGTGATTTTCCGCTTTTCCCATTCTTCTAAAGTTGTTATCTTTTCTTCCTCCATGATCTTTCTTCCTCTACAATCTCGCTTGTATATTTTTCCCTTCATATTACTATGAAATTCATCAATCATTGTCTTTGTGATCATATTACATTCTTCTTTTTTGCAATCTCCATCTACTGACTTCATTTGATCTTCAAATTTTCCACAATTCCCTCAAATTTAGGCTACCACAATTCTCAAGTCCCTATTTCTAGCGCCAATTATGTAGTTGCAGAATAATCTACAACTACACCCTCAATAGAATTAGTAAAAACTCAAGAAGTTCTTGATGGTGAATGATAACTTTCTTATTAATTCTCTTAGTTGATTACATAGAATTATCAAAATGGAACTAGAATAGTTACAACTTTTTCTATTCTCTTTCCTAAGATAATTTCTTACACTCATTAAAAGAACCTCCCGAATTTTACATTTGAACTCCTATTTATAGTAAAACTTATGTAAACATATGAATTGCATAAGTATCGCAATTCATCCTCGCAAAATTATTTCATCCTCGCAAAACTTCATATTTCCCCGCACTACTTCTATCATCGTATCATTTTATAACTCTTTCCTCCTTTATTTATTACGATACTCGTGAACTATTATCTTGCGATATTCAGTACCTACATATGCTGAGAGAGTCTCATCATAGGTGTTATAATCCATCTTTATCTATCGGATGACTAGTTGTGAGTCGCTTGTTAGTCTCACGTCCAATATTCCTAACTCTATTATCAATCGAAGAGAATATACCACTGCCTCGTATTCAACAATGTTTTTGGTATGCCCTTCAAATTCCAGCCTCAGCACATACACCATCCTATCACCAGCGGGTGTTGTTAGAGCATAGATCGGTTGAACCCACCAAGCATTGGTATGTCAAGTTTGGTTGTCATATTTTAGTGAATCAAAACTCATTTAAAGAGTCGGTTGATTATATACTAGGGTCGTTGGATATGAGACTTACAAGTATTACATGAATACTCGAAGAATATGAAGAAGTATGGAGCTACAACGACAAACATCATCCTTCCTCTTGAGGTTGGTAATATTTGACTTGAACTATTTCATTCCCTAACGTATCTTTCAAGTTGTGCATATTGCAAACATAACTGCGAAGCTGTGTGTGATACTCTAGTTAGACATAGTATTAAGGAATACAATACGAGGTTTATTGATGAACCATTAAACTTTGTATATAAGACATCGACATGATCATATGAATGCTATTGTGATTATGTATGGGTATGAGTGAAGATTTCATCCTAGGAAACAATGTTTTACATTTTTTTAAAGGAAGTAAGTTCATAAACTTGTTTTGTGAATCGAAAGGGAAATCACTAGGCTTATTGGTATTGTTATTCATTGCAAATCTATTTTGAATTACCACTATATGTTTTTAGTATAACCGCTCATAAAATTGTTTATGTATCTTGATAACACTATTCACAAAGCCTGACTTATGTATTGGTATGACTTTTATTAGTGAAACCGATCTTAAGTAATCACTCAAGATGGTATGATCGATGCCTTGTAAATAACAACTTTTATCTAGCTATTGGGGAACCAATCCTAGTAAGAGGTGCAACAAATTCATAAGAGGGGAATCGATCCTTGTAAGAGGTGCAACACGTTTTAGTAGATGGGGGAACCGATCCTATAAACATGTACAACAAGTTTGTAGTTTTAGGGGAACCGATCCTGTAGACATGTGCAACTGAATACAGGTAGTTACCATAAGTTATGGGGAACCGATCCTAGTACCTAGTCAACCGAATTTTGGTAACTAGTGTGAACAATACTCACATGGAGGTAGAACCGAACTTGTTTTGGTAGAACCGTGAAACCCATGATTGGTGATTTGATAGGATAATCAATCACATAGTTCTTGGAATTCAGACAAACCAATTCTAAACTTATTTAGTAGTGTGGCAAATCGTTTCCAAGATTGTAAGTATAAAAAAGGACTTGCAAAGTAAGGATGTCGACATTTGAACATGTGCAGTAACTCTTATCTTTAATTGTTCAATGATATTCCTTAATAGCTGAAGGAGAATCTCGGGATCGAAATAAATTGAGAATCTTTTAATTAAGGTTTCTTTGTTTTTATATGCTATTTAATTTCCAGCAATTAAATGCATATCTTTAGAAAATAATAATTAGTAATGTTCATTTACTGATTATAGATTTTTCTATTGGGATTTCGGTCAATATTTGGACAGTGCATTTCCAGGAGTTATGAAAACCGATTTTTTGTTTATTGCATATCTTTGAGATATTCGGTTTTGGAAATTTCTTGGTGTCCAAACTTCCTTGTCAATAAATACTTAAGTTTGCATTCCTAGTAAACTAATCCTCAGAGCCAGCAAAACTACCTCAGTTATGTTGTTACTGGTGGAGCCGCCTATTCGGAGAGGAAAGTAACCTAATTAGGTGAAATCTCTTACGGACGCTCAGTTTAACGACTTCTTTGGGATTAAGAAGCTCTATTAGTACCGTTGGTGGGAAACTAAATAATTGCAGTTTATTTTAGTTTTCGATTGATTTGATTGACTAATGGTGGCTGAACTTTGATTTCCGTGTCATTTACTTTTATTTTCCGCAATTATAATTGTGTTTGTTATAATTTAAAGTAAATTGCACAAACGTTAATTCCTATTTTACTTGATAGACAATCCCTAGAGTTTGGTTAAGTCCAAACCTATTATCAAGTAAACATACTTCGTTATTGTATTATCTCGATCTCGTATCCATAGACGATCACACGAAATGTGAACCTATTAGTTGTATTGTCTCGACTCAGTCCATAGACAAACACTTTCGGAAAAGGACTTATAGGTGGAAAAGTTTTAGATTGAGGTATATTTGGGTTCCCCTGTCTTTTCAATTGGTATCAGAGCAGGTAAACATGAAAATATCTAACAATCTATGTTTGGTGTGATCCAACCTATAAGAAATGAATTCGAGTTCTCATGAATCGGCTTCGATTAACATACCGCCAAGATTTGACGGATCAAACTATCTATGGTGGAAATCTGCTATGATATCTTTTCTTCAATCATGAGACTTTAATACATGTCTATTAGTCATCGATGGTTATGATCGCCCGAAAATAGCAAATTCGGAAACTGAGTTTTAATGCTTAGTAAATTTCTCAACTGAAGAAAAGGATTTTGCTAAGAAGAATTCAGAAGGTTTGAATGCTATTGTACATGTTGTAAGTCGTGATCTACAACATCATGTATCAACATGCCTAACTTCGAAAGAATCTTGGGATAATCTTCAGATCGTATTCGAAAGAAACACTTCAGAGAAAGAAGCTAGACTTCAAACTCTATTATCCGAATGGATGACAATGACATTTTTGAACAGTTTTACCTCAAACTCTCTGAGATAATTAATGCTTCTTTCTCTCTTGAAAAGACTATCTCTGAAAAAGACATAATATGCAAAATTCTCAGATTGTTTCCATCAATATACTATTCTAAGAAGCATGCAATTCTTATAGCATTGCTCGGTCGAACTCACATGCGTTGCTATCTCAAGCATGTTTGTCAATGTTAGTGATCGAAACTATAAGTCTTGATTTCTAGCCTATTTATAGATGTCTCGAACTAGGACATAGATAGTGTAGTTGAGCTTAGATTTTTGGGCGTTCATCATTTGAAGACGAAAAACTACTAAGAGGAGCTTGTGGAACTTCATCGGCAAAATGTATGTGGAGACTTAAACTCGTTGTTTGAGGGTAAAAACTAATTCTGTTATTTTTGGTAAATTGGGTGTGTTGATGAGAAACGAATTCAAACCCTAAACAAATGCACTGCACGAGAGTACTTTTAGATTCGAGATATCAATATGTAAGACTCTGGCCTAAACCAAGAAATGGCCATTCCATATTCAATTCGGTCACAAAGTGAAGGAGAAGGGGTTGATCTTAGGGAGGGAATCGAAAAAGGTGTTTGAGATCCAAACATTGAATTATGAAGGTGTGGTTGTTTATGACTTGTATCAGAATGTGGAACTGTCTTGTAGAATATAAGCTATCAGTTCTTGGTGTTTTCTGGATACTGTGTTGATAACACTTGTGTTGTTATTTTTGTCGAAATAGGTTGAAAACCTATTTATACAAGTCATTTGAGCGCACGCCCTGATCTCGTAGGAAGTGGAGGTGATTAAACAGTTGAGAAGTGGGGTTGTGTAAAGAGTGGTGATCACCACATTTCCATTATGAGGGAGAACTGATCATACTTTCACCTACTGCTCCCATTGTTGTTAACCGTCCGTATTTCCTGATTCTTTCTCATAATGGGCGCGTTGCACGCCGCACGTTGTAAACCTCCAGACCAATACCCCAGTGAGTATCCCCTAGTGACATGTTTTATGTCTCGGGTAAAAGGGTCAAGTCGTGGGACTTGCCGCTGAAAGCAGCACGCAGCGTTTTAGGTTAAATAACTAAGTTATTTGTGAAGCCGATATTCATGAAATATCGTATGTATTCGATGCACCTAAAGCATCGCTTTTAAACAAGCAGCTCCAAATAATCGATGTGCATGGATCATCGTTGTTTTAGAGCTCGATCGAATCAGTCACGGATTGAGCGTCTCAAAAGAAGCACGACCGCCCTTTTTCAAGGAGTTGGTGGGTGCTACGCATGCATCCCAAGGAGTGGAAAATCAGTTCCTATAGGAGAATGGCGACTGGTAGCCATTCTAAAATACTATCGGTCAATCCAAGTTAGATCTGGAATGCTTAAATTGGCTAGCCAAGTTGAGTGGCTGAGGCAATTTGCGGCAGTTAATGACTGTTATTGAATTACATGCAAGCAGCACAACTAGTTACCTTTGGGCGATCGTTTGGGATACCTGTGAGCTAGTTGTTTCTTGGACGATTGCCCCTCGTGAAATAAACGTGGATGGTGATCACAACGACATCTTGTTGGTCACCTGAAATCAAATCTAGGTCGGTCAACTCATCTGGAAAAATTGGACGGCGGAGATGATTTGCGGCAGTTGCATACTACCGTTGATTTAATTTTAGGGTTTAGGGGATGCGTGGCTAACCATGTTTTGGCTAGTCGAATCAAAGTGTTGGGCGCTGATTCGAACAGGCCGGTCGGCCATGTGCAAAGACGAGTCGTTGGTGAATATGCTAACATATCATGGGACATCTAAAATTAGATCCAACCCACTCGATTCGGCTGGTGAAGATGGATGGTTGTGATCGATTTACGGCAGGAAAATACTGTCGCAAACACCAATTAGGGTTCAAAGTAGCCCGTTCACCCTACTTTTGGTAAACGATTCTATACAATCTTGGCTTGCCATGAGCAAGTCGATCAACCAAGGGTGGATCTGGGTCGACGGTGAATGCGACGACACCTCATTGGCTACCTGAAATTGGATCTAGGTCGTCTGTCCAGTCAGGCGAAGATGGACGGCCAAGATCAACTTGTGGAAGTTGTATGATGTCGCAACCCATACTATGGTTTTGGAATAGCGCGTTCGCTCTAGTTTGGCCAAACATTTTAACACTCCCGGGACTTGTCGTGGGTAGGTCGATCGACTAAGGGATAAATTAAGCCGTCAGTGAACACGCCAATACTTCTTTGATCGTTCGAGATGCGACCTACGCCGTCCAACTATGTTGGCTAAGTTGGACGGATGTTATGGGTTTTGAGACCGTTTCTGCCGGTCTTTGTTTGTTTGAGTATGTTTTGCCAACAGTGCGATCACATATATTATGGTCAATTGTTCGAAGCGCTATGGATGTTCTAGATGGGATTCGCTCGGCCGGGATGCTAGTGGGCCCTCCCCTGGTCATTATGATGATCGCCTAATTCTTCCAGGAGTAGGCTAGGCTTGTTAAATTGCATGGCCAAATTGTATGGCCGTGATCATTTTTTAAGACTAATATTAACAGTCTAGATTTTCCCTAAGGAATTTAAGTGTGTTCGATCGAGCTAACTTAAAAGTACGTCGATACAAAATTCTCTTTTCCAGAAAGTGTTGTAGCCTGTGTGAGTAACATGCACATCTCAATACCGACACTTCGGGAGATTCATGCTAGTCTGCTGAGAGTGAACATTTAATCGTCATATCATGTCAATATTGAGAGTTTGGCTGGGAACATAGCATAGGAAAATACTAGGCAAGTCATGCATTAGTGAATAATGCTGTTAGAAAATAGAATTCACATAATATTTGGGATTGTTTCTACACGCACCATTATGAGTGAATTTCATATAAATGTATTGAATTTCTCAATACATATTTAAGTGGATAGGTTTGAGCACTCATCACTTTTAAATGGCCCAACCTCTTTATATAACGATGGCGCATTGAATATACTGAATTGCTCAATACATATGTAAGTGGAGAGGTTTGAGCACTCATAACTTTTAAATGTCTCAACCTCTTTACAGAGCAATGGTGCATTAAATACATGGCTTTATAATTTTATCCCTGATCTAAAAACCACCATCCACACTCTTCTATCACTTGGAAAGTCTATTTCTACTTTATCTCCTATAATTGAGACATAAGTCGTTTTACGATATAATTTTCTACTATACACATTTGAGATTTCGAGTTGAGTATATCTCACTTACATATTTCTCGAAATATGTGTTGGCAAGATTTCGCTTTAGCCATGTTCATCTTTACTCATGAAGAAATTCATGTACACATTTCAATAACTTGAAATTTGCTTTGATGCTAATAGTGTGTGAAAACGGTTATTCTCATTATATAAGAATGTTTCAATGATTGGAATGTAGAGTTGATAATGTAACCATCTTTGGATATAACCATATATAGTGTGTTCGCACATTAGTTTATAAATCCATGAACCGGGAGACAAGTGTATGCATATGTGTGATATGAAATTGGTGAAGGAGACAAGATAAGTATGCGTACCCGTACACATACTGGCGGAAGTTTTCGAACAGAAAATATCTACAGGGTTTGGGAATTACAAAATAAACTAGTCACCTTAAGTATGCATACCCGTATGCATACTGGCAAAAGTATTCGAACCGAGAATTTCTGCTGAGTTTGGAAACTTAACAAACTCAAAATCCGGTTGCTTAAGAACGCATACCCGTACGCATACTTAAGATGGTTATTTTTATCAAATCGGTTTGTTCATGAACTTAAACATTTAAATGTTAAGGAATGTAATCTTTGCAAACTGTGGATATAATGTTCATGATTGATTCAAGTGAATCAAACCGATTTTGCTTCAATTGTGTTCTTAAATAATTCATGAGAATATATCACTTGAACAACTCATTAACTAGTTTCATTTGAGTCATTTGAACTAGTTATGATTAAGATGAATAAGGTTGATATGAGAGTAATCATATGGCTAACCTCGGTTAACTACTTGTGAACCAACATGGTTTACACGTTTAGGTATGGCTACATAAACCTAAATGAGGGTACATTTCATTTGTGTATAACAAGCTAAGTTCGATCTAACAGTTGAAAGATATTAGCTTGGTTGAATCATGTTTTTCATCTAACGGTGATTATTGAATGCTTTGTTACCAAGTTAACTTAAATTGCAAACCCTAATTTAGAGACTATACAAAGGAGAACTCTATCAACTGGGAAACCTAATACCCACACCTCATGTGTGTTACTAGTTGCATAACTAGAGTCGATTCTCCTTTAACCTTAGGTTTGTTCTCGAGACCCTGTAGGTTAAAGACTTGAAGACTTCATTGGGGTTTTGAAGCCAGACCCAACTATTCTCTTTGTAGTTACGTGATCTAATCTTGTTGTTTCTATCGTTTTGAGTACAATTGGAATAATTGACTCGAGATTTTATATCTCCGATAGGCAAGATAAAAGTAGTCATAAACATCTTCGTCTCATCGTTTCTGATTCCACAATAACTTGTTTCACTAGTCGATTAAGTTTATTGTGAGGTGATTGATAATATTAGGCTCATCTTCGGGAATATAAGTCTAGTTTATCAATTGGTTCATGTTCACCTTGATTTATCAAAAGACGGAACAAAAACTCTTGGGTATTCATGTGAGAGACGGATTTATTCAATCCTATAGACTTTTCTGTGTGATACATTTTTTTTATCAAGTCTTAGAATTTGGGTCGTAGAAACTCTTGGTTGTAGGTGAGATCATCTAAGGGAATCAAGTGCGTAGTATCCTGGTGGGATCAGAGATGTAAGGAACGCTACTGTACCTTGAATCAGTGTGAGATTGATTAGGGTTCAACTACAGTCTAGTCCGAAGTTAATTTTTAGTAGGCTAGTGTTTGTAGTGGCTTAATATAGTGTGGTGTTCAAACTGGACTAGGTCCCGGGGTTTTTCTGCATTTGCAGTTTCCTCGTTAACAAAATTCTGGTGTTGTGTTATTTCTTTTCCCCATTGTATTTTGTTATATAATTGAAATATCACAGGTTGTGTGTTCAGATCAATCAATTAGAATATCCAACCTTTGGTTGTTGATTCACATTGATTGACACTTGAACATTGGTCTTTGGTACTGTTCAAGTAACTCCTCTTATATTCAATCGAGCTCGCAGATTTCTATTTGTTGATTGCGGATTAAATTTAGAGTAAGAGATATTAAACTCTTTGATATAATTTATTCTATATTGAGTCTGACTGTCTAGTTGATTCTCTAGAAAGTGTATTGGAGTAAGTCCTCTCAGATTTTCAAACGAATTGTTGGGTGTGGTTGTTAGACCCTCGCATTTTCAATTGGTATCTGAGCAGGCAAACACGTTGAAGACCTTATAAGTCTGTGTTTGTAGCAATCTGTATTCTGAGGTCCTAAGAAGTATCTCCCAAGAAAATGCATATTGATATGTCTTCCAAAAGTTCGGACTACACCAAAAATCTTGATTTTTCCTCGAAGGATAATTGCTTAGTATATTCTTCCGAATCCCGAGGGAAAAACAAGATTTGTGAGATCGTGTCAGAATCCGAAATGGAACTCACCAGATCTTTAAAAAAATCTACTAATATCATTGATTTTCAAGTTTCTGAAATTTTGACTCTTGAAGAAAAAAATGATATGCTTATTGATGAATTTGAGAAATCCCTTGAAATAGAACGTGGACTCTATCACTTCATTGAATCTCTCTCTGACAATGTCGAAAAACTAGTTCAAAAAACTACTCTATAGCGTGAAAAGATTAGTATGCTTGAAGACACTGTCAAAGAAGACTTAATTAGAGAAAAACGTCTAGTCAAGGCTCATTCATCAGAAATCAACAGTTTTCGTATGGAAAAATAGAAAGTTGTTTCTACACTTCGATATGCCCATGATCATTGTAACGCCTTAAAAAATGAAAACTCTGTCATGATGAATAAATCATCACCTTCTTATGATGCTCACAAGGCTTTACCTAGTGTGAAGAAAAATTCCTCCAAGGAATTACCTTCTGTGAATCACTTGCAAAATTTGCAGGTGCCGGAAGAAGTTATGGGTCAAGGCAATCATGTCTCAAATCCACGATGTTGTTCCTTCTATGGGAAAAAGAATCACTATGTTCTTTGTAGTTGCAGGATTTCCCACACTACACCCTTGTCAAGAATCTATGAAAACTAAGTCATAATTGTGGATGAACAACAACACTTTTATTAATTCACTTTCAGGAAGATTTACAAGAAATGTCAAAACTCAGAAGTACAACTTTCTTTCTGGAGTTTCTCTCTCCTCAAAATTCTCTCAGCTCTCAAAAGTACATCATCCTCTTCTGGATTTAGTCGAACCCTTTATATAGGAAAATACATAGTGGAAGACAGCTAAGATTTCCCCTTAATTTGGATCTACTCTGCGATCTCATCGTCATAACTTTAGTCTTCACCATCGCCAACTTTATAACCATCGTGAAGCAGACTTATTCTTCATATATCTTTAATCGTTAACCGTTATATCACTCTTTTGTGACACTCGCCAAATGTTGTTGAAGAATCTTGCGACGTTCTCGTCAAAGTGTTGTTAATACTTGTAGAAGTGTTTGGGTTTCTCGCAGAAGTGTCGTTTCCATCGCGAGAATATCGTTGTGGCGATATTTTGGTCCTACATCTTGCCTCTTCTCATGTATTTTCTGCGAAGAAGATAAGATATGAGAACTTTCAACTCTTCGCAGCTTCTTTCTTTACAAGTTTTTTTCTCGACAAATCTCCGTTTATTTAGTTTAATCGCCTACACGTGTTGTAGATCTTCTTTAACACGTGTCCTCTTAATGGGTCCTACTACTCTTGTCTATAAAAGGTGGAGCCGAGTTACGAAAATAATTTTCTATTTTTACTTCTTCATCTTCTTTATCTGTTTATTTCTCTTTCCGTCTGCAACTTTTCTTTATCTTCATATTCACCTGCTACTGTTTTAATGGAAACACCAAGGTATGTATTTTGATTATATCATCTTATTTGAATTATTTTTTACTACTCTTGCTCTTTGATCTTCTTGATTTAATTATAATCTTCGTTATATTTTCCTTTAGTGGAGCTATCCCTACCACCCATTCTGAAACTCCAAACCCTAATTCCCTCAAGAAGCTCGTGCTGAAAAAGAGTCTTGGATGGACCAACATAATAGATTAGATAATCTTTATACCTACTCAATTGATCACATAAATAGTCTTACTCATGAGAATAATCAGTTGTCTCAAAACCAAAATTTATTGTGTAGCGAAGTTGCTCGTCTTACATATTTGTTATTTAAGACTGATTTGGCGATGAAATCTTTATCAGATGAGAATAAAACTTTATCCCAAGAGAAACATAATTTTTCAAGTTTGATGGTGGCATCCTCGCGACAGTTAGATAATCTTCAAAGAATTTATGATAATCAAGAGCGATCTCTTCGTTCCATTAAAGATGAACTCAAAGAATTAACTGAATCATCTGCTGCTGAGAAGGATAAACTTATCAAGGGTTGATTAACTCTTAGTTTAAAGGCTAGTGAACTTAAAGATCAATATTCTCAGTTAGAGAAATCTCATTCTTTATTAGTAAAAGAAAATCTTTATCTTCGCACCAAAGAGGAAAACATGAAATCTCGTTTGAAGGGTATGGTTGGCGATAAATTTGACGATGCTATGAATTAGTGGGAGAATTGTTTCTTTTCATTAATCCAAAACTTAACCTCTCAAAAAGAAGGTAGTCAATTGACTGCCTCAATTGTTAATTTTTCTGATAAATTCCTATGTTTTACTTCTCGTGAGCTCTTCATTTGAATATTTCCTTGTCATTTTTGTTATTCGCAGAATCTGAAAGAAGCCATCTTGCTACTATTACTGCCCTTACTGAGAAATTAGATAAGGTTCGCAAAGAAAATAAGACTCTCATTTCTGATTGCTTGGACGCTCGCGATAAAGCAGAAAGAAGGCTTGATTATCTTGAGTACTTCAAGAATATGGAGATTAGAAATCGTGATAGAGGTTTTCTTCGCAAAGTTCATCTCTCTGCTGAAGTTCTGTTGAATAAGATTCTGATCTCCCATTCTCTTCCTCCTGAATCTGTTCTTCCTCTAGAAGTTGAGGATGACGAAATTCCCATTCCTATGGATAAAGATTTAGAAGATACACCCACTGAAGGAGAATAAAGAGCTGAAGAAGATAATCCAGAAGAAAGTGAAGGTTCTCCTAGAGAAGAAGAAATTCTCAAAGGAAAGGATGCTGGCGATACTGAAAAGAATGACGGCGATAATGATAAATCTGCAGGTCAGGATGATAAATCTGGCGAGAAGAATGCTGACGATCCTGTTGCTGAAGTCTGATTTTCATTTTTGCTTTCTCTTCCTGCCTCTTTTTTCGCGAGGAATGTAACTTGGATAACTTTTTTAATTTTTCCTGTTATCTGTACTGAATCTTCTCAAGGAAGATATTAAGATTTTATTTGCTCATTCCTCTTCTTGCGCAAATAAAATCTTAATATCTTCCTTGAGAAGATTCAGTACAGATAACAGGAAAAATTAAAAAAGTTATCCAAGTTACATTCCTCGCGAAAAAAGAGGCAGGAAGAGAAAGCAAAAATGAAAATCAGACTTCAGCGACAGGCTCGTCAGCATTCTTCTCGCCAGATTTATCATCCTGACCTGCAGATTTATCAGTATCGCCGTCATTCTTTTCAGTATCGCCAGCATCCTTTCCTTTGAGAATTTCTTCTTCTCTAGGAGAACCTTCACTTTCTTCTGGATTATCTTCTTCAGCTCTTTCTTCTCCTTCAGTGGGTGTATCTTCTAAATCTTTATCCATAGGAATGGGAATTTCGTCATCCTCAACTTCTAGAGGAAGAACAGATTCAGGAGGAAGAGAATGGGAGATCAGAATCTTATTCAACAGAACTTCAGCAGAGAGATGAACTTTATGAAGAAAACCTCTATCACGATTTCTAATCTCCATATTCTTGAAGTACTCAAGATAATCAAGCCTTCTTTCTGCTTTATCGCGAGCGTCCAAGCAATCGGAAATGAGAGTCTTATTTTCTTTGCGAACCTTATCTAATTTCTCAGTAAGGGCAGTAATAGTAGCAAGATAGCTTCTTTCAGATTCTGCGAATAACAAAAATGACAAGGAAATATTCAAATGAAGAGCTCACGAGAAGTAAAACATAGGAATTTATCAGAAAAATAAACAATTGAGGCAGTCAATTGACTACCTTCTTTTTGAGAGGTTAAGTTTTGGATTAATGAAAAGAAACAATTCTCTCACTGATTCATAGCATCGTCAAATTTATCGCCAACTATACCCTTCAAACGAGATTTCATGTTTTCCTCTTTGGTGCGAAGATAAAGATTTTATTTTACTAATAAAGAATGAGATTTCTCTAACTGAGAATATTGATCTTTAAGTTCACTAGCCTTTAAACTAAGAGTTAATCTACCCTTGATAAGTTTATCCTTCTCAGCAGCAGATGATTCATTTAATTCTTTGAGTTCATCTTTAATGGAACGAAGAGATCGCTCTTTATTATCACAAATTCTTTGAAGATTATCTAACTGTCGCAAGGATGCCGCCATCAAACTTGAAAGATTATGTTTCTCTTGGGATAAAGTTTTATTCTCATCTGATAAATATTCCATCGCCAAATCAGTCTTAAATAACAAATATGTAAGAATTTTTTAATTGTTTCATCTTACATTTGTATTTCTTACCTCGCAGAAATTGCTACTGATAATACCTTTTCAGAAACAATCTATTCCATGGTCTATCAAGTCTTTGCCCAACATCTCTTCCCTCTGGATCCATTAATTTGTATGCTCCATTTCCAATTATCTCTTTAATGATGTATGGTCCATCCCATTTTCTCGCTAATTTTCCACTTTTTTCTTGCTGATATTTTGGTGTTTCTCGCAAAACTAGATCGCCAGGCTGGAATTGACGTTTCTTGACTCGTTTGTTATACTCGCGAGCTAATCTTCGCTGGTAATTTTCCATATGTTGTAGAGTTTTTTCTCTCTTTTCTTCTAGTTCATCTAACTCATGTAAAATCATGCCAGCACTTAGATTTTTCTCCCATGCCTCTCTTTTTGTTGTAGGGATAGCAACTTCTGTTGGTAAGACAGCTTCAACTCCATATGTTAAACAAAAAGGTAACATTCCAGTTGCTTCTCGTCTAGTTGTATTATATGCCCATATTGCATTATGCACTTGTTCGCACCATGATTTGTGATAACCTTCTAACTTCTTTTTTAAGATGTCTGCGATTGTCTTATTAGTTGCCTCAGCCTGACCATTTGCTTGTGGGTATAAAGGAGTAGATTTTACACATTTTATCTTAAAGGCATTGAGTAATAATTCTATATTCTGTCCCTCAAATTGCTTTCCATTATCATATACTAATTGTGCTGGAATTCCAAATCTGCAGATTATATTTTCAAAGATGAATGTAAAAATATCTTTATCGCGAATATGTTGTACTTCCTTTACTTCTCCCCATTTTGTGAAATAATTTATTGCGACAATCAGATATCTTCTTTGTCCAGATCCAGGTACAAAAGGTCCCACAATATCCAATCCCCATTTTCCAAATGGCCATACGCTTGATGAAGATGATAATGGTGCTCCTGGTGGATGTATATTTTTCCCAAATCGCTGACAATCTTCACAACGCCTTGAGAATTGCTTTGCATCTTCATGCATATATGGCCAATAATAACCCTATATCTTTGTTTTATATGCTAAAGATCTACCACCGCTGTGATTACCAGCATCACCACTATGCAACATTTTTAGCACCTTATGCCCTTCTTCTCTCGTCAAACATCTTAGCGATGGTCCACTAAAAGATCTGCGATATAATACCACATCTCTTAATTCATAATTTGTTGCTCTACTTTTTAATTTATGTGCTTCTAATCGATTTCTGGGGATTTCTCCTCTCTCCAAATAAGAATGAAGATCTTCTCGCCAATATGTAGCATTATCCCCTATTTCTTCCTCGCCAGATTCTACCATCATTACATCGACCTCTTCTTATTCTTTGTTTATCGCCGGTTGTAAAAGTGTTTGAATTTTTATGAATCTCGCAAGTGGATTCATCATCATACTTGATATGAAAGCAAAAGCATCTGCAAGCCTATTATCTTTCCTTGATATGTGTCTCCATTTTATTTTTGGAATTCTCGCAGACAATTCTTCAACAAGTTTTTTGTACTTCTTCAAAGATGGTTCATTTGTGGTATACTCTCCCTTTATCTGGCGAATAACCAATTGTGAATCGCTGGTGATTCTAGCATTTTCCAACTTCATTTCTATCGCAAACTTCAATGCATGGATTACAACTTCATATTCTGTCTCATTATTAGTGGATGCAAATTCCAATATAAATGAAAAAGCTGTTTTTTATCCTTCTGGTGAAATGAAAACAACCCCACACCAATCCCATTTCCTTCTCCATTTTACGATCCATCCACTAATATTTCCCATCTGTCAGGTTCTGTTAATAGCTCTTTTGGGTCTCCATGTTCTTCTTCTATATCCATCATCTCTTCTACATCTTCGTCATCTTCTAAAGGAAATTCAGCTAATAAATCTGCGATAACTTGTGATTTTGACGAGGATAGAATTTCATATTGAATATCAAAGTGCCCTACTTGCGCATTCCATCTCTCAACTCTGCCTGATCTTTTTGATTTTTTCATCACCGATTCAATTGGCACTCTCGTTAACACTTTGACCCTATGCGCTTGGAAGTAAATTCGAAGCTTAAAAGTTGTGTGTACCAATGATAGAATTAGTTTCTCAATCTTTGAATAATTTCTCTCTGCTGAATTAAATGTTTTGCTGATGTAATAAATTGGCTTCTCCACCCCCGCATCTACTCGCAGCAATACGGCACTTAGCGCGTATGTGGTTGTCGCAAGATAGATCAATAGTTCTTCTCCTGGTTCAATCTTTTGTAAAATAGATATGTTCATCAATTGTCCTTTAATTCCTTGAAAAGCTTTTTCACATTCATCTGTCCATTTAAATTTTGTTCCCTTCTTGAGTATATCGAAAAAATGCTTGCATTTGTCTGAAGATCGTGAAATAAATCTTCCCAGCGAGGCTAAGAGTCCATTCAGTTTTTGCACATCTTTAACTGTCGTTGGTGTTGGCATATCGCGAACTGCTTGTACTTTTTCTGGATCAACTTGTATTCCTTCTTTTGATACAATATAACCCAAAAATTTCCCTGATGCTACTCCAAAAGTACATTTTTCTGGATTCACTTTGATGTTAAATTGTCACATTTGATCGAAAATCTCTTTCAAATCATGTACATGATTTTTAGCTTCTTTGCTTTTAATCAACATATCATCCACGTACACTTCCAATGTTTTATGTATCCACTTTGCGAACACCTTCTCCACCATTTTTTGGCATGTTGCACCAGCATTTCGTAAGCCAAAAGGCATTTTTGTATAACAATATAATCCTCTTGGAGCAAAAATGTTGTATGCTCTTGATCTTCTTCTGCGAGGGGAATTTGATTATATCCTTTATATCCGTCTAATGAAGATATTCTATCGTTTCCCGCTGCTGATTCAACCATTTGTGGAATATCTGGTAATGGAAAACTATCCTTAGGACAAGCTTTGTTTAAATCAGTAAAGTCTATGCAAATTCTTATTCCTTTATTTTTCTTTGGGACCACCACCATATTTGCAATCCAATCTGGATATTTTGCTTGCCTTATAATTCCTGCATCAAGCATTTTCTGTAGTTCTTCTTTTATTTGAGAATGGTATGTTGTTGCAATTTTTCTGATTCTTTGTTTAAATGGTCTCACATCTTTGTTGATCTCTAATTTATGACATGCTACTGAAGGGTCTATCCCTGGAATTTCATCCATACTCCATGCGAAGATGTCTTTGTATTCTCGCAAGAGATTTATTGTTCTCTCTTATTCATCTTTCTCCGTTTTAGTCCCAATTTTCAGTATTTTAGGCTCTTCCTCGCTCCCGATATTTATTTTCTTTGTTGGCTCTGCTGCGGTGTAACTAGCTTCAGGTTTTCTCATTGGTGTTGGAGTTTTCATTTCTCTCACAAATTCATCTCCTTCTCGCGAAACTTCATTTGGTATCCCTTTTCCTTCTTTTGCCCTTATCATGTAAATTTTAAATTCCTCTTCTTTCTTTGCTTCTCTGTTCAATTTTCTGCGAGCTTTTCGCAGCTTTGGACATTCTTCACAATTTCTTACTTCAATTTGGTAGCACAATCTTGCGAAATTCACATCTCCTCTAATTTCTCCAATTCCACTAGGCATAGGAAATTTAATACATTGATGTAATGTTGACGCCACATCCTTAATTGCATGTATCCACGGTCTTCCCAGTATCATATTGTACGGCGATTCCACATCTACCACACATAATGATATTTGTGTTTCAATTTCTCCTAGTGGAATTCGTACCATTATCTCGCCTTTAGGTTTTGTTATAGACTTTCCAAAGCCATGAACATAATATGTTGAATGAGACATTTCTTCATCCTTATATCCCATCTTCTTGAAGGTATGATAAAATATCATGTCTACAGAACTTCCCGTGTCTACTAAAGTTCTATTCATAGCCCATTCTTCTTCAGATTTTATCGATTTTTCCTCTCATTGGTATAGTGGTTAATGTGACCACCAATGGAGATGTATGTCTTAAATCTTCTTCTGGTATTTCTGCTGCTGTAAACGTGATTTCTTGTTTTTCCCAATCTTTCAATGACGATATCTTCTCCACTTTCATTGTAGGTACCGAATATCGCAAGAGTTTGGATTGCGAATATAGCAATGACTATAAGAGGAAGTGTCAAGAAATAACACGATGATAGAAGAAACGCGGGAGAAGAATGAAAATTTTGCGAGTATAAAATAAACTTGCGATCATAAGTTATGATGCCTCGCAGGATATTACAGTTGTAAAGATTTCACTATAAATAGTAGTTCAAATGTTAAATTTGAGAGGTTCTTTTTGTGAGTGTGAAAATATTAAAGGAAAGAGAATAGAGAAAGTTGTAACTATTCTAGTTCCATTTACATATTTCTTGTGATCAATTGAGAGCATTAGAAAGAAAATTGTTAATCATCATCACAAACTTCTTAAGTTTACTAATTCTACTGAGGGTGTAGTTGTAGGATATTCTGCAACTACATAATTGGCGCTAGAAACAGGGAAACTGTTGATCATCATAGCAGAAATTTGAAGGAATTCTGGAAATTTGAAGATCAAATGGAATCAGCAGATGAAGGTTGTAAAAAAGAAGAATGTAATATGATCACAAAGACAATGATTGATGAATTTCATAACAACATAAAGGGAAAAATACACAAACGAGATTGTAGAGGAAGAAAAATCATGGAGGTGGAGAAGATAACAACTTTGAAAGAATGGGAAAAGCATAAAATCACGTTTTCATTAGCAGAAATTCCAAATGAAGACTTGAACCACACTTCACCATTAGTAGTCACAATCCTGATCATGCGAGAAGAGAGGAAAACTACAAAATCTATAGGAAAATGGAAATTAAACCGAGTTTTGATTGATACAGGGAGCTCTGTTGATATTATATTCTATCATGCACTTAAGGGGATGGGGATCAAAGATGAAGAAATTACAAATTAAGAATATCTTATCCATGGATTGGGAAAATCTGCAACAAAATCCAAAGGGGAAATAATGTTACGAGTATCGTTGGGAGAAATTGAAACACACATAGTTTTATGTGTAATAGATATGGAATCTCCATATAATATGCTGATAGGAAGGCCATGGATTCATGCGATTAAAGCTGTTGTTTCGACATTACATCAATCAATTAAGTTTCCTACACCAAGCGGAATACAAGAGATAAAAGGAGATCTTGATAGTGCAAAATTTTGTTATCAGACTGAAGTAAAACAGTGTGGAGGAAGAGCCAGAAAGAAACAGTTCCGCAGAAAACTTGCGAGAGAAGCAAAAAGGGAAGAAGAGTTCAGGGTGTACACAATAAGAGCAAAAGAAGGAAGAGGAATACCAAGTGAGATCCCAGAAAAAGAAGGAGAGCCAATGAAAGTAATCAAAGAGCCAACACCTATGGGAGAGCAAAGTCCTAGTTATGTCGCAACAGAACCAACCAAAGAAATAAATATTGGAAGTAAAGAGGAGCCTTTAATCTTGCGAATTGGAACTAAGATGGACGAAGAAGAAGAAAAAAGAACTATTGATCTTTTACAAGAATACAAATATATATTAGCAGGAGGTGTAGATGAAATACTAGGAATTGATCCATCTGTGGCGTGTCATAGATTGAACATAGATAAAAGTGTGAGACCATTTAAGCAAAGAATAAGAAAGATTTCGCAAAATTACCATACACAAATAGAAGAAGAATTGCAAAAGATGTTGGATGCGGGAATCATAAGAGAAGCAAAATATCCAGAATGGATTGCGAATATGGTCATTGTTCCAAAGAAGAATAAAGGGATAAGGATTTGCATAGATTTCACTGATCTAAACAAAGCATGTCCAAAAGATAGTTTATCATTGCCAGATATACCACAAATGGTGGAATCAGCTGCAGGACATGACAGAGTCACTTCACTTGATGGGTATAAAGGGTACAATCAAATATCACTCGCATAAGAAGACCAAGAACATACTGCATTTTTTGTTCCAAGAGTTTTATATTGCTATGTGAAGATGCCATTTGGTTTACGAAATGCGGGTGCTACTTATCAACGAATGGTTGAAAAGGTGTTCGCAAAGTGGATACATAAAACCTTAGAGGTATATGTAGACGATATGTTGATAAAAAGTAAAGAAGCCAAATACCATGTGCGGGACTTGAAGGAAATATTTGAACAAATGAGAAAATTCAACATCAAATTAAATCCTGAAAAATGTATAATTGGAGTTGCGTCAGGAAAATTCTTGGGATACATAGTATCAAAGGAGGGAATACAAGTTGATCCAGAAAAAGTACAAGCAGTTCGTGACATGCCAACACCTGCAACAATAAAAGAAGTGCAAAAGCTGAATGGACTCTTAGCTTCACTTGGAAGGTTTATTTCGCGAATGTCAGATAAGTGCAAACATTTCTTCAACATACTTAAGAAGGGAGCAAAATTCAGGTGGACTGATGAATGTGAAAAATCTTTTCAAGGGATCAAGGAATATCTCACGAATACATCCATATTACAGAAACCAGAGAAATATGAAGAATTATTGATATACCTCGCAACAACTCAATACGCTTTAAGTGCAGTTTTGTTGCGAACATACGCAGGAGTAGAAAGGCCCATTTACTACATCATCAAAACTTTTAATACAACAGAGAGGAATTATTCTAAAATGGAGAAGTTAATTTTAGCTCTGGTTTATGCATCATTCAAATTGTGAATATACTTTCAAGCACATGTGATAAAAGTGGTTACCAAAGTTCCAATTGAGTCAGTCATGAAGAACAAAAAAATATCAGGAAGAATAGAAAGGTGGAATGCACAAATAAACCATTACAAGATAAAGTACGAAGTATTATCATCGCAAAAATCACAAGTTTTCGCAGATTTTTTGGCAGAATTTCCTTTGGAAGAAGACGAGGCAGCAGAAGATATGATGGATGTTGAAGAAGAATTTGGGAATCCAAAAGATTTGTTAACAGAACCAAATAGATGGGAAATTCTAGTAGATGGATCATCCAACAGTGAGGGGAATGGAGTAGGAGTTGTGTTCATTTCACCAGAAGGAGAAAGAACAGCATTTTCATTCAGACTGGAATTTGCATCTACGAATAATGAAACAGAGTACGAAGCTGTAGTGCATGCATTGAAGATCGCAATAGAAAAGAAGCTTGAAAGTATAAGAATAACAAGTGATTCTCAGTTGGTAATTTGTCAAATTAAAGGGGAATATACCACGAATGAGTTTTCCTTGAAGAAATACAAGAAACTCGTTGATGAATTATCTGCGAAGATACCAAAGCTAAAATGGAGGCATATCACAAGGAAATACAATCGACTCGCAGATGCTTTTGCATTCATTCCAAGTATGATGACAAACCCTAATGCAAGAAATATCAAAATCCAAACAATTCAACACCCATCAGTAAATAAAGAGGAAGAAGAAATTGAAAAAGCAATTGCGATGGAAGTAGAAAGGGAACTACTAGATAACATCGCAAAAAACATCGCAGATTGGATGTAGGATCAGAATATTGTCACAACAATATTCTTGAGAAATAAACAACTGTTCTGCGATACATCGATAATAAACGACTACTCTGCGATACATCAGTAATATTCTGCGACACATCCAAAGATGACTTAAACAATGACGTAATAACTGAAAACGACAGAAACACGAAGAAAGTGTGGCATGTCTGCGATATATCAATAAAACCTGCGAAATTTAAAGGCGGTGCTAACTGCGATTTATCGCAAGAACTCAGATCCGAAATTGAAGGGAATCTTAGCTGTAAATGAGATGTCATGAGCTGTAATCCACTATGTAAATACCTATATAAAGGAGATGAATAGTTCCAGAGAGGCTAATGAATTTTTGAGTATTAGGAAAGCTTTAGGAGAGAGAAAATCTTTATCAAGTGTTCTGTGTTCTTGATTTCTGTAATTCCTTAAGATCAAATTAATAAAAAATGTCCTTAATCTTCAAATTATGTCATAGATGTTAGTAAGTTCTTGAATAGGGTGTAGTGTGGGAATTCCTGCAACTACATTTTGGCGCCTAGAAACAGGGACTGAAGAGTTGAAAATCAAAGTAAAAGTTAAGTAAAAGAAAGAAGTTATTCAAGAATTTGAAGAGTATTAAGAAATTTGGTGAAGAAAAGATGATTGAAATCAAAGATAATCAAAAGAAATTGGAATGTGATGTAATAACAACAATGATGATAGATAAATTCCATGAAGATATTAGAGGAAGGGTACACAAGAGAGATTTTGAAGGAATGAAAATCATGATGGTAGATGAGGCATCACCATTAAAATATTGGGAAAAACAGAAGATCACATTTACGGCAGCAGAAATTCCAAAAGAGAATTTAAGTCATACATCTCCATTGGTGATCACGATTATGCATTGTATCAACAAGAAAAGAGAAATCGAGTAAGATCTACGGAAGAGTGGGCTGTGAATAGGACTCGGTGGACGCGAAAGTTCTGTGGATATAATGTTTTACCACACATTCAAGAAAATGGGATACAAAGATGAAGAAATGCTTAGTCCAACATATCATATTCATGGATTTGGAAAATCTCTAACAAAACCTAAAGGTGAAATTGTAGTGCGAATTCATTGGGGGAAATAGAGACGCAGGTCACTTTGAGCGTGGTGGATGTGAAATCACCTTATAACATGTTGTTGGGAAGACCTTGGATACATGCAATCAAGGTTGTATCATCAACTCTACATCAGTGTTTAAAGTTCCCTATGCCTAGTGGAATTGGCGAAATTAGAGGAGATATAGATTATGCAGCGTTATGTTTCCAAAATGAAGTAAAGAATTGTGAAAATTAAATTCAGCTGCAAAAACAGCGCAGAAAAATGAAGAGAGAAGAAAAGAAAGAAGAAGAATTCAAGATTTACATGATAAAATCAGAAGAAGGAAAAGTAATATTTGGCGATATATCGCAAGAAAATGATGAACCAGTGGAGGTGATAAAGACACCAACACCAATGGGAGAACATGAAGCTAGTTATACCGCATCAGAACGGACAAAAGAAGTAAATGTTGGAAGTGAAGAAGATCCAAAGATACTGAAAATTGGAACTAAGATGGATGTGGAGGAAGAAGAGCAAACTGTAAACCTTTTGCGAGAATACAGAGATATTTTTGCGTGGAGTATGGATGAGATGCCTGGGATAGATCCATCTGTTGCGTGCCATAAATTGGAGATTAACAAAAATATGAGACCAATCAAACAAAGAATAAGAAAGATTGCAACTACTTATCATGCCAAGATAGAGGAAGAATTGCAAAAGATGTTTGATGCAGGAATTATTAGGCAAGCGAAATATCCAGAATGGATCGCCAACATGGTAGTCGTTCCTAAGAAAAACAAGGGGATAAGAATTTGCATCGACTTTATTGATTTAAATAAAGCATGTCCCAAAGATAGTTTTCCATTGCCAGATATTCCGCAGATGGTGGAATCTGCCGCAGGAAATGATCGAATATCTTCGTTAGATGGATACAAGGGCTATAATCAAATCCCACTTGCGGAAGAAGATCAAGAACATACTGCATTTTTTGCTCCTAGAGGATTATATTGCTACACAAAGATTCCTTTTGGGTTACGAAATGCAGCGGCAACATACCAAAGAATGGTGGAAAAAGTATTCGCAAAATGGATACATAAAACTTTAGAGGTATATGTGGATGATATGTTGGTAAAAAGCAAAGAAGCTAAAAATCATGTGCAAGACTTAAGGGAAATTTTTGATCAGATGCGGCTTTTTAATATTAAAGTAAATCCTGAGAAATGTACTTTCGGAGTATCATCTGGGAAATTCTTGGGATATATTGTATCAAAAGAAGGAATACAAGTTGACCCTGAAAAGGTGCAAGCAGTTCGGGATATGCCAACTCCAGCAACAGTAAAAGATGTGAAAAAATTGAATGGACTTTTAGCATCACTAGGAAGATTTATTTCGCGGTCATCAGATAAATGCAAGCATTTCTTCAACATACTAAAGAAGGGAACAAAATTTAAATGGACAGACGAATGTGAGAGATATTTTCAAGGAATAAAGGAATATTTGATGAATATATCCATATTACAGAAGGCTGAACCAGGAGAAGAATTGCTGATATATCTTGTGACAACTCCACATGCTTTAAGTGCATTACTTTTGCGAAATGACGCAGGAGTTGAAAAACCTATTTACTACATCAGCAAAACATTTAATGCTGCGGAGAAAAATTATTCGAAGATTGAAAAACTAATTTTGGCATTAGTTTATGCAGCCTCTAAACTTAGCATATATTTCCAAGCGCATAAAATCAAAGTATTAACAAAAATACCAATCGAGTCAATAATGAAAAATTCAAAAAGATCAGGCAGAGTCGAAAGATGGAATGCACAAGTGGGGCATTTTGAGATCCAATATGCAATTTTATCTTCGCCAAAATCTCAAATAGTCGCAGAATTTCTCGCAGAATTTCCTTTGGAGGATGATGAAGTTGTAGAAGACATGATGGATATAGAAGAAGAATATGGGGATCCCAGAGATCTTTTAACAGAACCAAATAGGTGGGAGATATTAGTGGATGGATCGTCTAATGGAGAAGGAAATGGAGTGGGAGTCGTTTTTATTTCGCCAGAAGGTGCAAAAATAGCATTTGCATTTCGACTGGTGTAGTTGCAGAATAACCTACAACTACACCCTCAATAGAATTAGTAAAAACTCAAGAAGTTCTTGATGATGAATGATAACTTTCTTATTAATTCTCTTAGTTGATTACATAGAGTTATCAAAAATGGAACTAGAATAGTTACAACTTTTTCTATTCTCTTTCCTAAGATAATTTCTTACACTCACTAAAAGAACCTCCCGAATTTTACATTTGAATTCCTATTTATAGTAAAACTTATACATCTGTATATGAATTGCGAAGTATCGCAACTCATACTCGCAAAATTATTCCATCCTCGCAAAACTTCATATTTCTCCGCGCTACTTATATCATCGTATCATTGTATAACTCTTTTCTCCTTTATTTATTACGATACTCGTGAACTATTATCTTGCGATATTCAGTACCTACATCTTGCCTCTTCTCATGTCAATTCTACGAAGAAGAAATGATCGTGAGAACATAACCGTTACTTAGTCTTTTAGAATTTGGACACGTCTTTTGTAACCGTTCTTTTCTAGTTATTCCCTTATATAACTCCTTTATATTCTCTTCCTTTTCTTCTTCTTACTTCTGCAATTTTATCTTCTGTTCATACTCTCTATTATTGTTTTCTCTGCAATTTTTTATTCTATTATATCTTCATGAGTTCTCCAAGGTAATTTCCTTCTATCTCCGCGCATTTCATTTGTTCTCCTCTTTAATTTCTATATAATTTGTTATCTGATTTTGGTTTATTTCAGAAAAATAACTCCTCAGATGAAACCTCAACTAAAAAATTCAAGCCCTAATCCACGAAGAAGAAAATCTGAGAATCAAAAGGTAGTTAAAATACTTTGCCTTCTTTCCTGAACAATATATTGTTGCCTCAGTTTTTAATCTACATTTTGATTCGCATGTTGGCGAAAAACCAAACCCTGGTAAGAGATCTCGAATAACTAAACCCACACCATTAATTCCGATTGATGATTTCCTTCCTGAAGTTGATAAGGAATTTTCCTCTCCTCCTCGTGAAAATGTTTCTTCACACACTCCTGCCTCTACTCCATTACCTACCTTTCAATCTCCCATCAGTGTCAATTTATCAACACTTCTTCAAGATCAACCCTCACAAAATATTTCTTCAACTTCTTCTCTTGAAAAACAACCTTCGCAAAATATTTCTTCAACTTCTTCTATTGAAAAACCTATCTTGTCCCCAAATCCTTTGAATGCTATTTCTCCAGACAATTTGCAGCTTGCTCTTATTCCTTCAAATTCTTCTCCTCTTCCTCAGGAATTTCGAGATGGAATTTATTCAACTTTCCGAATGTTATCTGAGGTTTTGACCAATACTGCGAAGTCTACTAATGTTCGTTCGCAATATGAGTTTTGCGAAGTTCTAAATAATTTCGTCAATCCAGACATTTCTTCTTCACGTCAATCCTTGGAAAAAGAAATTGAATTGCTTCGCCAATCTTTGAAATCTTCTCAAGAAGAATGCGAGGATCTCCGTAAAGAAAATTATCATCTTCAAAATAATTCTCTCGACTGTGCGATTCTTCGCAAAAGAAATGATGAATTGAAAGGTATGGTTACTATCTTCATATTTTCCCTTTTATTTACTTATATTCTTCATATGCTTGAAACATCCATTAAAACCCATTCCCCTTTATAGAATCCATCCAGAAATGTAGAAGATTGGTACTTCACCATGAATCAGATGCAACAGAATATCGAACCAAGCATGAAAGCCTCTCAAACCAATTCTCCCATTTATCTAATCTTTACTCGTGTGCTCTTGACAACTCTGACGCTCTTTTTCAAGAGAATACTCAACTAATATATGATCGAAATTTTTTGAATGATGATATATCTCAACTTTTTTCTTCCTTAACTAAAGCTAATTTGAGAATAAAAACCTTATTAGAAGAGAACAAAACCTTATCAGAAGAGAAATGTTCGTTTTTGAATACAATGATTGTTTCTTCGCAAGAATTAAAAACTCTTCAGAATAAATGTTGCGATCAAGAAAATCTTCTTTCTCTGTTGAAAGGTGAACTTGAGGAATTAAAGAAGTCTTCAGATGCTGAAAGAAATTCTTTTGTTATTGATAAGAATTCCCTTATTAATAAGAATATAGTCTTGAGTACTAAGAAGAATCAACTTGAAGAAGATTATTCGTCATTAAAAAGTCTTAATACCAAACTTGTGAAGGATAAAAATTTTCTTCTTTCTAAAGATCAAAAGCTTCAATCTTGACTTAAAGGATTAGTTGGTGATGGTTTTGATAATGCGATGAATCAGATGAAGAACTGTTGTCTATCTTTAGCTCAATCTCTTACTTCGCAAAGAGAAGGTAGTCATTAAAATTTGACTGCCTCTGGTATATCTTTTAAATTTCGTTATACTCGCAAATTTTATCCTTTGAATTTTGTTTTATTTGCAGAATCTGAGAAAAACATTCGTAATGCGAAAGATGGATTAGAAGCCTCCTGTTCCGAGCTTCGTAAGAAAAATGCTTTGCTTTCTACCCGCTTAATCAACTCTCGTGATCGTGCTACTCGGAGATTCAACTATCTTGCTTATTCTAAAGATATCGAAGATACCAACCATCAAAAAGCTATACTTCGTGAAAGTCATCTGAAAGCTCAAGTCTTTACGAATAACATTCTCTTATCAAGAGTCTTGCCTCCTGTGAAAATTACTCCTCTGAAAATATCTGACGATGAAGTTGCTCGTGAGCCTGATAGTGATTTCGATTATGAGAGTGATGATGAAGATCTTGATGACGAGAAAGAATCTATTCCTCAAGGAGATGTTCCTGTTGCATATTCTTCAAAGGATGATATCTCGCAAAAATCGAAGGCTGCTAATGACCCTACTCATCTTAAAGATCCAGCACAGAGTGTTGATGAAGCATGATAACATTCTTTTTTCAATTTATCATTGACTCTCCTGTCCTCCTTTCTTTTGAATTCCTTCCCTTAGTTACTGTTGGTTTTCTTTTTGCGAACAATTCTGTTTTTTAAGAAGTACATCTAATATTTTGCGAAGATGATTTATCCTTTCTTAAGAAGTATATCTGATATTTTGCGAAGATAATTTAACTTTTTTTTTTTAATTAAATTTGCCCCATTTGATCATATGAAGAGAAATAATATATAACTCACAGATAAAGCTTAGTATCTCCTTTTCCCCCTATTATTTTTCTTTAAATGATTAAACATTGTTTGAAGTATTAGAATATCTGCCTCAATTTATCTTACGAAGTTTCAACTTGTTACGATTGTAAATAAGAAATCCACCCTTTTAAAAATAAAATATATGAAATATCCTTAATAAGTATACTACATATACAATACCTTTGAAGAAGTATTAGAAGTACTAAATCCGTCAAATGAAGAGATATAACAAGTATTAGAAGTACTCGATCCACCAAATGAAGAGATATAAGAAGTATTAGAAGTAATCCATTCACCAAATGAAGAAATATAAGAAGTATTCAATATGTGAATAATTACATAACATATGACGAAGTATAATGATTATTTAACCTTCACCAAATGAAATATCCGTTAAAGAAGTATAATAAATATGAGATATTCTTGAAGAATTATAAGAAGTATTCAACTTTTGGAGAAATATTCAATATATGGAGAAGTATTAGAAGTATGTAATTCTCGTAAACTTTTACGAATATGAACTTATCTGTATTTGATTGCTATCAAAATCGCATCTTTTGTTAAGTCTTCGTTAAAATTCTTCAATGATGTTGTCTTCTTTGATAGGACTTCTTGTAAAAATTCTTCAATGATAATGACAGAGCTGTCTTCTCTTCAAAACTTCTTGATGTATATTCTTGTAAAATTTCTTCAATGATATTGACGAAGTTGTCTTCTTTTCAGATCTTCATAATATATATTCTTGTATAATTTCTTCAATGATGTTGATGCAATGAATTTCATTAATTTCTGTGGTCTTATCATGCCTTCCTAAGTAAAGGTCTTATTTTGCCACCTCTTTTGTAGTAAATTTTTGTATTTGCGATAATATGACAAGTCTGAACATTCTTGCGAACATACAACCTCGTGACATTATCGTCTTGCGATGAAATCGCAGGACGTTTTTACACTTTCATGTAATAACCCATTGATCTCATCTTAACTTCTTTGTTTCATTATGCGAGTTCTTTTTGTATTTTTTTTTTTTTTTTTTAGAATGCTCGCAGAATTTCATTTGTTACACAAATATGACAAGCCTTTATGTTCTCTCAAACAAGAAGCCTCATGACATTTGCGTCTTATAGCACGTATCAGCTCCCTAATGGAGGGTGCTGCCCTTTATCTTCCCCCTGGTTTCCCCTTCAAGGAAGCGTACATCGACCATACAAGGTTATCTCTTCCCATCCGGTTCTGCCAACAACCAGCTTTTGATCGCAACCTCTTATCCTTTTTGCCTATAGGGATTATAGTTACGAGGTTGCACCCTATGGGGTATCTTTGGGCCAAGTGCATCATTTGCCAAGACTTGTCAAAAATGGCAGATGTGGTTCAACCTCACCCGGCACTCTTGACTCAACCGTGTACCTCGGTGCCTTGATCGTTTTCTGCACTTCTTGGGAAAGACAGTATGCCTTAGTCGCCCAACCTAAATCCCCTTACACCGCATTTTATATTGCGTAATGTCGCTAGATTAGGTGAGAATCCAAGGTGTCTAACCCGGATAGGTACCCCATTATTGGGTTGTACCCCTAAATTTTTACCATGTACTAAGGGCCCTTGGTGGTGTTCCGGTTACCCTTAGCCACGTTTATAGGTACCCCCTTAAATGACGTACTTTAGGACTTTGCCTCTTACGAAATATAGCTTCGCGAACTAGGGTGTACGCCACAAAGGTTTGCCTGTATAAAATATTTTATGCGGCTCTCTTTCTTTTTTGGAGGCTGATCACAGATTGCGGTCTTTTATTCGCAAATTAATGAAAGTTTAATCGCAATATAAATTTTGAAACTCGTAACTTTTCCCAATTTCCTGCGAGCAAACAATATTCATAAAAAATTTCATGAGTTTTATGGATAATACCTTTTCAAATATAGTCTGTTCCAAGGTCTACCAAGCCTCAAACCCATGTCTCTCCCTTCTGGATCCATCAGCCGATAAGCTCCGCTTCCTACAACTTCTTTAATAACATATGTTCCATCCCATTTTGGTGCTAATTTTCCTCCATTTTCTTTTTGATATGGAGGTGTTTCTCGCATGACCAAATCACCTGGTTTATATTCACGTTCAATGACTCTCTTGTTGTATTCTTGAGCTAATCGTTCCTGATAAATCTTCATATGGTGCAACACATTTTCTCTTTTTTCTTCCAAATCATCCAATTCACTTAATATTACTCCCGCACTTAAATTTCTTTCCCAAGCTTCTTTCTTTGTTGTCGGAATTACAACCTCTGTGGATAATACTGCTTCTATTCCATATGTTAGACAATAAGGAGACATTCCAGTTGCTTCTCTTTTAGTTGTATTGTATGCCCAAACTGCGCTAGGTACTTGCTCGCACCACCCTTTGAGATATCCTTCTAATTTCTTTTTGATTGTATCTGCGATTATTTTATTTGTTGCTTCTGCCTGTCCATTAGATTGTGGATATAACGGGGTTGACTTCCCACATTTTATCCTAAAAGCACTGAGTAACATCTCTATGTTCTGCCCCTCAAATTGTTTTCCATTATCAGATACTAGTTGTGCTGGAACCCCGTACCTGCAAATGAGGTTCTCAAATATGAATGTAAAAACATCTTTATCACGAATATGTTGTACTGCTTTTACTTATGCGATCTTCATGAAATAATCTGTTGCAACTATCAAGTATCGCCTTTGTCCAGATCCAGGTATAAATGGTCCAACAATATCCAACCCCCATTTACCAAAAGGCCAGCAGCTTGTTGAAGAAGTTAATGTGGCCCCTGGTGCATGAATTCTTTTACCATGTCGTTGACATTCCTTGCATCTTCGTACGAACAATTTTGCGTCTGTATGCATATAAGGCTAGTAATATCCTTGTATCTTTGCTCTATATGCTAGAGATCTTCCCCCACTATGATTGCCACTTCTCCTCCATGTAACATCTTCAATATCTTTTCTCCTTCTTCGTGAGTTAAGCACCTGAGAGGTGGTCCATTGAAAGATTTTCTATATAAAATTCCTTCTCGCAACTCATAGTTTGTTGCACGACTCTTTAATTTATGTGCTTCTAGTCTGTTCCTGGATATTTCTCCTGTTGCGAGATATGCATGAATTTCTTTTCTCCAATCTGCGATGTTGTTTGATAACTCTCTTTCTACTTCCATCGCAACAGCTTCCTCAATTTCTTTCTCTTTGTCCACTGATGGGTGTTGAATTGTCTGTATTTGGATATTTCTTGTATTTGGATTTGTCATCATACTTGGAATAAATGCAAAAGCATCTGCGAGACGATTATATTTTCTAGATATATGTCTCCATTTTAATTTTGGTATCTTCGCAGATAATTCCTCAACGAGTTTCTTGTATTTCTTCAAAGAAGATTCATTTGTGGTATATTCCCCTTTAATTTGACAAATCACTAACTGCGAATCACTTGTTATCCTTATACTTTCAAGCTTCTTTTCTATTGTGATCTTTAATGCATGCACTCTGACTTCGTACTCTGTTTCATTGTTCGTGGATGCAAATTCTAGTCTGAATGAGAATGCTTTTTCTTTCTCCTTCGGTGAAATCAACACGACTCCAATTCCATTTCCCTCACTATTGGATGATCTGTACACTAGAATTTCCCATCTATCCGGTTCTGTTAACAAGTCTTTTGGATTTCCAAATTCTTCTTCAACATCCATCATTTCCTCTACTGCTTCATCTTCTTCCAAAGGAAAATCTGCCAAAAAATCTGCGACGACTTGTGATTTTTGCGATGACAATACTTCGTATTTTATCTTGTAATGGTTTACTTGTGCATTCCACCTTTATATTCTTCTTGACCTTTTTGTGTTCTTCATGATTGATTCAATTGGGACTTTGGTTACCACTTTTATCACATGTGCTTGAAAGTATATTCGTAACTTGAATGATGCATAAACCAGGGCTAAGATTAACTTCTCCATTTTAGAATAGTTCTTCTCTGATGCATTAAAGGTTTTACTAATATAGTAAATGGGCCTTTCTACTCCTGCATCTGCTCACAACAGAACTGCACTTAGAGCATATGGAGTTGTTGCGAGGTATACCAATAATTCTTCGTCTCTCTCTGGTTTCTGTAGTATAAATGTATTTGCGAGGTATTCTTTGATTCCTTGAAAAGCTTTTTCACATTCATCAGTCCACTTGAATTTTTCTCCCTTTTTAAGTATGTTGAAAAAATGCTTGCACTTATCTGACATTCGCGAAATAAATCTTCCAAGTGAAGCCAAGAGTCCATTTAGCTTTTGTACTTCTTTTACCGTTGCAGGTGTTGGCATGTCACGAACTGCTTGGACCTTTTCTGGATCAACTTGTATTCCCTCCTTTGATACTATGTATCCCAAGAACTTTCCAGATGAAACCCCAATTATACATTTCTCAGGATTTAATTTGATGTTGAACTTTCTCATTTGCTCAAATATTTCCTTCAAATCTTGCACATGATCTTTAGCTTCCTTGATTTTTATCAACATATCATCTACATATACCTCCAAAGTTTTATGTATCCATTTCGCGAACACTTTTTCAACCATACGTTGATATGTAGCACCCGCATTCCGCAAACCAAATGGCATCTTCACATAACAATACAAACCCCTTGGAGCAAAAAAGGCAGTATGTTCTTGATCTTCTTCTGCGAGTGATATTTGATTATACCCTTTGTATCCATCAAGTGAAGTGACTCTATCATGACCTGCAACTGATTCCACCATTTGTGGTATATCTCGGTAATGGAAAACTGTCTTTGGGACATGCCTTGTTTAGATCAGTGAAATCTATGCAAATTCTTATTCCTTTATTCTTTTTGGAACAATGACCATATTCGCAATCCATTCTGGATATTTTGCTTCCCCTTATGATCCCTGCATCCAACATCTTTTGTAATTCTTCTTCTATCTCTGTACATGATAATTTTGTGATATCTTCCTTATTCTTTGTTTGAATGGTCTTACATTTTTATCTATGTTCAATCTATGACACGCCAATGATGGATCAATTCCTGGTATCTCATCTACACTTCCTGCGAAGATATCTTTATATTCTCGTAAAAGATCAATAGTTCTTTTTTCTTCTTCTTCATCCATCTTAGTTCCAATTCGCAAGAATAAAGGCTCCTCTTTACTTCCAATATTTATTTCTTTAGTTGGTTCAAATTGCAACATAGCTTGGACTTTTCTCCCCCATAGGTGTTGGTTCTTTGATTATTTTTGCTGGTTCCCCTTCTTTTTCTGGAATTTCATTTGGTATACCTCTCCCTTCCTTTGCTCTTATTGTATACACTCGGAATTCTTCTTCTTTTTTGTTTCCTTCGCAAGTTTCCTACGAAGTTGTTTCTTTCTTGCTCTTCCTCCGCATTGCGTTACTTCAATTTGATAACAAAATTTTGCACTATCAATATCTCCTTTTATTTCTTGTATTCCATTTGGTGTAGGAAATTTGATTCTCTGATGTAATGTTGAAGCAACAGCTTTGATCGCATGAATCCACGGCCTTCCTATCAGCATGTTATATGGAGATTCCATATCTATCACACACAAGATTACATGTGTTTTGATTTCTCCTAGTAATATTCACAGCGCGATTTCTCCTTTTGATCTTGTTGTAGATTTTCCTAATCCATGAATAAGACATTTTGAATTTGTGATTTCTTCATCTTTAATTCCCATCCCCTTAAGTGCATGATAGAATATGATATTAACAGAACTCCCTGTATCAACCAAAATTCGGTTTAATTTCCATTTTTCTACAGACTTTCTTATCTTCTAGCATGATCGGCATTGTGATCACCAATGGTGAAGTGTGGTTCAAGTCTTCATTTGGAATTTCTCTTGATGAAAATGTGATTTTCTACTTTTCCCATTCTTCTAAAGTTGTTATCTTTTCTTCCTCCATGATCTTTCTTCCTCTACAATCTCGCTTGTATATTTTTCCCTTCATATTACTATGAAATTCATCAATCATTGTCTTTGTGATCATATTACATTCTTCTTTTTTGCAATCTCCATCTACTGACTTCATTTGATCTTCAAATTTTCCACAATTCCCTCAAATTTAGGCTACCACAATTCTCAAGTTCCCTGTTTCTAGCGCCAATTATGTAGTTACAGAATAACCTACAACTACACCCTCAATAGAATTAGTAAAAACTCAAGAAGTTCTTGATGATGAATGATAACTTTCTTATTAATTCTCTTAGTTGATTACATAGAGTTATCAAAAATGGAACTAGAATAGTTACAACTTTTTCTATTCTCTTTCCTAAGATAATTTCTTACACTCACTAAAAGAACCTCCCGAATTTTACATTTGAATTCCTATTTATAGTAAAACTTATACAGCTGTATATGAATTGCGAAGTATCGCAACTCATACTCGCAAAATTATTCCATCCTCGCAAAACTTCATATTTCTCCGCGCTACTTCTATCATCGTATCATTTTATAACTCTTTTCTCCTTTATTTATTACGATACTCGTGAACTATTATCTTGCGATATTCAGTACCTACAACTGGAATTCAAATCTACCAATAATGAAACAGAATATGAGGTTGTAATACATGCCCTAAGATTTGCGATAGAAATGAAGGTAGAGAATGCAAGAATTACCAGTGATTCACAGTTGATTATTCTCCAAATTGAAGGGGAATATGCAACTAATGATATATCTTTGAAAAAATATAAGAAACTTGTAAAAGAATTATCGGCGAAAATACCAAAACTCAAATGGAGGCATATTTCAAGAAGAGATAATAGGCTTGCAGATGCTTTTGCGTTCATATCAAGTATGATGGTAGATCCGACTGCGAGAAATATAAAAATACAAACACTCATAGCACCATCAATTAATAAAGAAGAAGAAGAGGAAGCTGAGGCAATGGTAGTAGCAAATAATGGCGAAGAATCAAGCCGAATTATCGCAGATTGGAGTGCGGAAATTCACGCATATCTAGCAAGGGGGAGATACCAAGAAACATATTGGAAGCACATAAATTAAAAAGTAGAGCAACAAATTATGAGTTAAGAGATGGGGTATTATATCGAAAATCTTTAAATGGGCCTTCCCTCAGATTTTTGACACAAGAAGAAGGAAAGCATATATTAAAAATGCTACATAGTGGGGATGCTGGTAATCACAGCGGTGGCAGATCATTAGCATATAGAACTAAAATGCAAGGTTATTATTGGCCATATATGCATGAAGATGCAAAGAATTTATCAAGAAGTTGCGAGGAATGTCAGCGATTTGCAAAAAGAATACATGCACCAGGTGAAACATTAACATCTTCAAAAAATGTTTGGCCATTTGGAAAGTGGGGTTTAGATATTGTGGGACCATTTGTACCAGGAACAAGGCAAAATAAATACTTAATTGTCGTAACAGATTACTTTACAAAATGGGCGGAAGTTAAAGCGGTACAACATATTCGTGATAAGGACATTTTCACATTTATATTTGAAAATATCATTTGCAGATTCGGAATTCCAGCACAATTGGTGTCAGATAATGGAAAACAATTTGAAGGACAAAATATAGAGATGTTACTTAATGCATTCAAGATAAAATGTGGAAAATCAACTCCTTTATATCCACAGTCCAATGGTCAAGCTGAAGCAACTAACAAAACAATTGCAGATATTCTCAAAAAGAAGTTAGAAGGGTATCATAGAACGTGGTGTCAACAAGTCCATAATGCAGTTTGGGCTTATAATACAACACGAAGAGAAGCAACTGGGGTATCACCTTTTTGTTTAACATATGGGTTTGAGGCAGTATTACCAACAGAATTTTTTATTCCTACAACAAAAAGAGAAGCTTGGGAAAAGAATCTTAGTGTTGGTATGATTCTATACAACCTTGATGAGGTAGAAGGGAAGAGAGAAAAAGCACTACAACATATGGAAAACTACCATCGCAGATTAGCTCGTGAATATAATAAACGAGTAAAGAAGCGGGAATTCCAAGTTGGAGATTTAGTTCTGCGAGAAATACCAGAATATCAGCGAGAAAATGGAGGAAAATTAGCGAAAAAAATGGGATGGGCCATATATAATCAAAGAAATAGTTGGAACTGGAGCATATAAATTAATGGATCCAGAAGGAAGAGACATGGGTCAAAGACTGGGCAGACCATGGAATAGACAATATTTGAGAAAATATTACCAATAAAGATTTGAAAGATTAGAATGAAGGGATTACATGCAAGAAATTGCGAAAGAATAAAAGAAATATTCTGCAAGAACAAAGTTAGCTGAATATAAAAGCTATTTTCCGCAACAATTTGCGAGATAATTAAAAAATTTAATGCAAATGCATAAGATGGGCGCAAATCGCCTAAAAATACATAAGAATGGGATGAACTTTTATGGCGTACACCTTAGTTCGCGGATTCTATTCCGTAAGAGGCAATGTCCTTAAAGTGCGTCATAAGGGGGGTATCTCTTTGCATGGCTATGGGAAAGGCTATACCGTCATTTCTGGAACCTAGTCATGGAGATTTGGGATTATTAAAAATCCATCCGGGAGAGATAACTTGGATTCCCAATTATATAAGGTTATACCCTGGTTGGGCGCCCGAGAGTTTCTCCTAAGGAATGCAACGTATGATCAAGGCGCCGAGGTACACGGTTGATCTGTGGGTGCCCGGGATGGATGAACCTACCCTGGCCATCCATGGCAAGTCTTGGCTTATGATGTGTTCGGCCCGAAGAAAACCCACTTAGGGTGCAGTCTTGTAACTATAAGCCATATAAGGCATAAAGGACAAGGCTGCGAAAACAACTGGTTGTTGGCAGAACCGGATGGGAAAGTGCTAGTCTTGTATGGCCGATGTATAATCCTTGAAGGGGCAACCGGGGGGAGAGATAAGGGCGATACCCTCCATTAGGGAGCTGTGTATCAAAAAAGATGACAATTCCATGGGACTTTATATTCGCAAGAATATTTAGGCCCGTCATATTGTCGCGTGACAGAGACAGCAGTGTCATGGGACTTTATATTCGCAAGAATATTTAGGCCCGTCGTATTGCCGCATGACTGGCCAAAAAGCCTAATAAGAAATGTTAAGATGAGATCAATGGGTTTTTGCGATAAGATCAAATAATGAGATAAATGAAATCAATAATAAGAGGATATAAATCGCAAAGACGGCAATATCATAGATCTTAAAAAGCAAAGAGAGATTAATCTCACAAGATGGCTTAGATATATCATATTGTCGCAGAAATTAAAAGTGGCATAATAAGACCTTTAACTAGGAAGGCGAAATAAGACCACAAGAAAAGTTATATCCGCGAGGCATATAACAAATTCTTCGCAGAAATATTTGCGATAATATTACAGATTGGCAACAAGAGGCAAGTATGGGATTTCTTACAAGGGTAACAAATAAAATACTTCACAAGGAAGATTATGAGGGGTAAATATGGGGATTATAAAACAACATTTTATTATCTTCCTTGAGAAGAATTAAAATAATAAAAAAGAAGGAAGATAATCAAGCTTATGAAGATTGGATTCAGAATTAATAAAAATATATAAATCAGAGCAGGTGATTGAGTTACAAAGAATTTCAATGTTTCGCAAAAAGAGCAGGAAGAAGAAAGATTCGGAAATTACAATCATTCGCAGAACAAGAAATATTTCGCAAGAATACATGATACTTTAAAGAAAATTCTTCTCTAATTTCATCATTCTTGTTCACCACTATTATCTTCACTAGCATCATCTTTTTCAGTTAGAGTTTCTTTATCACCAGTGATTGTTTCATGAGGAGGATTTTGTTCTTCATGAGGAGGATTTTGTTCTTCATGAGGAGGATTTTGTTCTTCATTAAGAGGGTTTCCTTCGTCCTCAAGTGGATTTTGTTCATCTTCAGAAAAATCTTCTTCATTACTTGAATAATTCAGATCTTCATCTATGGGATTAGGAACTTCATTATCATCTATCTCCAAGGGTTTGATCTTCATATGAGGTAAATAATGAGAGAGTAGAACATTATTTATGATAACCTCAGCGCCTAAACGAGCTTTGCGGAGGCAATTATTTTCCCGGTTTCTGATCTCTATATCTTTGAAATATTCAAGATAGTCAAATCTTCTCAATGCCCTATTGTGAGAGTTGGAAAGCGCGGTATTCTTTTTGCGAAGTTTGGCTAACCTCATAGATAAATCAGAAATTGAAGCTTGAAGCTGCTTCTCAGATTCTGCGAGAGAAAAAAAAATTAATATTAGAGGGAATTTTCGCGAAAAATAAGGTGAGAAAATACAATGAAGTAATTAATAGATGAGGCAGTCAAAATGACTACCTTCCTTTCGTGAAGATAAAGTGTGAATTATATTAAAGAAGCAACTCTTCCATCGGTTCATGGAATCATCAAAATTATCCCCAACTTTACCTTTTAAACAAGATTTTATACTTTTTTCACAATTGCGAAGATGAACGTTTTCTTCCTTTAGTCGAGTACAATCATCTTTGAGATTGTTGAGTTTTACACTTAGAGCTAATCTTCCCTTCATAAGCTTCTCTTGTTCAGCAACAGATGATTCAATTTTCTTTTTAAGTTCATCTTTCAGTGTGCGAAGGGATTGCTCTTGGTCCTTACACAACTTTTGAAGATTATCTAATTGCTGCGAATAAGTCTTTGTTGTATCCGCAAAACTACGTTTTTCTTGGGATAAAACTCTGTTTTCATCTGATAAAGATTCCACCCTCAAGTTAATCTGGTTTAGCGAATATAAAAGTTGAGTGGCTTCATTACTTAGACGATTTTGTTCGTGAATTAGTTGATCTCGTTCATGAATTAGTTGGTTATTCTCATTCTTAAGATTATTTATCTCGTCAATCGAATATGTATGAACAACATTCAAGTTATCAAATTGATTCTTCCAAGATTCTTTCCCAAGGCGGGCCTCATCAGCGATTGTTTCCCACTCAAGTATCTTCATTAATTGGTTATGTTTTGAAGATAAATACGCATCAACAAATAAATAAAGGAAAATTGAGTATATAAAAAGCAAAGATTTATAGAGGCAAAAGCAAAGGCAAGAAAGTTATACCTTTCATATCATCATTTCTGCTGCGAAGAATTTCACAGTCTAATTCAGATTTATGAAGCTTATGATCGAGAAGTTCACACTCCAAAGTTTTTGCTTGAAGATTCTTCTTCAAAGTTTCAACCTCATCTTCTAAGGCAGTTAACGAAGATGAAGAACCGCAAGACCCAAGATGCTTGATTAGAATCATATAAACATCCTGTCTCGCAGGATCTGAAGAAGATTTCATAGCATCGTTCAAAACTTCAGATAAAATTTGAAAAGCAGCTTCAACCCCTGTTGCTATTTCTTGGGAAGAAGGAAGAGAAGTAAAGGAAGAAGTTTTGGCGATAGTAAGAATGGAAGAAGGAATTTGAGTGGTCGCAGTAACAATTTCATTCCCCGCGTCATCATCCAACGCAGTTTCCTTAATTGCAGCTTTGTTTACCACAGTTTCATTATCTACGACTTCATTCACCGCAGCCTCATTGATTGTCATTTCATTTACCGCAGCTTCATTTGTCACAGATTTATTTCCAACTATCGTAGATTCATCTATCGCAGTTTTCAAAATGTTGGGATTATCAGAGATGGGAATATTAGTCTCAATAACTTTAGTAGGGGTCGATGGAGAAGTAAAATGAGTATTGAAATTTACGCAAGGAGAAGGAGAAGGTTTATCTTGCAATGAAATAGGTTTTGCAGGTAAAAATTCAAGAATATCCACTTCATCTGAAAGAACTTTAACTTGACGCGAACGCTTAAGAGGCTTAGGAACATTCTCTTCATTCTGCGAATAATAATGTAGGTAAGAAACAGAGGCAACAATATTGTTATTTCAAAGGAATAGGTGTTTCTTACTACCTTATCATCCTCAGATCTTTTCGTCTTCCCAACGCGCCTTTTCTGAGAACCCTTAGGGTGAGGATTTTTTATAGTAATTTTAGTTTGAGAAGTGGTGTTACTGAAAAAGATGATAAAATATGGGGATTATGAAGAAAAGTGGGCGATAAAGATAACATAACGTGAACAAAATAAGATGGAAGATAAGAACATACCTTTGAGTCTCCATTAGAGCAGCAGCAGAAATAATAACAAGAAAGAAAAAGTTGCAGACAAAAAAGATTTTGAAGAAGAAAGAGAAGGTGAGAAGAAGGAAATAGTCTCGAGTAGAACATCTATTTATAGATGAAGGATGGGTAACCAGGTTAATCGGTAAATATTGACGTGTGTCAGCAGTAAGAGCGTAAAGTAGGGAACTTTGTCGGGTAAAAGATAAGGAGTTGCGGCAAATCAAGAAGTTTAAATTCTCATGATCTTTATCTCCTTCGCAGAAAAGATATGAGAAGAGGCAAGATGTAGGATCAGAATATTGTCACAACAATATTCTTGAGAAATAAACAATCGTTTCTACGATACATCGATAATAAACGACTACTCTGCGATACATCAGTAATATTCTGCGACACATCCAAAGATGACTTAAACAATGACGTAATAACTGAAAACGACAGAAACACGAAGAAAGTGTGGCATGTCTGCGATATATCAATAAAACCTGCGAAAGTTAAAGGCGGTGCTAACTACGATTTATCGCAAGAACTCAGATCCGAAATTGAAGGGAATCTTAGTTGTAAATGAGCTGTCATGAGCTGTAATCCACTATGTAAATACCTATATAAAGGAGATGAATAGTTCCAGAGAGGCTAATGAATTTTTGAGTATTAGGAAAGCTTTAGGAGAGAGAAAATCTTTATCAAGTGTTCTGTGTTCTTGATTTCTATAATTCCTTAAGATCAAATTAATAAAAAATGTCCTTAATCTTCAAATTATGTCATAGATGTTAGTAAGTTCTTGAATAGGGTGTAGTGTGGGAATTCCTGCAACTACATTGGAGAAAGGAAATTCATGCATATCTCGCAACAGGAGAAATACCCAGGAACAGACTAGAAGCACATAAATTAAAGAGTCGTGCAACAAATTATGAACTACGAGAAGGGATTTTATACAGAAAATCTTTCAGTGGACCATCTCTAAGATGTTTAACTCGTGAAGAAGGAGAAAAAAATATTGAAGATGTTACACGGAGGAGAAGCTGGAAATCATAGTGGGGACGATCTCTGGCGTACAGGGCAAAAATACAAGGATATTACTGGCCTTATATGCACACAGACGCAAAATTGTTGGTAAGACGATGTAAAGAATGCCAACGACATGGGAAAAGAACTCACGCACCAGGAGCAACATTAACTTCTTCAACAAGCTGCTGGCCTTTTGGGAAATGGGGATTGGACATTGTTGGCCCATTCTTACCTGGATCGAAAGCGAGAGAAGATTTTTAATAGTCGCAACAGATTATTTCACGAAGCTCGTAGAAGTAAAAGCAGTACAACATATTCGTGATAAGGATGTTTTTACATTCATATTCGAGAATATCATTTGTAGGTATGGAGTTCCAGCACAATTAGTATCTGACAATGGGAAACAATTTGAAGGGCATAATATAGAGATGTTACTCAGTGCTTTTAGGATAAAATGTGGGAAATCAACTCCATTATATCCACAAGATAATGGACAGGCAGAGGCAACAAATAAAACAATCGCAGACACGATCAAAAAGAAATTAGAAGTACATCTCAAAGGGTGGTGCGAACAAGTACCTAGCGCAGTTTGGGCATACAATACAACTAGAAGAAAGTCAACTGGAATGTCTCCTTATTGCTTAACATATGGATTAGAAGATGTATTGCCAACAGAGGTTATAATTCCGACTACAAAGAAAGAAGCCTGGGAAAGAAATTTAAGCGCATGAGTGATATTAAGTGAATTGGATGATTTAGAAGAAAAAAGAGAAAAGGTGTTGCGATATATGAAAGTTTATCAAGAAAGATTAGCTCGAGAATATAACAAGAGAGTTATCGAACGTGAGTTCAAGCCAGGGGATTTGGTTATGCGAGAAACACCTCCATACCAGAAAGAAAATGGAGGAAAATTAGCACCAAAATGGGATGGACCATATGTCATCAAAGAGGTTGTGGGAAGTGGAGCTTATCGTCTGATGGATCCAAAAGGGAGAGATATGGGTTTAAGACTCGGACGACCCTGGAATAGATTGTATTTAAAAAGGTATTATCCATAAAACTCATGAAATATTTTGCGAATATGGTTTGCTCGCACGAAGCTTAAATTACGAATTTTTAACTCTTATTGCGATTAGCTTTCATTAAAGAGAGACGCAAAAATTACTTGCGAATAAAAGACCGCAACCTGTGATTAGATTTCAAAAAAGAAAGAGAGCCGCAGAAATTTTACACAGGCAAACCTTTGTGGCGTACACCCTAGTTCGCGAAGCAACATTTCGTAAGAGGCAAAGTCCTAAAGTACGTCATTTAAGGGGGTACCTATAAGCATGGCTCAGGGAAACCGGAACACCACCAAGGAACCTGAGTACATGGACATTACGGGGTACAACCCAAAAGAAGGGTACCTATCCGGGTTAGACACCTTGGATTCTCAACCTAATCTTACGATGTACCAGGATATAGGTTGGGCAACTAAGGCATACTGTCTTTCTCAAGAAGTGTAGAAAGCGATCAAGGCGCCGAGGTACACGGTTGAGTCAAGAGTTCCGGATGGGTTTGAAGCACATCTGTCATTCTTGACAAGTCTTGGCAAATGATACACTTGGCCCAAAGATACCCCATAGGGTGCAACCTCGTAACTATAAGCCCTATAGGCAAAAAGGATAAGAGGTTGCGATCAAAAGCTGGTTGTTTGCAAAACCGGATGGGAAGAGCTAACCTTGTATGGTCGATGTACGCTTCCTTGAAGGGGAAACCAAGGGGAAGATAAAGGGCAGCACCCTCCATTAGGGAGCTGATACGTGCTATAAGACGCAAATGTCATGAGGCTTCTTGTTCGCAAGAACATAAAGACTTGTCATATTTGTGCAACAATCATATTTCTGCGAATATAAAAAAAAAAAATATATATATATATATATATATATATATATAAATAAATAATATATTTATATATATATACATATTCGCAGAGTCACATACAATGAAGTTAAGATGAGATCAATGGGTTATTACATGAAAGTGTGATAACGTCCTGCGATTTCATCGCAAGACGATAATGTCACGAGGTTGTATATTCGCAAGAATGTTCAAACTTGTCATATTATCGCAAAAATATCATCACAAAAAGAGGTGGAAAAATAAGACCTTTACTTAGGAAGGCATGATAAGACCACAAATTAAAAATCAATTCCATCAATATTATTGGAAATTTTTTACGAGAATATATATAAAGAATTCATAAGCATAAAAGCAATTTTGTTCGCAATCATATTCATAAGGGTTGAATACTTCTTATACTTCTTCAAAGATTCAATACTTCTTTTACTTTTTAAGAGATTCAATACTTCTTATATTTCTTCAAACAGTGAATGTTTCTTCATGAATTGAAATTTTTTATACTTCTTCAAGGGTGCCTCATACTTCGTATACTTCTTTAAGGATGTTTCATACTTCTTATGCTTCTTTAAGAATATTTCATACTTCTTATACTTTTTCAAGGATGTTTCGTAATTCTTCACGGAGATTTCATACTTCTTATACTTCAAAGGGGAAATTTATTATTTAATTCGCAATAAATTGAAAATTCGCAACTTAGACTGAGGCAGGTATTTTAATATCTACAACAATAATTGATCATCTGAAGTGCAATAATAAGGGGAAAGGGAATACTAAGTTAAGTCTTCAAGACATAGTATTTCTCTTCATATGATCAAGTCATGCAAATCTAGAGAAAGATCAAAGTAGTATCGCAAAGTACAAAGTATGCTTCTTAAGGAAAACAAGTAGTAAGCAGGATCGTTCATAGAAAAGAGAATCAACAGTAACCAAGAGAAAGAATTCAAAAGAAAGGAAAACAAAGTTGTTAAAAAAAAGAATAACAGTAGAATAATCCATCATGCTTAAAGCTCCTCATCAACGTTTTGTACTGGATCTTTAGGAGGGGTAGGACCATCAACAGGAACATCTCCTTGAGGGATATATTCTTTTTCCAAATCAAGTCCTTCATCGTCACTCTCGTAATCAAAATCACTATCAGGATCACGAGCAACCTCATCAGATATTTTCAGAGGTGTAATTCTCACGGGAGGCAAGGACCTTGATAAGAGAATGTTATTCACAAAGACTTGAGCTTTCAGATGACTTTCACGAAGTATAGCCTTATGATGGTTGGTATCTTCGATATCTTTGGTGTAAGCAAGATAGTTGAATCTTCGAGTGGCACGATCACGAGAGTTGATCAAACGAGTAGAAAGCAGAGCGTTTTTCTTGCGAAGCTCAGAACAAGAGGCTTCTAGTCCAACTTTAGCACTGCGGAGGTTGTTCTCAGATTCTGCGAGTGAAACAAAATTTAAAGAATCAGTTTTGCGAGTAAAACAAAATTGAAAGGTATACCAAAGGCAGTCAAATTTTAATGACTACCTTCTCTTTGTGAAGAAAGAAATTGGGCTAAAGATAGACAACAACTCTTCATCTGATCCATCGCATTGTCAAAACCATCGCCAACTAATCCTTTAAGTCTAGATTGAAGCTTTTGATCTTTGGAAAGAAGATAATTTTTATCCTTCGCAAGTTTGGCATTAAGACTTTCTAGTTGAGAGTAATTTTCTTTAAGTTTATTTCTCTTAGTGCTTAATATCATATTCTTATTAAGGAGGGATTTCTTCTCGGTAGCAAATGAACTTCTTTCGGAATCTGAAGACCTTTTCAATTCCTCAAGTTCACCTTTTAACAAATAAAGGAGCACTACACCATTTTAAGGATATAGCAACCCAGAGTAGCAACAGCAGTAGCTCCGTTGCTAAATCTCTGTTGCTAATCTCAGTTGCTATTTTTTCGCAACAGCGTGTTTCTGTTTCTAATTTAGCGACAACAAATTCTCTGTTGCGAATAGCAACGGCAAGGTGTTCATGCATGCGGGGGGCGCGTGTGGTAGGGAACACTTTAACGTTTTTTTACGCCCAAGTCAAAGTTTGGTCACTCTTCTTATTTATTTTTCCACCCCTTCAGCCTTATCCACCCCTTATCTACCAATACCATTATACTTGGCCATTTTCTCAACCATTTCATTTTTTCATCATCTCTCTTGTTTTCTGCTCCAGAAGATATTTCCTCCCCTTCATATCAACTTAAGATTCAGTTCAGTTGTAGTCTCGATCTAAAATCGATCTTTAGTTGCAGTTTCGTATTCGATCTGGTAAGTGTTTATCATAATTAGTTTTTCGATTTCAGTTAATCGATTATAGGGTTTCACGTTTTCAAGGAATTTGATTTCAGGTTTCATCTTGAATCTGTTTTTTCATTTTTTATTTCATTTTAGTCTATCGATTTTAGGGTTTATCTCTGAATCTTTTTTTGATTTTAGGGATTTTGATTTTAGTTTTTCAGTTTCAGTTTATCGATTTTAGGGTTTCATCTGTGAGTCTTCATTTTAGAGCAAATGTCAAGTTTTTCATTGTTTGAGACTTGATGGATCCTACTATTATGATGAATGATCCTATTAGTTTATCATTTATAGCCGTTTCATGGTCAGATGAATGGTTGTGGTGAATCTACTGCTGGTGTATTAGGTGTTGGGAGAAGTGGTGGGTATGGAGGAGGATAGAATTTAAGTGGGTTTTGAGAAATTGGGGCTTCACTTGATGACTCTAACATTCTTGAACAAATTAATGGGAGAAGTGGTGGTGGTGGTAGTAGAAAAAAGAGGAGAGGAGGAGAATTAGCTTCTCTTTCTGAAGATGAATCAAACTTATTTCTACCAGCAGTGGCATTGAAATGGTATCTTCTGCCCCCTCTTTTCTCTGTGTGTGTTTGATTTGCTGAATTAGATTGTTGCTCATTATCAGAATGCATGAAATTGCTGATCTAGAACAAAATTAAGGGATATAATGATGTTGTTTATGTAAATTTGGTATGGTTTCGGGTATGTAATTTTAGAGGTAGTTGACTGTGGGCTACGGCTACCAATTGTGTGAATTAATGGATAGTTATTCTGAACTAATTGTGTTGTGATTTTCTTTTTGGGCTAGAATGAATTTGATGGAAAACTTCCAAAAGTTTCGAAATCAAGAAATGGTGGCTCAAAAACTGAAGGGGAGGAGAGTTTAGGGTTCGGTAATAAGCCAACTGAAAGTACACAAGTCCACAAAATCTCTGGTTGTCCTCCCAGGATACTCGGGGAGTCTGGGTGGTATCACGAGCTGCTCATTTACTATTAATTTTTGAATTTCAATCTCATCAGATTTGCCTTTTTCTGGTGAGGTGATATTGCAATAATTGCATTCTGTTTTAGTTATTTATGAGCAAGAATTTTATTTAATTCTTTGAGAAACTGGTACGGTAATGATTTATAAGTTTCTTTTATATTGATTGTTATTAGTTTATTGTTAGCTTCTTATTAACCTCTGCATAATGTTCAATTGAAGATGTTAATGGTTTGTTTATGAAGGTGGGTATGATTGTATATTAGTGAAACTTGGATTATGCCGCTGGTAACAAGTGCAAGATAGTTAGTCTGTTAGTTGTTTGTGGAAAGTCATGAACCTGCTTACTTTGTTTGGTATTGTGCCATGGTATTTTTGTTTTGGATAGTGTGCAAGTCATACTATTCATCTCATTGCAACAGGTAACTGACTTGGTTGACAAATTTCCTGACATGATCCATTTCTTTTGTTCCGCTACTTTGTTGATTGCAGCTGCTATTTTTTTTTCAGGGTTGAATAACTACCGACCCACCTATGTTACTTGATCAATAGAGTGAAGACAAAGTTTGAAGAACTCAATAGTAAAAACGCTACATAACAAGGTTATCAATTTCTGCCCTAGCGACACAAAGAGGTCATTTTTTTGGAAAATCTCTTTTTCATTTCCTTCTTATTTTTTGGTGCATTTCTGATAAGTAGTTATACGGAATAGATAGTAACTTTAAATAAGATGATGTATTGTCAATCATGAATGAATGGTACTGAGAATGACTACCGTTAGAGATATGAATGGTAAGTGTAGGATCATACTGTATAGAATTTCACATGTAGTTGAAGTGAACTTTCAGGGGGGCCTTATCTTATTTTTGGTCCCTTTCTAAAACTGAGTTTATCCCATGGATAATTCATTCCCGGTTTTGACCCATGACCTTCTTATAAATGTCGTTAGCATTTATTTCAGAGTCTAAAGGCTCTAAGAAAACTGAGCCTCCCATAATGATCTTGTTCGCATAAAATTTCTCTTGCCCCCTGCTATAAACCGTAGTACTGTACTTCTCCCGGTGAATCCAATTGTAGTCAAGCATCAAGAACTAAATGTTCAGCAAGACGGCCGAGGGAAAAGGCAATCGTGGTAATTTTCCAACATTTAAATGGTTATCTTTGTTAATTTTGTCTCCATTTATATGTTAATTATGATATTCACATGACTAAATCTGTTTGGTTATGACTGAGAGACTAGGAGGACGTTTTATATCACTAAGACGAAAGATCACGTTGAAGAAGAAAAGATGGCGTATCATGCAGCGCTATGGCTTGTCCCTAAAAAGCCTTATACAATGATGAGAATGCAAACTTACCATGTTTATACTGGATTTTGTTTGGTGAGTTTATGGTTTCCACTACCTTTTTTTCTTATCAGCAAAAGCTTATCATATATGAATAAAGATTAAGTGTCGCAATGAACTTAGTGAATATGTAGTCATGGAACTCAGTGTTTTGATTGTGTTTTTTACTTTTGTGAATCCATTCTTGCTATTATTTCTTCTTCTCTGCACTTTGATTTGGTTGATTGGTCTCTTTGTTGCTGTAATTTGGTTAGAGAGACTTTAATGTGCATTGTCCTTATGTGTATTTGCTTGTCGTGTGCAGATTCTTGTTCTTGAAACTCTAGATGGACCTATTTTTGAGAGTAATGCCATAGCACGTTATGGTGAGGCTCCACTCTTTTTTAAACACCCGAGGGTTGATTGTTTTGCAAACATGTATGCAACTTATTAGTTTTTTTTTATTTTCTTCAGTTGCTCGCTTGAAGGAAGCAACCCTCTCCTTGGTTCGTCCTTGATTGAATATGTAAGACAGTTTTTTTTCACTTGCTTATTGTTTCTTCTCTTTTATTTATTTATCTGTTTCCTTTTGATGATTGATATGCTATTAATTCAGTTTATTGTTTGAAACTGTTGGGAGAGGTAAAGAAGGCAGAATCTATTCCACCAACTTCATCTACAAAGGTTGCTTCTCCGCCTAAGGAAGCTGTGAATCCCAAGGAAAAAAGTGAACCAAAGAAGGAGCCTAAAGCAGAAGAAGTCCATGAGCAGGATGAGGCACCAAAGCACAAGGCAAAGAATCCTCTCGATTCGCTCCCCCTTAGTAAGATGATATTGGATGAGTGGAAGAGACTCTACTCGAACAACAAAACTAATTTCCGCGAGGTAGCTATTAAAGGTAATGTCACTTCACTTAACAATCAGATTGGTACCTATGAGAAATTTTGCACTACCAGGATTAGTTGTGACTCTCCAAGAATATCCACTTTTTATTTATTTTCTCAATCCTCATTTACATTCTTTTACAAGTTTTGAAAGTTTTGAGTGAGTATGTCATCCTTGCTAAAATCCACTTGGATTTTCTAAGGCTTCCCCTAATAGGGGGTATTGCCCTTACCAATATATGTTTTGTCTTGTGGATTTCAGTACACCCCCTTTTGTTTGTGACATCAGTACTTAAACATCAAATTGGTTATTATGCAGGTATTTGGGCTTAAGTCAAAAAGCAGTACTCTGGTGATATTTTAGAAGCAGTTGAATCTTTGTCGAGGATATTGATTAAGCAAGCGGAGTCTGGTGATATTTAGTCTTTCATTCCATGTTTTTCAATGCCTCTGTCAGTTGACACAAACTAGGTTACCCATCCGTTTAGAAACATCAACATAGATCCAATATTATATGTTAGTCACAACATACATAAGTTACTTGTGTACATTTGTATCAACTGAAGAATCCCTTATTTTATAATAAAATTATCTGGTGGTGATTCTCAACTACATTTGTATCAATTTTGTATTTCCATTGTAGTTTGTATATCTGTTTGGATGTTGAACATGGGGAACCGGGTAATTGCAGGGGGGAATATGGGGTAATGAATTTTGACTAGGTCAATAGAATGGGACTTGACCTTCTTTTTTGAGGTTGCAAAAGATTAGCAACATCAGGGCTTTGTTGCTAAATTAGTACAAGAACCAATACAGTAGAACCAGAACCAATAGTATCTGGTTCCGGGTAGGGGTATTCCTATAATTAGCAACATATTAGCAACAGCAGACTATTGTTGCTAATAGAAAATGTCGCAACGGCAACGGCCGTTGCGAATGTCCGTTGCTGACCAAGATTCGCAACAAAGCTTATGCCGTTGCTAAAAATTGTGACACCGTGTTTAGCAACAGCGAAGTCCCGTTGTGAAGCCGTTTAGCAACAGCAATTGTATGTTGCTATATCGTTAAAATGGTGTAGTGGAGATTTTCTTGATCACAACACTTACTCTGAAGAATATTTAATTATTGCGAAGAAGCGTTCATTGTATTCAAGTACATACATTGTTCTTTTGATAAGGTTTCATTCTCTTCTACTAGGGATTCTATCCTTAAATCGGATTTAGTTAAAGAAGAATTGAGCTGAGATATTTCATCATTCAAAAATTTCTGATCGTAAATTAATTGAGTATTCTCTTGGAAAAGGGCATCAAAATTATCAAGAGCACATGAATGAAGATTAGACAAGTGGGAGAATTGATTCAAAAGACTTGCATGTTTGGCTTGAGATTCCTGTGCGTCTGATTCATGATGAAGTACCAACATTCTACATTTCTGGATAGATTCTATAAAGGGGAATGGGTTTAAATGGATGTTTCAAGCATGTGAGGAATAGAAGTAAACAAAGGGAAAGAAAATATAGAGATAATAGTAATACCTTTTAATGCATCATTCCTCTTGCGAAGGATCGCACAATCTAGAGAATCATTATGAATCTGATGATTTACTTTACGAAGACTCTCACATTCTGCTTTCAAGGATTCCTGAGATTGGTGAAGCAATTCAACTTCTTTTTCCAAAGATTGGCGTGAAATATAAATATCAGGATTGATAAAATTATTAAGCACTTCACAAAATTCAGATTGCGAACGAACGTTTGAAGACTTCGCAGTACTACTTAAGACCTCGGATAACATTTGAAAAGTTGAATAAATTCCGTCTCGAGCTTCTTGAGAAAGAGGAGAAGAATTTGAAGGAATTAGAGCAAGTTGTAAATTTCTTGGAGCAACAGCATTCAAGGGATTAGGGGTAAAAATAGGTTTTTTGGGAGACGAAATTGAGGAAGTATCTTGCGAAGGTTGATCTCGAAGAAGTGTTGATAAATTGACATTGGTGGGAGATTGAAAACTGGGTAATGGAGTAGAGGCAGGATTTTGTGAAGAAGTATTTCCACGAGGGGGAGAGGGAAATTCTTCATCAACCTCAGGAAGGAAGTCATCGATTGAAATTAATGGTGTGGGTTTAGTTACTCGAGATCTCTTATTGGGTTTTGATTTTTCACCAACCTACGAATCAAAAGGTGGATTAAAAACTGAGGCAACAATATATTGATTAAAAAGGAAAACAAAGTATTTTAACTACCTTTTGATTCTCAGATTTTCTTCTTCGGAGATTAGGACTTGAGTTTTTGGTTGAAGGTTTCTCCTGAGGAATAATTTTGCTGAAATAAATCAAAATCAAACAATAAATTAGATGGAAATCAAAGAGATAAACAAGTGAAAGACGCGAGAGATAGAAGAAAATTACCTTGGAGAACTCATGATGAGGTAAAACAAGAAGATAGAATGATAACTGAAAGTGTAATAAGAAGATGGAGTTACAGAAGCGAAAAGGGAAAGTGAGAGAAAGATAAGGAAGGGAATAAAAGGATTTTATATATAAGGAAATAGTCAGAAAAGAACGGTTACAAAAGACATGTCCAAATAAAAAGAATAAGTAATGGTTATATTCTCACGATCATTACTTCTTCGCAGAAATGACATGAGAAGAGGCAAGATGTAGGTACCGAATATCGCAAGAGTTTGGGTTGCGAATATAGCAATGACTATAAGAGGAAGTGTCAAGAAATAACACGATGATAGAAGAAACGCGGGAGAAGAATGAAAATTTTGCGAGTATAAAATAAACTTGCGATCATAAGTTATGATGCCTCGCAGGATATTACAGTTGTAAAGATTTCACTATAAATAGTAGTTCAAATGTTAAATTTGAGAGGTTCTTTTTGTGAGTGTGAAAATATTAAAGGAAAGAGAATAGAGAAAGTTGTAACTATTCTAGTTCCATTTAGATATTTCTTGTGATCAATTGAGAGCATTAGAAAGAAAATTGTTAATCATCATCACGAACTTATTAAGTTTACTAATTCTACTGAGGGTGTAGTTGTAGGATATTCTGCAACTACAGTCATAATCTTCCTTCCTTCAAAATCCCGTTTATGTATCCTTCCCTTGATATTTTCATGAAATCTATCAATCATTTCTTTTGTTATTACATAACCTTTCAATTTTCTACAATCCTTTTTGATTCTGATCATTCTTCCTTCAATTTTCTCACCGATTTACTTAATGATTTCCCTAATCTTGAACAATTTTTATCTTCTTCTTCGCTTTTTCTTCTGTTTTCGTTAATTCAATCCCTGTTTCGGGCGCCAAAATGTAGTTGCAGGATTTCCCACACTACACCCTTGTCAAGAATCTATGAAAACTAAGTCATAATTGTGGATGAACAACAACACTTTTATTAATTCACTGTAGGAGCGGAATATCACAGCAAATGATAACTTACGAAATTGTGGAGAGAAAAGATATCTTGTGAGCAAAGAACATTTTGCGAGCAAAAGAAATCACGAGGAAAGCAAAAGAAGTTCGTGAAGTGAAGTTACGAAGCTTCGCAAGATAATTCTAAAATCCAAAATGGCGGGACAACATAACTGTCATATTTTGTAAGATCATATAAATAGCCATTTAGGCATGACAAGGAGGGGGGGAGACACATTTTGAGAGAGGGGATGATTTTAGTAGGAGAGAGAAAATTTTAGAGAGGAATTTATTTTCTTTATCATCTTCTTCCCCAAAATTCTAGAGCTCCAAATATTCATTAATGGAGTCTCAATTGTAAAATCATGTAATCACATACAATCACTAGTGAAGCACCGTGGATGTAGATCACATTGATCGAACCACGTAAAAATCTTTGTGTCTCTTTATAATTTTAGTACCTTAATTCCTAGTTTCATATCAAATTAATTAGGTTTAGGAATCATTTTAATGGATTCTAATGAGGGTGTAGTTGTGAGATAATCCGCAACTACATAATTGGCGCTAGAAACAGGGGCCTAATCTTGTTGGTTCAAGAAAGTTAGAAAAATTGGTTATTGATGGTGATGAATTGTACTGGATTTATGAGTTTTGAAGACAGAAATGGAAGTTCTTTTATTGGCATCTTCAAACAACAAACACATTAGTAGTAGTTCAGGAAGAGAAATGTGGATATGGAGAAATCGTCAAGCAAAATGAAATTTACACATGCTACGTCAACAATCGCTTCCAAAAAGGACAAATTTCTTCTCACTTTTCTTATTCTTTGTTTCATTTTTCAAAATTTTGGAATTTCAAAACACAAATTGAAAAATAAATTGTTTGCGATCTAAACTTTGCTTTTTGTAGAAATTGGATTTATTATGGAAGTTTTGAATTTAAAAATGTTTTTGCTATAAATTTGTAGTAACTAAATCTCGTTTTACAAATTTTTTTAAAGAATTTCTTGCAAAGTCAAATTTCAAGATTTTCTGTTGGTTAGAGATTTAGAGATTTACATTTCGCAAGAAAAAAAACAAGAAGAATATATCAAAATTTTTGCAAAAGTTCTGCGTCACTGACGAAGAAATATCATTCCTATGAAGAAACGGGATAAATGTCATCGTGGGTTCGAATCTTACGAACGGAGAAGAATAAGAAATTCAGTAGGACGGGGTGAAGTTCAGTAGTTCAATTTGCACAAGACAATTCGAGTTACATAAACTGTCCAGGGATATATACGTAAGCAAATAGCTGAGAACTCTTTATGCGAAGAAGTATGTTTTCTCTATCAAATGAAAAGGAACGAATATACGAAGAAGAATTTAGTTCATGATTGCTTTCATGCGAAGAAATAATTTGATAGACATATAATTTCACACCAAATGGCTAAGAAGTGGATGCTGCATGATGAGAGGAACAAAGGATGGTGAAATCCAAGAAGACTACAAACTCATGAAGTGGACTCAGAAAATAGATAGGAAAGGGAGGTGGAAAACTTCTGCGAAGATGAAAGACCAACTCTACTAGATTTCTATAGGCGAAGATAAATGTGTGCGTTCATTTCGCATGATATAGGAAGTAAAGATGCAGTGGACGTCGTCAGTTTCTTCGTTACCAACTAATACGAAGATAGAATAATTTATTAGAAAGATATTTGCAGTACAGCGAAGTAGAACAATGATAGATGGAAAGAAGTCGGATTCACGAGCCATAAATGTGAGCCAACCATCCTAATAGTTTAGGCAAAGCCAGCTAAAATCCTAAAGCAACGAGCTAAGAATAAAAATGAAGTATTCCATCGAATACCAACTAACGAAGACAAGACAACAAACTCGTGTTAATCAGAGTATAACACCGGTAACAAAGTCTGGTGAAGGCTCATCAGATAATTATTCAACAACTAATAAAGAATGAAGAAATACATCTTTCCATTTTCCTACCTACGGATGCAGAAAGACATCTGAGAGTTTGTAAAATATTTGCGAAGGTAATAATTCCTGCGAAGTTAATAGTTTCTGCGAAGAAGAAAAACCAGCAAAGGAGGGAAATCAAAACGTATATGCATCAGTTCAACATCATACTTCTACTAAGAAACTAAAAATTCCAGGCACGTATTTGTTCAACATCGTTAAGGGAAGCGTGTGAATTCTTGTAAAGTTTCACCACCTATACGAATGAGCTGTTGGTGAAGGTTGCTGCGATTGTTCGTAAAAATAAGGTTATGAAATAAGGTTGAAATAAGGTTGTTAGTGAGCTTTGCGAAATTTCTTATACGATTGTTCGTAAAAATTGGCGGAAAGATGGAAAAATGGTTGTTGAGAACAGAATATTGACGTCCTTCACGGGAAGTCTTCTTCCCAAGTGCCTGCATAAAAAAAAAAAAAAAAAAAAGAGTACATGATACCTCAGGTTCAATTTGAAAGAGTTACTTACTCGAGAAGTTCAGGAAATTCGTGATACCCAAGCACTTCCTCAAGAGGTATTCAACCATAGAAGACAAATGAAGTTTACAATGGTGTTCACACAAACCCTATTGCGAGAAGAAGTCTAAATGTACACCAGACACTACTCATGAAATAATGGTTCGCAGTAAAGAACTTTCCAAGAAATATGAACTCAGAGAACTCAGTAGTGGTTCGTGAAGTTTAATGAAGAAGTTTACAAGATAACTCAGAAATCACACTTCCCGGCGTGAGAACAATGTTACATTTCAAGAGAAAATAGGGGGTTATGGAAAAACAAAAGTTATGTGAAATTTATCTTCTCAACAAAAAAAAGGGTTTAAAATTCAAGCAAAGCTTCATTAACAATCAAATCTAGAAGGAGACGTACGATGAAGATGGGAGACAGTCATATTTCACTCCGCAACAAAGAAATAAAGAGGGAAATTCGTAAACATTTACTTCGTGGAATTTTACTTTAAGTACCGAATTTTCATTTTCTTTGTTCGTAAATTTTAACTTCGTGAAAATTTACTTCGCAACCATTTACTTCGCGAATATTCATTTAAGTCCGCAATTATTTAACTTCGTGAATGTTTACTTTGTATATATTTTCCAAGGCTTGCATCAACATAACCTACTTCGGGAAGAAGAAAACTACTTCGTGAACAGCAAGCAATCCAACAGAAGTATGAGTTTCATGGCGGGTCAAAAATTTAATTCTCATTCTTTCTCATTTTGCAAGCAAGCAATTTACTTCGCAAGAGAAAACAACAAGCTGTAAAAAGGTAAGTAACATTTCCTTGAATACTTTATTTACGGAAGACAAAAGATTTTTGATTTTATTTACTAAAACCGATATACTCGAAAAATTTCTACAATTTTTAAGATTTCAAAACATTTCAAAGATTATTTTTTAGATTGGTGAAAAGTGATACGATCGCAAGATTCAAAAATGAGTTTATCGCAAAAATTTAACGATCTCAAAATTTTCAAAGACTTCAAAATTACAAAAAATATAGAAAATTAAATTCCTATATTTCTATAGAACAATTTTGATTAATACTTCTCATACTTTTCATACTTCTTATACTAAACATTTCATGAAAACATTCAACATTTTATATACATGAAAAATTTACGATGAATTTTTAAAAGGCGAAAAAATACCGCCATTTACGATTAACTTGCGAATAAAAGACCGCAATCTGTGATCAGCCTCCAAAAAAGAAAGAGAGCCGCAGAAAATTTTATACAGGCAAACCTTTGTGGCATACACCCTAGTTCGCGAAGCTATATTTCGTAAGAGGCAAAGTCCTAAAGTACGTCATTTAAGGGGGTACCTATAACGTGGATAAGGGTAACCGGCCCTTAGTACATGGTAAAAATTTAGGGGTACAACCCAATAATGGGGTACCTATCCGGGTTAGACACCTTGGATTCTCACCTAATCTAGCGACATTACGTAATATAAAATGCGGTGTAAGAGGATTTAGGTTGGGCGACTAAGGCATACTGTCTTTCCCAAGAAGTGCATAAAATGATCAAGGCGCCGAGGTACACGGTTGAGTCAAGAGTGCCGGGTGAGGTTGAACCACATCTGCCATTTTTGACAAGTCTTGGCAAATGATGCACTTGGCCCAAAGATACCCCATAGGGTGCAACCTCGTAACTATAAGCCCTATAGGCAAAAAGGATAAGAGGTTGCGATCAAAAGCTGTTTGTTGGCAGAACCGGATGGGAAGAGCTAACCTTGTATGGTCGATGTATGCTTCCTTGAAGGGGCAATCAGGGGGAAGATAAAGGGCAGCACCCTCCATTAGGGAGCTGATACGTGCTATAAGACGCAAATGTCACGAGGCTTCTTGTTTGTGAAAACATAAAGGCTTGTCATATTTGTGCAACAAGTGAAGTTCTGCGAGCCTTCTAAAAAAAAAAAAGGAAGAAAGAAAGAAAGAAAGAAAGAAAAAAAAAAAAAAGAATAAAGAACTCGCAGAACATAACAAAGAAGTTAAGATGAGATCAATGGGTCACTACATGAAAGTGTAGAGATGTCCTGCGATTTCATCGCAAGACGGAAATGTCATGGGACTTTATGTTCGCAAGAATATTTAGGCCTGTCATATTGTCGCAACAATTCCTGAAGAGGCTAAAATACTATTCAAAGAAGTTAAGATGAGATCAATGGGTCACTACATGAAAGTGTAGAGACGTCCTGCGATTTCATCGCAAGACGATAATGTCATGAGGTTGTATATTCGCAAGAATGTTCAAAATTGTCATATTATCGCAACCACAAAAATATTATCACAAAAGAGGTGGCAAAATAAGACCTTTACTTATGAAGGCATGATAAGACCACAGCAATTCATGAAATTTATTCCATCAAGATCATTGAAGAATTTTGAAGAGAATATATATCAAAGAAGAAAATTCCATCAAGATCATTGAAGAATTTTGAAGAGAATATATATCAAAGAAGACAATTCCATCAAGATCATTGAATAATTTTGAAGAGAATATATATCAAAGAAGACAATTCCATCAAGATCATTGAAGAATTTTGAAGACAATATCCATCAATATCATTGAAGAATTCTTACAAGAATATATATCACGAAGTCATACCAGAAGAGGCGATTTCATTCGCGAGAATACACAAATAAACTTACGAAGATGATTATATGAATAGAGGCAACTCAAAGATATATCAATTTTACTGCAGCAAAATGAGCTAAGTAACACAAACATTAACTATGCATTATAATAAATAAGTATTCACATCATTCAAGCATCATATTTGCATCATAAATGCATTGCATAAACATTTCATGGCATAAGCATCGCATAAGCATTTCATAACATAATCATTACATAAGTATTATGTTCGCACAAATATTTTACAAAATTTTACAGGGAAATACCGCGAAACTTCGCAGAAAAATTCATAACTCGCAGAAGTATTCATAGTTCGTAACACTATGTTCGCAACATTAAGTTCGCAGCACTATTCGCAACAGTAAGTTCACAGCACTATTCAGAAGCTCAGAAATTCGCAGAAAATCCCAAAAATTCACAGAAAAATTCAGAAATTTGCAGAAAAAATTCAAAAGTTAGCAGGGTTACCACTTGAGGCAAAGGCAAGATAAGAATAGAGATGCAATTTAATTATTCAACATTTTCTAAAGGATTCTCCTTCATAGATAAAGAACAGAGGCAACTATGGATACCCAAGAAAATATTTGATGTTCTTTATCTTCTCAAAGAAGAATCCTCACCAAAAGTGGAATAATAATTTCACATGAACACATGAGAGGCAATATTTATCACTCTCATCAAGGATATTTTATACTTCATATATAATTCGAGGATTAAATACTTCTTATACTTCTTAAGGATACTTCATACTTCTTATATATTCCGAGGATTAAGTACTTCTTATACTTCTTCAAGGATATTTTATATTTCTTATACTTCATACTTCTTCAAGATACTTCGCATACTTCATACTTCGCAAGATGATACTTCTAATTACTTCTTAAAGCTTCAGAACTTCGCAAAAGAATAGAGGAAAGTATATACTTTTCAAGACTAGTATTCTTTCGCTCGTTCCTTCATCAACAAAGATCAAAGACTACTCCAACAACCACAACAAGTGATTTTTTTCTTAAAAATCGCTCTTCAAGCAATATTCAAGAAAAAAAGAGGCAAGATGTAGGAGCGGAATATCACAGCAAATGATAACTTACGAAATTGTGGAGAGAAAAGATATCTTGCGAGCAAAAGAAATCACGAGGAAAGCAAAAGAAGTTCATGAAGTGAAGTTACGAAGCTTCGCAAGATAATTCTAAAATCCAAAATGGCGGGACAACATAACCATCATATTTTGTAAGATCATATAAATAGCCATTTAGGCATGAGAAGGAGGGGGAGACACATTTTGAGAGAGGGGATGATTTTAGGAGGAGAGAGAAAATTTTAGAGAGGAATTTATTTTCTTTATCATCTTCTTCCCCAAAATTCTAGAGCTCCAAATATTCATTAATGGAGTCTCAATTGTAAAATCATGTAATCACATACAATCACTAGTGAAGCACCGTGGATGTAGATCACATTGATCGAACCACGTAAAAATATTTGTGTCTCTTTATAATTTTAGTACCTTAATTCCTAGTTTCATATCAAATTAATTAGGTTTAGGAATCATTTTAATGGATTCTAATGAGGGTGTAGTTGTGAGATAATCCGCAACTACATTCACTTTCAGGAAGATTTACAAGAAATGTCAAAACTCAGAAGTACAACTTTCTTTCTGGAGTTTATCTCTCCTCAAAATTCTCTTAGCTCTCAAAAGTACATCATCATCTTCTGGATTTAGTCGAACCCTTTATATATATAGGAAAATACATAGTGGAAGACAGCTAAGATTTCCCCTTAATTCGGATCTACTCTGCGATCTCATCGTCATAACTTTAGTCTTTACCATCGCCAACTTTATAACCATCGTGAAGCAGACTTATTCTTTATATATCTTTAATCGTTAACCGTTATATCACTCTTTTGTGACACTCGCCAAATGTTGTTGAAGAATCTTGCGACGTTCTCATCAAAGTGTTGTTAATACTTGTAGAAGTGTTTGGGTTTCTCGCAGAAGTGTCGTTTCCATCGCGAGAATATCATTGTGGCGATATTCTGGTCCTACATCCTTCATTGTTTTTCCAGAAAGAAACACATTTTTGTTCTCCATAAATTGCCTCTTTCTACTGTCAATGGAGTAAATCGTCAGACGACATCTATAGTGAGGTTATTGCCTTTAGAAAACCAGAAATATTATCTAAATGATCTCTCTTCAAGAAATCGTCACAGGTCACAAGTTCACCTTAATGGTATAAATTCTTGTGCCACTAAGGAACACATTCCCTGTGTTTATAAGAATGGGTCTGGTAAATCTAAGTCTAGGAAATGGATTTCTCTAAATCCCGACCCTCTTGAACCAATCTCAAGAGGTCCTAGATTTTTTCCTCAGAGAAATCCTTCTGACGGATATGTTAAACAGGTTGTATCCTACTCGTCTGGGTTAAAAATCAACCGAAGAAAGGCAAGGAATACAAAATCTATACATTCAGATGATGTTTACAACTCCTTCCTCAATAATCGTAGTGGGATTACTTCTCTCCCTACCACCTGATTTCAGGTACCTTCATCCTTGTACCTAGCTTGGGAGATGCAAGGATGATAATTGAGGAATGCTCAAGTATGTTGTATAATATCTTAGTTTTGTTTGTATTCTTAATGATTCCGGTCCATGATCGTTTGTGTACTCCTCTAGTGAGTTCATAGGGTTACCATAACAAGATTTCTCTTCTCCTATTTACAAACACATATATATTCTCTATATTGTGTTATTCCATCCGTTACAAAAATTATATGGAGAACTCTGCAAAATCTCAAGAGATTGTGCATCTTGATATGGAGCAAGACACGCAAGGACGTGATTCAATTCAAGATATGGTTCTAAAGGAGATGCTTGCTAGGAAGGAACACAACTCATGGACTGATGATTCTGTCAAGGATTTAACTTCTTTTCATAATAATTCAAAGGTCGAGTTTGCAAATCTTCAACTGCAAATAAACCAACTCTTAGATGGTCAGGAAAAAATCCTTGATAATCAAAATATTTTGATACGGAATCAGAAGAATCTCATCATGTACTATGTCAAGGCTATACAACTTGCTAGGGTGGTTGACTGTAAGGTTTGTGTTCTAACTCACAAACATGGAGTATCAACGGTCAATAGAATCAAGGAAATCAGTAATACCTTATATGATGGCTTCATTGAAAGGTATGAGGTTCTCAAAGAACTTTGATTATGTCTAGTAAATCTTCTTTTAGAGAATTTATTTCTTGTTTTTAGAAGAATAACTAGGGTTTGGAATAGCCATTATTGTGAGTACACATAGCTATGTCCAAACAATTTTCATCTTCATGTTTTTAGATTTATTTGTTTAAATTCTAAGTATTTTGGAAGATGATTTTTGCAATTTTAATATTTATTATTTGGTATATTGCAAATTGTTATGGGATATGTTGTTTACGTCCGTGAACCTAAACTGACCCATACTTGTTCAAAAGTTATCTCTATTATGTCGATATGAATGTATTGATAAAAGATAGAATGAACTTTTGACATTACAAAAGTTGAAGCCTTTTATGTCATTATTTTGATGGAAGAAAGGTGTAGTAGCAGGATTTCCCACACTACACCCCTATTAAGATCCTATAAAAATCTAAGTGAAATTAGTTGAAGATTGAAGAATTAATCGACATTTTTATTATTTAGATCTCAGAAATGTTTACAGAAAATATTCAAACTCAGAATTACAACTTTCTTTTCTGGAGTTTCTCTCTCCTCAAGATTTTCTCAACTCTCAAAAATACATCATCCCCCTCTGGACTTACTTGAACCCTTTATATAGGAAATTACATAGTGGATGACAGCTAAGTTTTCCCCTTCTTTCGGATATATTCTGCGATCTCATTGAGGTATTTGTAATATTAATCTTTGCCAACTTTTGTAATCCTCGTGAAACAACACTCTCATAACATGTATCTTCAATCGTCAGCTATTATGAAGCTTACTTGTGACGCTCGCCAAATATTGCTGAAGAATCCTTGTGACACTCTCGTGAACAATGTCATTATTGTAGTGGGAGTATTCAACCTTCTCGTGGAAATGTCGTTCTTATCACGAGAATATCGTTGTGGCGATATTCTGGTACTACATCTTGCCTCTTCTCATGTCTTTTCTGCGAAGAAGAGAAGATCGTGAGAATCCTTAACTATCGCAAGAATATCTGAACTTTTTTCTCCGACAATATTCCTCTAATTCAGCTTTCCTTGTTAACACGTGTTGTAAATCCCTTTTGTATTGACACGTCTCACATAATTTACTCCCTTCTTTGCCTATAAAAGGAAGAGTCGAATTTCATTTCTAGTTTTCTTCTCTTAACTCTCTTTCTTCTTTACTTAGTTTCTTTGCCTTTTGTTCTGCAACTTCTTCTCCTTCTCATTCTTATGCTACTGTATTAATGGAGTCCTCGAGGTATATTTTTGATCATGATATTTTCTTAGATCAATCTTTTTATTTATATTCTTCGATCTTCTCTTACTTAATTCTTTATAACCCCATATTATGTTCTCTTCAGTGGAGCTGTATCTATTTCCCAATCCTCGACTCAAAAACCTATTATTCACAAGAGGCCGACTGGAAAGAGGAAAGAAAATTCTGCGAGCAATAAGGTAGTAAGAAACACATTCTATCTCTTAATAACAATATTGTTGCCTCTGTTTCTTATCTAGATTATTGTTTGCAAAATGACGAGGGTAATGCTAATCCTCCTAAAAGATCTCGCCAATTAAATAAGACCTTTGGAAGTAATTTCGTCATTCCTCCCTTAATGTCTGCGAAAGCTTCACCTACACCTGTGCAATCTGATCTCCCTCCTTCTTCTGGCGAGAAGCTCGCTTTCACTACCACTACCTCTACTGGTCCTCCACCAATTCAAATTGCAGAACCCATCACAACTGAAACTCCCTCTAGCCCTTTACTTCCTTCAAATGTTACTTTCCCGAAAACTCCTCCTTCTGATGATACAACCATTGCTAATGACTCAAATCATCATCTTGTCCTTACTTATTCTATTTCACCTTCTACATCCCTTCCTTCATCAAATGAGACCATCACAGGAATTGATGTTGCTTTCAAAATTTTATCTAACATTCTAAATAATGCTAGAGATTCTTCTACTGATTCTCTCCAAAGAGGAGTTTGCGAAACTCTGCTCAAATATTTTGGCTCAGACAATTCTATTTCACGAGCTTCTCTAGAGAATGAAAATGCTACTTTGAGAAAAAGTCTTCAAGATAAGATTTCTGAATGTGAAACTCTAAACCACAAGCTCAACAACTCTGTACTGTATCGCAAGAATCTCGCTAGAAAGATTGATGAGTTAAAAAGTAAGCTTATTTTTGCCTCTGTCCTTTTATCTTTTTATTCTATTTCCATATTTTTCGTACTTAATCCTCCCTTTAAATTCTTGGTTTATATATTAGTCTCCAACCGAAATCGTTTCATCGAGAAACTTAAATCTGAAACCATAGCTGATGAAGCTCGCATTGAAAGAGATTCTTGGATGGACCAAAGATAGTAGATTAGATAATCTTTATACGTATTCAGTTGATCAAATAAGAAATCTCACAAATGAGAATAATCAATTATTGCAAAATCACAGTTTTCTAAACAACGAGGTTACTCGCCTCTCATATTCGTTATCTAAGACTAATTTGTCTATAAAATCTTTATCAGACAAGAATAGAACTCTATCTCAAGAGAAATACAAATTATCAAGCTTGTTGGCGATCTCCTCGCAGAAAGTAAACAATCTTCAAGGGATATGTGATGACCAAAAGCAGTCTCTCCGCTCTCTTAAAAATAAACTTGACGAAGTAACTGAATCATCTGCGCATTTGAAATAGACAAACTTATCAAGGGTAGACTAACTCTTAGTTTGAATGCCAGCAAGCTTCGAGATGAATATTCCCAACTAAAGGAGTCTCATTCCTCATTGTCAAAAGAAAATTCATATTTACGCACCAAAGAAGAGAACATGAAATTTCGTGTAAAAGGCATAGTTGGCGACAAATTTGATGATGCTATGAACCAATGGGAGAACTGCCTCTTTTCATTAATCCAAAACTTAACTTCGCAAAAGAAGGTAGTCAATTATGACTGCCTCACTTGTTGATTTCCCTTGTCACAATTTATGTTATATTTCACTTGTTGATATTCTCACGATATATTTATTTCTATAACCTTTCATTATTTTGTTGCTCGCAGAATCTGAAAAAAGCCTTCATTCTACTATCACTAATCTTACTGAGGAGCTAGATAGTGTTCGCAAAGAAAACAAGACTCTTCTTCTCAACCTTTTAGAAACTCGTGATAAAGCAGAAAGAAGACTTGATTATCTTGAGTATTTCAAGAATATAGAGATCAGAAATCACGACAAAGGTTTCCTTCGCCAAGTTCATCTTAGTGCCGAAGTTCTCGTGAACGAAATTTTGATCTCCAAATCTCTTTCTCCTGTATCCATTCTACCTTTGAAAGTTGACGATGATGAAGTCCCTCTTCCTATGGATAAAGATTTAGAATACCCGTCTTCTGAAGGAGATGTTGAAGAAGACGCTGAAGAAGAAGATGATCAAGGAAAAGAAGAAAACTCTCCAAAAGAAGGAGAAGATCGTAACAAAAGAACTCTGGCGATGATGTTCGCGATGAAAGAAATATTGGTGATGATAATAATCCTGACAATTCTAAATCTGGCGAGACTACCGCTTGAAGCTTGAGTTCTATTTTTAGTTTCTTTTTTCTTCTTCTTTCTCGCAAATGATATAACCCTTTTTTGAACTATAATATTCTCAAGAAACTTAATGAAATCCTACATATTTATTCCCTTGCTTGCCTCCTCATTAAATTTCTTGAGACTTGTTGAACTCAACTTGTTTCTTGTGATAAAGAAATCTTCCCTGCATGCTTAACAAAGAAGAATTAATTTTTGAGATTATTCTATTGGTCTTATTTTGCCTTCCTAATTAAAGGTCTTATTTTGCCAATTTTTTCTTTTTGCGACAAAATCGCAGGACGTCTTTACATTTTCATGTATTGACCCATTGATCTTGCCTTATCTATATTTCTTTATTATATTGCGACAATATGACGAGTCTAAGTTTTCTTGCGAAAATAAAGCCTCATGACATTGCCGTCTTGCGATGAAATCGCAGGACGTCTTCACATTTGCATGTAAAAACCCCTTGACCTCATCTTAACTTTTTCTTTCTCTTATGGATTTTTGCCTCTGTATAATTTACGCGACAATATGACAGGCCTAAATGATCTTGCGATCTTAGATCCCCATGACATTGCCGTCTTAAGACACTTATCATCTCCCTAATGGAGGGTGCCGCCCTTATCTTCCCCATGGTTGCCCCTTCAAGGAGGGAACATCGGCCATACAAGACTAGCTCCTACCATCCATATTTACCAACAACCAGTTGTTTTCGCAGCCTCTTGTCCTTTATGCCTATATGGCTTATAGTTACAAGACTGCACCCTAGGTGGGGTTTTCTTCAGGCCAAGTGCATTGTAGCCAAGACTTACCAAAGATGGCTGGGTAGGTTCGTCCGTCCGGGAACCCTTGGCTAAACCGTGTACCTCGGCGCCTTGGTCATACTCTGCACTTTTTGGAAGAGACTCTCGGTCGTCCAACCAGGGGTATAACCTTATAAAGTTGGAAATCCAAGATCTCTCTCCCGGATAGGTTTTCTTTAACCCCTACATCTGTATGACTCAGTTCCAAAGAGAGGTATAACCTTATCCCTGAATCATATAAAGAGATACCCCCTTTACAACGTGCTTGTAGGTCTTACATTTGCCTCTTACGAAATTGTACTCGCGAACTAAGTTGCACGCCATAAGGTTTGTCCCATTCTCTTAATCTCTGCGAAATTTCATTCGCGTTATTTCTCGCGTAATCTTTAAAATAAAAATAGTCACTGATAATAACCTTTAGTTATGCCAATATTTCTTACCTTACAGCATTTGTCACTGATGATACCTTTTCAAAAATAGTCTATTCCATGGTCTATCAAGTCGTTGGCCAACATCTCTTCCTTCAGGATCCAATAATTTGTATGCCCCATTTCCAATTATTTCTTTAATTAAGTAAGGTCCGTCCCATTTTTTCGCCAATTTTCCACCATTCTCTCGCTGATATCTCGGTGTCTCTCGCAGAACTAAATCACCAATTTGGAATTCTCGTTTTTTGACACATTTGTTGTATTCGCGAGCTAACCTTCGCTGATAGTTTTCCATATGCTGTAAAGTCTTCTCCATTTTTTCTTCCAATTCATCTAGTTTATGTAAAATCATTCCAGCACTTAAATTCCTTTCCCACGCTTCTCTTTTTGTTGTAGGAATAGCAACTTCTGTTGGTAATACAGCTTCAACCCCATATGTTAAACAAAAGGGTGACATTCCAGTAGCCTCTCTTCTAGTGGTGTTGTAGGCCCATATTGCATTATGTACTTGCTCACACCATGATTTGTGATACCCTTCTAATTTCTTCTTCAGAATATCTGCGATCATTTTATTAGTTGCCTCAGCTTGACCATTTGCTTGTGGGTATAAAGGAGTAGATTTTCCACATTTTATCTTAAATGCTTTGAGTAGTAATTCTATGTTCTGTCCTTCAAACTGTTTTCCATTATCAGACATCAACTGTGCTGGTATTCCAAATCTGCAGATGATATTCTCGAATATGAATGTGAAAATATCTTTATCACGAATATGTTGTACTGCTTTTACTTCTCCCCATTTTGTGAAATAATCTGTAGCCACAATGAGGTATCTCCTTTGTCCAGAGCCAGGCACAAATGGTCCCACAATATCTAATCCCCATTTTCCGAAGGTCCATACACTTGTTGAGGATGATAGTGGTGCTCCTGGTGCATGTATTTTTTTCCAAATCGCTGACATTCTTCACAACGCCTTGAATGTTGTTTCGCATCTTCATGCATGTAAGGCCAGTAATACCCTTGCATCTTCGTTATATATGCCAAAGATCTACCTCCGCTATGATTACCAGCATCTCCACTGTGCATCATTTTTAACACCTTTTCTCCTTCCTCCCTTGTCAAACATCTTAGCGATGGTCCATTAAAAGATCTGCGATATAACACTCCGTCTCTTAATTCATAATTAGTTGCCCTGATTCTTAGCTTGTGTGCCTCCAGTCTATATTTCTTGGAGTTTCTCCTTTCGCTAAATAAGCAAGAAGTTCCGCTCGCCAATCTTTGTTTCTCTCTTTTGCTTCTATTTCGCCATTTTCTACAATCATCACATCTTTCTCTCCTTCTTCGTCAATTTCGACGGAATTCCCATCCACATCTTCGTCTTCTTTATTTACTGAAGGTAATAAGAGTGTTTGAATTTTTATGCATCTCGCAAGTGGGTTTTTCATCATGCTAGATATGAAGGCAAAAGCGTCCGCAAGCCGGTTATCTTTCCTTGATATGTGCCTCCATTTTATCTTTGGAATTCTCGCAGATAATTCTTCCACGAGTCTCTTGTATTTCTTTAAAGAAGGTTCATTTGTTATATATTCTCCAGTTATTTGACGAATAACCAACTGAGAATCGCTTGTGATTCTAGCATTCTCCAACTTCATTTCTATTGCAAATTTCAAAGCGTGGATAACAGCCTCATATTCTGTCTCATTATTAGTGGATTTAAATTCTAACCTGAATGAGAAAGCTGTTTTTTATCATTCTGGTGAAATAAAAACAACTCCAATCCAATTTCCTTCTCCATTAGATGAACCATCCACTAATATCTCCCATCTATTGGGTTCTGTTAATAATTCTTTTGGATCTCCATGTTCTTCTTCTGCCTCCATCATTTCTTCCACAGCTTCGTGATTTTCCAAAGGAAATTCAGCTAAGAAATTTTCGATGACTTGGGATTTTGGCGAAGATAGAATTTCATATTTGATATTGAAATGTCCCACTTGTGCATTCCATCTTTCTACTCTTCCTGATCTTTTTGAATTCTTCATTACTGATTCAATTGGCACTTTTGTTAACACCTTGACCTTATGTGCTTGAAAGTTGCATGTACCAATGCTAGGATTAATTTCTCAATCTTTGAATAATTTTTCTCATTGAATTGAATGTTTTACTAATATAGTAAATTGGTTTCTCTATCCCAAAGATCTACTCGCAGCAATACCGCACTTAGCGCATATGCCGTTGTCGCGAGATAAATTAATAACTCTTCTCCTGGTTCAGCTTTCTGTAAAATGGTTATATCCATTAAATGCTCTTTTATTCCCTGAAAAGCCTTCTCACATTCATCTGTCCATCTGAATTTTGTTCCCTTTTTAAGTATATCGAAAAAATGCTTGCATTTATCAGAAGATCGCGAGATGAATCTTCCTAACGAGGCTAACATCCCATTCAATTTTTGTACATCTTTTATTGTAGATGGTGTGGGCATATCGCGAATCGCTTGCACTTTTTCTGGATCAACTTGTATTCCTTCCTTTGATACAATATACCCCAGAAACTTTCCTGAAGTCACACCAAAAGTACACTTGTCAGGATTTACTTTGATATTAAATTGCCGCATTTGTTCAAAAATTTCCTTCAAGTCTTGTACATGATCTTCAGCTTCCTTGCTCTTGACTAACATATCATCTACATATACCTCCAGTGTTTTGTGGATCCACTTTGCAAATACCTTCTCCACCATTCTTTGGTATGTTGCACCAGCATTTCGTAATCCAAAGGGCATTTTTGTATAACAATATAACCCTCTTGGAACAAAAAATGCAATATGTTCTTGATCTTCTTCAGCGAGAGGGATTTGGTTGTATCCTTTATATCCATCTAACGAAGATATTCTTGCATTTCCCGCTGCTGACTCAACCATTTGGGGAATATCTGGTAGTGGAAAACTATCTTTAGGACAAGCTTTATTTAAATCGGTAAAATCTATGCAAATTCTTATTCCTTTATTCTTCTTTGGGACCACCACCATATTTGCAATCCACTCTGGATACTTGGCTTGCCTTATTATTCCTGCATCAAGCATCTTCTGTAATTCTTCTTCTATCTGAGAATGGTATGTTGTTGCGATTTTTCTTATTCTTTGATTGAACGGCCTTACATTTTTGTTGATTTCTAATTTATGATATGCTACCGATGGATCTATCCCTGGAATTTCATCCATGCTCCACGCGAAAATGTCTTTGTATTCTCGCAAAAGATTTATAGTTCTTTCTTCCTCGTCTATCTCCATTCTAGTCCCAATTTTCAGTATTTTAGGTTCTTCTTCACTCCCAATATTTACTTCTTTTGTTGGTTCAGCTGAAGTGTAACTGGCTTCTGGTGCTGGTGTTTTTATGACTCTCGCACGTTCATCTCCTTCTCGCGAAAATTCATTTGGTATTCCTTTTCCCTCTTTTGCTCTTATCATGTAAATTTTAAATTCTTCTTCTTTTCTTGTTTCTCTCATCAATTTTCTGCGAGCTTTTCGCTGCTTAGGACGTTCTTCACAATTTTTTACTTCAATTTGATAGCATATCTTCACAAGATCTGTATCTCCTTTAATTTCCCCAATTCCACTAGGCATAGGGAATTTGATACGTTGATGTAAGGTTGACGCTACAGCTTTAATTGCGTGTATCCATGGTCTTCCCAATATCATGTTGTATGGTGATTCCATATCCACCACGCATAATGTTACTTGTGTTTCAATTTCTCCAAGTGGTAATCGTACTATTATTTCTCCTCTTGGTTTTGTTATAGATTTTCCGAAACCATGAATATGATATGCTGAAATAGACATTTCTTCATCCTTATACCCCATTTTCTTAAAAGCATGATAGAACATTATATCCACAGAACTTCCTGTGTCAACTAGAGTTCTATTTATATCCCATTTTTCTACAGATTTTATTGATTTTTCCTTACTTATTGGTATCATGGGTACTGTAATCACCAAAGGAGATGTATGATCTAGATTTTCTTCTAAAACTTCTGTTGCTGTAAATGTAATTTCCTGCTTTTCCCAATTCTTTAATAATGGCGTTTTCTTTACCATCATAATTTTTCTCCCTTCAAAATCACGCTTATGTATCTTCCCTTTAATATTTTCATGAAATTTATCGATCATTTCTCTTGACACTAATTCATACTTCAATTTCCTACAATTTTCTTTAATTCTAATCATTTTTCTTCTGAATATTTCACCAATCTTCTTCAAAGTTTCTTTGATCTTGAATAATCCCTGTCTTCTTTTTTACCTTTTCTTCGATTTTGCTAATTCAACGTTCCCCTTAGCCGGCGCCAAAATGTAGTAGCAGGATTTCCCACACTACACCCCTATTAAGATCCTATAAAAATCTAAGTGAAATTAGTTGAAGATTGAAGAATTAATCGACATTTTTATTATTTAGATCTCAGAAATGTTTACAGAAAATATTCAAACTCAGAATTACAACTTTCTTTTCTGGAGTTTCTCTCTCCTCAAGATTTTCTCAACTCTCAAAAATACATCATCCCCCTCTGGACTTACTTGAACCCTTTATATAGGAAATTACATAGTGGATGACAACTAAGTTTTCCCCTTCTTTCGGATATATTCTGCGATATCATCGTGGTATTTGTAATATTAATCTTTTCCAACTTTTGTAATCCTCGTGAAACAACACTCTCATAACATGTCTCTTCAATCGTCAGCTATTATGAAGCTTACTTGTGACGCTCGCCAAATATTGCTGAAGAATCCTTGTGACACTCTCGTGAACAATGTCATTCTTGTAGTGGGAGTATTCAACCTTCTCGTGGAAATGTCGTTCTTATCACGAGAATATCGTTGTGGCGATATTCTGGTACTACAAAAGGATAAAGTTTTTTTTTTTACAAGGATTAAATCTATTATATGTCATTGTGAAAATAGTGATGCAAAATAGAATGAATCCTTGTATATTTGGCAATATTTGGTCAATTTCCGATCCACATTTATGTGCATATACTATGTTTCTCCATAAGCTTTCTTATATTGAGCATGACCAATTGAATTGATCATTCTCTTGTGGTTAGTTTAGTTGTTGCTCCGTAAGTTCTCTTATGACGAGCATGACCAATTGAATTGATCACATTGTGGTTAGTTTAGTTGTGTAATCCGACTAAATTAATTATGGGTTTTCTTGTGATTAATTTAGTTATGCATTTCGATTGAATTAGTCATGAGTTCTCTTGTGGTTAAATCAATTGAATACTTTGGATAAAATTCATGTTTTCATGATATTTGGTTTGTCCAAAGAAATTCTTCTTTTCTTGTGAAAGTAAGGTCGCATTTGTTGTTCTTTCGGGAATGAGATTTTATGGGGGAGATTTCTTTTGAACTTGTGCTTAATTTCCATATCTTTGTGGGGAGTACGGCTGTGGAATATTATAGGGGTTATCTTGTATCTTTATAAACTCCTTGATGAATGCATTTAGCTTCGTCTATATGATTGCATCTAAATTTGTTGGTATGTTAATACACCTTTGGTCATGAAGTATCTCCGTTGAAATTTCATCAGGATCCCGCTAATTTTTGTACCTTTGCCAATTTTTTTGACAAAAGGGGGGGGAGGGGAGAATTAATGTGTAGTTCAAACTACAAATGCATATGGTTTACGGATCATTATGTAAGAGGGAGTGGTTTTCATGTTGAGATGAAGTACTGACTAAGGGGGAGTGATACATATCACCATAGTGTTATTGTGAAAGTTGTGATACAATTGAACTTTGATGATGTATAATAATATTATGACACTGTATAACAATGATTGAGAGCATTTGTTTTCTCATTGTTATAGCTACAGATCTTCAGCTAACGATGGTGCTAAACTTACAACCGTAGGAATCATTGGAGTACTTGGAAGTAACGAAGATTTCAAGTCACTGACAAGCTACAATTTTTATTTATTTTGTAATCCATATGTATTGATAGTTTTGTCACTAAAATTGACAAAGGGGGAGATTGTTAGAGCATTGCTCGGTCGAACTCACATGCATTTCTATCTCAAGCATGTTTGTCAATGTTAGTGATCAAAACTATAAGTCTTGATTTCTATCCTATTTATAGATGTCTCGGACTAGGACATAGATAGTGTAGTTGAGCTTAGATTTCTCAGCGTTCATCATTTGAAGACGAAGAACTACTAAGGGGAGCTTGTGGAACTTCATCGACAAAAGGTATGTAGAGACTTAAACTCATCTATCGCTTGGAGACTCTATTTCTACTATATCTCCTATAATTGAGACATAAGTCGTTTTACGATATAGTTTTCTACTATACACATTTGAGATTTCGAGCTGAGTATATATCGCTTACATATTTCTCGAAATATGTGTTGGCAAGCTTTCGCTTTAGCCATGTTCATCTTTACTCGTGACGAAAGTCATGTTGACATTTCAATAACTTGAAAATTGCTTTGATGCTAATAGTGTGTGTAAACGACTATTGTTATTATAGAAGAATGTTTCAATGATTGGAATGTAGCGTTGATAATATAACCATCTGTGGATATAAGCATATATAGTGTGTTCGCACATTAGTGTATAAATCCATGAACCGGTAGCCAAGTGTATGCATATGTGTGTATACGAAATTGGTGAAGGAGACAAGATAAGTATGCATACCCGTACGCATACTTGCGAAAGTTTTCGAACTGAAATATCTGTTGGGTTTGGGAATTACAAACTCCTAAACTAGTCACCTTAAGTATGCGTACGGGCGGAAGTTTTCGAACCGAGAATTTCTGCTGAGTTTGGAAACTTAACAAACTCAAAATTTGGTTGCTTAATCCCCTCATACCTATACGCATACTTAAGCTGGTTGTTTTTATCAAATCGGTTTGTTCATGAAATTAAACATTTAAATCTTAAGGAATGCAATCTTTGCAAACCGTGGATATAATTTTCATAATTGATTCATGTGAATCAAATCGATTTTGCTTTAATTGTGTTCTTGTATAATTCATGAGAATATAACAATTGAACAACTCATTAACTAGTTTCGTTTGAGTCGTTTGAAATAGTTATGGTTAAGATGAATAAGGTTTATATGAGAGTAATCATATGTCGAACCTCGGTTAAATATTTTTGAACCAACATGGTGTACACATTTTGGTACGGCTGGATACATAAACCTAAATGAGGGTACATTTCATTTGTGTGTAACAAGCTAAGTTCGTTCTAATGGTTGAAAGATATTAGCTTGGTTGATTCAGGTTTTTCATCTAACGGTTATTATTGAATTCTTTGTTACCAAGGTAACTTAGATTGCAAACCCTGATTTGGAGACTATATAAAGGAGAACCCTAGAAATTGGGAAACCTAATCCCTACACCTCATGTGTGTTACTAGTTGCATAACTAGAGTCGATTCTCTTTTAACCTTAGGTTTCTTCTCGAGCCCCTGTAGGTTAACGACTTGAAGACTTCATTGGGATTGGGAAGCCAGACCCATCTATTCTCTTTGTAGTTGCGTGATCTAATCTTGTTGTTTCGATCGTGTTGAGTACAATTGGAATAGTTGACTCGAGATTTTTTATCTCCAATAGGGAAGGTAAAAGTAGTCACAAATATCTTCGTATCATCGTTTGTGATTCTACAATAAATTGTTTCGCTAGTCGATTAGGTTTATTGTAAGGTGATTGATAATACTAGGTTTTTCTTCGGGAATATAAGTCTGGTTTATCAATTGGTTCATGTTCACCTTGATTTATCAAAATACGGAACAAAAACTCTTGGGTATTTCTGTAGGAGACGGATTCATTCAATCATATAGACTTTTCTGTGTGATACATATTTGTTTATCAAGTATTCAACTTTGGGTCGTAACAACTCTTGGTTGTGGGTGAGATCAGCTTAGGGAATCAAGTGCGTAGTATCCTACTGGGATCAGAGACGTAAGGAGTGCAACTATACCTTGAATTAGTGTGAGGTTGATTAGGGTTCAACTACAGTTCAGACCGAAGTTAATTTGTAGTAGGCTAGTGTTTGTAGCGGCTTAATACAGTGTGGTGTTCAAACTGGACTAGGTCCAAGGGGTTTTCTGCATTTGTGGTTTCCTCGTTAACAAAATTCTGGTGTCTGTATTATTTCTTTTTTGCTATATATTTTGTTATATAATTGAAATATCACAGGTTGTGCATTAAGATCGATCAATTAGAATATCCAACCTTTGGTTGTTGATTCACATTGATTGACACTTGAACATTGGTCTTTGGTACCGTTCAAGTAACTCCTCTTATATTCAATCGGGCTCATAGATTTATATTTGTTGATTGTGGATTGAATTATGAGTTAGAAGATATTTACACTCTTTGATATAATTTATTATAGATTGAGTCTGACAGTCTAGTTGATTCTCTAGAAAGTGTATTAAATAGTTGATTCTCTAGAAAGTGTATTAAAACAAGTCCTCTCAGATTTCCAAACGAATTATTGGGTGTGGTTGTTGTACCCCCGCATTTTTAGGTACCCAAATATACCTCAATATAAAACTTTTCCACCTATAAGTCCTTTCTCTGAAAGTGATTGTCTATAGACCGAGTCGAGACAATACAACTAATCGGTTCATACTTCATGTGATCGTCTATGGATACGAGATCGAGACAATATGACAACAAGATAACTTGCATGATTGACTATGGATACAAGATCGAGACATTACAACAACGAAGTATGTTTACTTGATAAATGGTTCAGACTTAACCAAACACAATAGGATTACTATCAAGTAAATAGGAATTAACGTTTGTGTAATTTACTTCAAATTATAATAAAAACAATTATAATTATGGAAATAGAAAATTAAATGACACGGCAAGATTTTGTTAACGAGGAAACCGCAAATGCAGAAAGACCCCGGGACCTTGTCCAGAATTGAATACTCTCAGGATTACGCCGTTATACAAAATCAAACCAACTTCGTATAGTTGAGACCAAGTAACTAAACCTATAGTTCACCTAGTTCTGTATGTATCCTTGTGCCTCCAACTAGCAATAAGTCACGTACTTGGAACAATTCCTTTGGTTCGTATTCCAAACAGTAAAGGAACAACAAATCTGTTTGGTAACAACTCTTTTCAACTAAGTGATATAAGTTCGACAAAAGGCTCTTCTGTTTATCCTAATAAACTCCTTTGTCAGGTCCTTAGACCTATCCAATAACAACTACCAAAGTGATTTTTAATATTTTGCAATCAATACTTTGAATCACAAAGAATTGTATTGATGCCGATCTACTCAACTAATCAATCCTATCACAAGGATAAACCGATTATAGTTCGATCATGTTTAAACGAAACAAGTATTGTGCACGCCAAAGATTATGAACCCAAATCAGAAATCTTCTTAGATATTCAATAAATACATGCACACAATTAACTTTAATATCTTGTGGTCAATCACACACACAATGGAGTTTGTTAACAATGGATTATCATAAGACGTCTTTAGATCTACAAACAGTCGAAACTTCTATCTAGTTTGAAAGTATCTTATATCCGAAGGGAAGATTCTCAAGCATAAACAAACTAGGTGCAATCAAAGTAACAACTGTTAGTCAATCAAATCAATAGAAAAATAATAATAAACCGCAATTATCTAGTTTCCCACCAACGGTACTAATAGAGCTTCTCAATCCCAAAGAAGTCTTTAAACTGAGCGGCCGTAAGAGATTTCGTCTAATTAGGTTACTTTCCTCTCCGAATAGGCGGATCCACCAGTAACAACACAACTAGGTAGTTTTGCTGGCTCTGAGGATTAGTTTGCTCGAAATGCAAACTTTGATATTTACAGACCAAGGAAGTTTGGACACCAAGGAATTTCCAAAACCGAAAATATTCTCAAGATATGCAATATATTTCCAAATTCGGTTTCTATAGTTCCTGGAAATGCTTTGTCCAAATATTGACCGAAATCTCTTAGAAAATTTCCAATTAGTAAATGCACATTACTAATTTTCATTTTCCAAATATAAAATTAAAAACCTTAATTAAAAGATTCTCAATTTATTTTCCATCCGGGACTCTCCTTTAGATATTAAGGAATATGTTTGAATAATAAAAAATAAGCGTTACTGCACATGTTCAAAGTATGTCGACATCTTTACTTTGTAAGTCCTCTTTCATACTTACAATCCTGGAATAGATTTGCCACACTTCCAAACAAGTTTATAATTGGTTCATATGACATCCAAGAACTATGTGATTGATGATCCTATCAAATCACCAAAAACGGGTTTCACATTTATACCAAAACAAGTTTCGGTTCTACCTTCCATGTGGGTACTAAAATTAGTCATGATAGTTACCAAAACTTGGTTGACTAGGTACTAGGATCGGTTCCCTCATATATATGGTATTTAACTTGTATTTGTTGCACATGTCCATAGGATCGGTTCCCAATGTCTAAAAATGTGTTGCACATGTTCATAGGATCAGTTCCCAATAACTAGAAACTTATTGCACCTCTCACAAGGATCGATTCCCCTTTTGTGATCGGTTGCACCTATTACTAGGATCGATTCCCCTTTGCCTAGAGTTGGTCATACCAATAACACTAAATCGATCATACCATCTCAGGTGATTACTTAAGATCGGTTTCACTAATAAAAGTCATACCAATACAAAATTTATGCCTTGTGAATAGTTTTACGAAGAACATAAGCAAGTCATGAGCGGTTATACTAATCACACACATATTGGTAGTTCAAAAGATTTACAATGAATAACAATACCAATAAGCCTAACGATTTCCCTTTCAATTCACAAAAAAAGTTCATGAATTTACTTCCTTAGTCAGCCTCGCATGCATTGTTATCTCAAGCATGTTTGTCAATATTAGTGATCAAAACTATACGTCTTGATTTCTAGTTTACTTATGACTAAGTCTCGGTCTAGTATAGTTAAGTATAGTTAAGCTCCAGACTCCATGGCGATTATCTTACGAAGACGAAGAACTACTCAAGGAACCAGTGGAACTTCATTCAACCAAAAAGGTATGTGGAGACTTGAACTTATCTAGCACTCAAAAGTCTATCTATCTCCTACTCTTGAGATAACGGTCGTATAAGTAAGATAGTTTTCATACATACATATATGTTATTTCAAGCCGAGTTTACTCGCCTATCTTTTTCTAAAAATATGTGTTGGCAAGCTTTCGCTTTAACCACTTTTCATCTTTATCAGTGATGAAAGTCATGATGACGTTTCAATCTTGAAAATAGCTTTGATGATGATAGTCGATTCTTATGTCTAACGACTATTATAACATTATAGAAGAATGTTTCAATGATTGAAATGTAGAGTTGAGATTACGTAACCACCTATGGATATAAGCATATATAGCGTGTTCGCATATTAGTGTATAAGTCCATGTACCAAAAAACAAGTGCGTGCATATGTGTGCATGCGGTATTGGTGAAGGAGACAGGTTGGGTACGCGTACTGGCGGAAGTTCTCGAACCGAGAATTTCTGCTGAGTTTGTAGTTTGCAAACTAGTAAATCAGTCACCTTAGGTACGCGTACCCGTACGTGTACCCACATAAGTTTTCGAACAGAAAATTTCTGCTGAGTTTGTAAACTCAAATCCGGTAGCTAAGGTACACATACCTGTACGCGTACCCAAGCTGGTTATATTTATCAAATCGGTTGGCTCATGAACTTAAATAATAAATCAATAAGGAATGCAATCTTTACAAACCGTGGCTATATTGTTCATGAATTAATTCGAGTGAATCAAACCGATTTTGTTTCAATTGTGTCTATGTATAAAGATCTAAGCAATTGAACAACTCTTCAACTAGTTCTTTTGAGTCATTTGAACTAGTTTTGAAGAAGATGAATATGGTTGATATGAAAGTGCTCATATGGATAACCATTGGTTAACTATTCGTGAACCAACTAAATGTACACGTTTAGGTACGGTTACTCAAACCTAAATGAAATGCATTTCATTTGTGTGTGTAACAAGCTAAGTTTCGATCCAACGGTTGAAATATATTAGCTTGGATAAATCAGGTTTTTCATTTAACGGTGAATATTGAATGCTTTATTACCAAGGTAACTTAGATTGCAAACCCTGATTTGAAAACTATATAAATGAGACGTCTAGCAACTGGAAAAACTAATCCCCACACCTCCTGTGTGATACTAGTTGGTTTTGCTAGAGTCAATTCTCCTTTAACTGTAGGTTTCTTCTCGAGACCTGTCGTTTAACGACTTAAAGACTTCATTGGGGTTGTAAAGCCAGACGAAACTACTTATCTTGTAGTTAAGCAATCTGATCTTTCCATTTTCTATCATACGAGTTCAATTGAATAATTGACTTGAGATTATATCTCCGATAGGGCAAGATAAAAAAGAAATCACAAACATCTTCATCTCATCGTTTGTGATTTCGCAATATCTAGTTTCGCTACCATACAATTTATATTATTGTGAGGTGATTAATAATTCTAGGCTGTTCTTCGGGAATATAAGTCCGGGTTATTGATTAGTTCATGTTCACCTTGATTTTATCAAAATACGGAACAAAACTCGTAGGTTTATCTGTGGGAGACAAATGTATCCATTATCGTAGACTTTTCTGTGTGATACAGATTTGTTTATTAAAGTCTTTGACTTTGGGTCATAGCAACTCTTGGTTGTGGGTGAGTTCAACTAAGGGAATCAAGTGTGTAGTATCCTGCTTGGATCAGAGATGTAAGGAGCACAACTGTACCTTGAATCAGTGTGATATTGATTAGGGTTCAACTACAGTCCATACCGAAGTTAGTTTGTAGTAGGCTAGTGTCTGTAGTGGCTTAATACAGTATGGTGTTCAATCTGGAGTAGGTCTCGGGGTTTTTATGCATTTGCAACTTCCTCGTTAACAAAATTTCTGGTGTTTGTGTTATTTCTATTTCGCATTATATTTTGTTATACAATTGAAATATCACAGGTTGTGTGTTGTATTGATCAATTGTGAAATCCAACCTTTGGTTGTTGATTGGAAATTGATTGATCCTTGCATATTAGTCTTTGGTACCATCCAAGTTTATATCTCTTGTATTTGATAAAGACTCGCAGATTTCTAGTTGCTTGAGTATAAATCAAATCGAGAGATAGAGATATTAACTCCTTGATATACTTTTTATTAAGATTGAGTATGACTGTCTAGTTGATTTTCTTAAAAGAATATTAGAATTAGTCCATATAGATTGTTAATCGAAATATTGGGTGCGGTTGTTAGACCCCCGCTTTTTCAATTGGTATCAGAGAAGGCAAACACTGTAAACCTTAGAAGTTTATGTTTGTCCGATCCTCAAAAGTCTATGCTTATGGGAAACTTTGTTGGGAGGCTTTCTCATGGAATTTGTAACGCACACTAGAGTTCCGTAAAGACTGTTCAGAGATAATTATTCTTTAGACCTAACGTCTCACATGATAATCTTATACCTTCTGGAATATCGGAAAATCTAGATGTGAAGAAACTGTCTAAAAGAAAAAGTAAAAAGTTCTCTAAAGATAATTGTCAAAGAAAACATGATCAACGCTCAAAGGTATGGACTCTCACAAGAATTACTCTTGATCTCTTAGAGGAATACTATCATAAAGGATCAATTGACAGGGATCTGTTTAGAGCGTTTGAAAATGTTTTTAAGTTCTTAGAAAAGCTTAATTCTATAGAGAAATTGAATGGTTCTGATAAAAAAAATTGTACTTGTCAAATCATGGTATCATGATGTACAAACTGTTCCAACTACTTACTCATGTGAAGTTGATAAAAAGATTTCTCATGAAAGTGGTAAAGGAACCATCTATCATAAAAAGTCATTTCCATGTCAAAAGAAAAAGATCTTAAAGAACTCTGAGTATTATCACTATGATTATGCTCCTGATTCTGATAACAAATGTCAACCGAAAAGATTGCATGAGAAATCCTCCACACCTTCCACCACCTGAATTCAGGATTGGCTTCACCCCATTTGTATATAACTTGAAATGGGGCATGTAACGGTTCGACTTTGTTTATGTAATCTTTTCTTTAAGTTTTCTGACAAAAGCTTTTCAAAAGATGGTGTAGGTATTTTTTATTATAAAAAGTCTGGGTATTTACTCCCTGTATATGTACCTTAAAAATCCTACTTCCTTTTGTGGGTCGCGGTTCGTGCACGGGTCCAAACCAAACTGTGGGTATAAAAAAAAAGTACGGGTACGCATACCCTTCTTCCTTCCTCATCGTCCGCGTACGTGAACTTTTAGGGTTCAATTTTTTTTCTCCATTAAAGCTTGTTGGAATTTGTTTTGCTAATAATTTGTGAAGGGATTTCTAAAGATTATTATTATTAAAAATTATTTGTGAAGGGATTTCTAAAGATAAAAGTCAAGTAAGTAACCTCTTGCCCACTCCCTTATTTCCTTCTAGAATCATGAAGAATGTTAAGGATTCAAAAGGTTTTTCAAATAACCTAGGTTCTCCATCCTCTTCTATGGATCTTCCTATTGAACAAAATTTTATTAGGATTAGATGTGTGAATGAATCCTTTGGCAAGGTTTTTGAAAAGATTTCTACTACTGGGTTTATTCTTGAAAAGAAATTGGATGATGTTAGTGGGTATAAGAAGGATTTATCTTGCTTTGAAATAATCAAGCTTGGAAACATCTTTGATGGTCTTGGTGAAGGTTTTGATACTCTTACTAGAATTTTTTATGCCAACATTCATGATGTTGTTCTTGAAGACATGGAATTCAAGACCATGGTCAATATAAAAAGGATTCTAGTTAATATAGGATTGATTTCGAAGATTACTAAAATCCCTTTAGGTAATTTTCAACTTCCTAGACCAAGCGATGAAAGACCTTCACATGAAACTATTTCAAAAGTTCTTTGTGGTAAAAGTGTTATGTGGAATGGAGTAAAATTTCCTACAAATCAACTAGATTTTCCTCTAAAGTCTTTTGGAAAATTGGGAATTTCTAACCTCTGTCCTTCCACGGTTGAGAATTTTCGTTGGAGTCGTGAATTTGCGGAATTAGTCTATTACCTTGTGATGGAAACCAAAGGTCTTAACATTTGTGGATTCATTATTTTGCAAATGTTAGACATGACATCAATTGGCAAGAAGTTAGGCTTCCCATGCTTAATTGAGCGCATTTGTCGCAACTTCTCCATTGAGCCGATTGGGAACTCCATTGGAACCCCCAATCTTGTTCAACCGTGTACCTTCCGTCGAATGAGGGAATATGAATGCAAGAGGAAAAGGTGTGGCACAATTGATGGCTTGAGTGATTCTTCTATGAAGCTTCTTCGCCAAATTTACAAAGGTGTTTGTAAGTTGAATACCAAAGTAAATTGTGTTCAAGAACAATTACTTGTGATTGCTATCAAGTATCCCGATATTAAAGAAGACATGGAAAAGGTTCGTTCCACCTTCATGACCTCCGAAGATGAAGATGATGAGTAGTTTCTCTTGATTCTTTATATTGGTGTTAAAATTGCGTTTGATTCTTTCTAGGAAGTCTTTTTATGAGAATTTTGTTCTTGTGTTTTAGGAAGAATAACTAGTGTTTGAAATAGCCATTATTGTGTTTACACATAGCTATGCCCATTTATTTTCATCTTTGTTTTTAGATTTATTTAAACTCTAAAATTGTTCAGAAGATGATTTTCGAAGTATTAATCTTTATGGTTTTATATATTGCAATATGTTATGGGTGTGTGTGTTTGCGCCTGTGAACTATTATTGTCCCATATGATGTCAAAAGTTATCTCTTTTATATGACAATATGCAAGTATTGATACAAGATCGATGAACTTTTGACAAACAAAGAACTGAACCTATTATGTCATTATGCAAATAATTGATGGAAGATAGTATGTCTATTGTATGTCATTGTGCAAACAGTGATAGAAAATAGGATGAATCCTTGTTTATGCCACAGTATTGATCTTCCCTGATCCATATTTTATGTATATACTGTGTAGCTCCATAAGTTTTCTTATGTGAGCATTCCCAACTAGAGTAATCATAGATTCGTTTGTGGTTATTTTGGTTGTGTATTCCGATTAAATTAATCATGGGTTTTCTTGTGGTTAATTTAATTGAGAATTTTTAGATACAAAATTATTTTTGTGGTTTTTGATGTCCAATGAAATCCTTTTTTTCTTATAAAAAAGTAAGGTCGCTCTTGTTGTTCTCTCGGGAATGACATCAAATGAGGGAGAGTTCTTTTGAACTTGTGCTTAATTTCCATATATTTGTGGGGAGTACAGATATGGAATTTTTAGGGGTTATCTTGTATCTTTATAAAATCCTTGATGAATGCATTTAGCTTCGGCTTTATGATTGCATCTAAACAAAGTTGATATGTTCTTTTTCTTTGGTCTTGAAGCGTCTACATGAAAATTTCATTAGGATCCCGTTTTCGTACCTTTGCCAATTTTATTGACAAAAAAGGGGAGAATTAATATGTAGTTCACACTACAAATACATATGGTTTTCAGATCATTATGTAAGGGGGAGTGGTTTTCGTGTTAAGACGAAAGTATTGACTAAGGGGGAGTGATACATATCACCATAGTATTGTTGTCAAGGTTGTGATATAAGAACTTTGATGATGTGTAATAATACTATGAAACTGTATAACAATGATCGAGAGCTTTTGTTTTCTCATTGTTATGGCTACGGAACTTCAACAACTATGATGATGAACTGAACATCTATAAAATCATGGGAGTACTTGGAAAAGACTAAGTTTTCGAGTAATGTTGCAGCACCAAGGAGATCAAGCATGTGGACGAGAAGCTACAAAGTTTTATCTATTTTGTAATCCATATGTATTGGTAGTTTTGTCACTAAAATTGACAAAGGGGGAGATTGTTAGAGCATTGCTCGGTCGAACTCGCATGCGTTTCTATCTCAAGCATGTTTGTCAATATTAGTGATCAAAACTATACGTCTTGATTTCTAGTTTACTTATGACTAAGTCTCGGTCTAGGATAGTTAAGTATAGTTAAGCTCCAGACTCCATGGCGATTATCTTACGAAGATAAAGAACTACTCAAGGAACCATTGGAACTTCATCCGACCAAAAAGGTATGTGGAGACTTGAACTTATCTAGCACTCAAAATCCTATCTATCTCATACTCTTGATACAACAGTCGTATAAGTATGATAGTTTTCATACATACACATTTGCTATTTCGAGACGAGGTTACTCGCCTATCTTTTTCTCGAAATATGTGTTGGTAAGCTTTCGATTTAACCACTTTTCATCTTTACCCATGACGAAAGTCATGATGACGTTTCAATCTTGAAAATAGCTTTGACGACGATAGTCGATTCTTATGTCTAACGACTATTATAACATTATAAAAGAATGTTTCAATGATTGAAATGTAGAGTTGATATTACGTAACCACCTATGGATATAAGCATATATATTGTGTTCGCACATTAGTGTATAAGTCCATGTACCGGAAACCAAGTGCGTGCATATGTGTGCATGCGGTATTAGTGAAGGAGATAGGTTGGGTACGTATACTGGCGGAAGTTCTCGAACCGAAAATTTCTGCTCAGTTTGTATTTTGAAAACTAGTAAACCAGTCACCTTAGGTACACGTACCCGTACGTGTACCCACGGAAGTTTTCGAACAGAAAATTTCTGCTGAGTTTGTAAACTCAAATCCGATAGCCAAGGTACGCATACCCGTACGCGTACCCAAGCTGGTTATATTTCTCAAATCGGTTAGCTCGTGAACTTAAACAATAAATCAATAAGGAATGCAATCTTTGCAAACCGCGGCTATATTGTTCATGAATTGATTCGAGTGAATCAAACCGATTTTGTTTCAATTGTGTCTATTGTAGTTGCAGGAAATCCTACATTACACCCTTGATAAGAATTTACTGTAATTAAGACATATTTGCAGATTAAAAACAACACTTTATTATTTGATTCTCAGAAATGTTTACAAGAAACGGAAGAAATCAAGAATACAACCGCTCTCTTGAATTTTCTCTCTCCTCAAGACTTTCTCAACACTCAAAAACACATCATCCTCTTTCTGAATCTAATGGGTCTCTTTATATAGAATAGTTACATAGTGGATGGCAGCTAATCTGTCCTTTAATTTCGGATCTGACTCGCGATATTATCACAGTAGTTATAATATCCATTCTCGCAAGCGTTGTAACCATCGCAGGATAATCACGCTCTTCCCGTGTTTCTTCATTCGTCAGCTATTACGTCATTCTTCAAATCATTCTGTGACACTCGCGAAGTGTTGTTGAAGAACTCGCGGTGTTGTTCGCAGAAGTGTTGTTAATCTCGCAAGAGTAATATCATGGAGATATTCTGGTCCTACATCTTGCCTCTTCTCATGTATTTTCTGCGAAGAAGGAAATACTATGAGAATTAAAATACCGCAGCTACCTAGTTTTCATCTCTTTTCTCCGACAAAGCCCTATAAATTAGGTATGACCGCTTATACGTGTCGAATGCTCCTCTTTTAACCGGTTAATCCTTTATTACCCGGTTACCCCTCTTCTATCTATAAAAGAGATAACTTGTTAATAAATATTCTTTTTCTTTTACTTCTTCGTATTCTTCATCCCTTCCCTTCTCTGTAAACTTTCCCGTCTGCAATTTTTCTTCTTTCACAGGTTTATATGCTATTGTTCTAATGGAGTCTCAAAGATATAAACATTCTCTTCTGGCATTATTAAATTCGATTATGCTTGTCTAAACTATGTTTATCTAATTTATTTGATCTCTTCTATTTGATTTTTCATAATTCCCATATTGTGTCTTCTTTTCAGTGAAACTACTTCTAACGTGCAACCTATATCTCAAAACCATAATCTTCTCAAAAATTCACAACATAAACTGTCTGAAAAGAATAGGAATCGTGCGAATCATAAGGTAGTAAGAAACACTTGTTTTCTTAATAACAATATTGTTGCCTCTGTTTCTTATCTAGTTTATAATTCGCATGATGATGAGAATGTTGTTGAACCTCGCAAGCGATCTCGCAAGATTAAACCCATTGAATACGGAATTATTATTCCCTCATTATCTTCTTCAAAATCCACTCATATAGCATCGCAAATTGTGCCCCAACCTTTTGCTTGCGACGGTGTCACTCCCAATACTCCTGCCTCAATTAAACCTCTCATAAATGAAACTCCCCATAATATTTCGAATGAAGTTCCTTCTTCTTCTACTGTACTCACTTCTCAAGTTGATTCATTTTCACTTCCAAATGTTACCTTTCCAGACACTCCCCCTCCTGATGACACAAATAATTCAAACCTTCAACTCGCCATTGTTACCACTTCACCACCTACATCTCTCCCTCCTGTTAGAGAAGCTTCAATTGATATAGACATTGTTTTTAGAGTCTTGTCTGACATTCTGGATGAAACTAGAAAATCCTCAATTAATCCTGTCAAGCGTGGCGTATGCGAAGTTTTAAGCAAGTATTTTGGTTCTGAACAAACGGCTGCGAAGACATCTCTAGAAAACGAAATTGAAATTTTAAAAGAGAGTCTTCAGGTTAAGACTTCAGAATACAATACTCTTCAGCACAAGCTTCGAAACTCTTTACTGAATTGCGAGAATCTTCGCAATAAGAATGAGGAACTAAAAGGTATAATTTTCCTTCTTTTATCTCTTGGTTTTTCTATTTTAGTAAATTCTCATTTTTTCTGTGCTTAATTCTCTTTTAAACCCTTGGTTCATATATTTAGTTGTAAATCGGACACGGTTCTTGGAGAGATTCCGATTTGAGTCTATTGCTGAGAAGCTCGTGCTGAGAAATATTCTTGGATGGACCAATATAATAGATTAGATAACCTTCATTCATATTCTATCGACCAAATAGATAATCTTACCAATGAGAATAACCAACTAATACAAAGGAAAAGTTTGTTAAATAGCGAAGTTACTCGTCTTTCTTATTTGTTAACCCAAGCTAATTTGGCGATAAAAACTTTATCAGATAAAAATGAGGCCTTATCTCAAGAAAAGCGCAGCTTCTCAAATAAGATAGCGATCTCCTCGCAGCATTTAAGTATTCTTCAGAAAGTGTGTAACAATCAAGAACAATATATGTCTTCATTGAAAGAAGAACACAAAGAAGTAACTGAATCATCAATAACTGAGAAGGATAAACTCATCCAGGGTAGGATAGCTCTAAGTGTAAAGGCTAGTAAACTCAAAGAATGTTTCTCCCGATTAAAAGAATCTCATTCCTTATTGGAGAAAGAAAATGTTTATCTCCTTTCTAAAGAAAAAAGTATAAAATCTCGCCTGAAGGGTATAATTGGAGATAAATTTGATGATGCCATGAACCAGCGGGAGAGTTGTTTCTTATCATTAATTCAAAAATTATCTTCGCAAAGAGAAGGTAGTCATTTTGACTGCCTTAATTGTTAACTTTTCTGTTCAAATTTCTCTGCTATATTTTTGCAAGATCTTCGTCTGAATGTTTTTCTGGCTTATCTATTTTTCTCTGTGAGAATCGAGAAAAGTCTTCAAACCACCATTTCGACTTGGTGATAAACCGCTTCACCATAAAGAAAATGGTGAACTTCTAGCCAATTATGTCCAATCTCGCGATCGTGCAGAAAGAAGATATGACTATCTTGAATACTATAAGAACATGGAAATTAGGAATCGTGACAGGGGCTTCCTTCGCAAAGTTCATCTTAGTGCTGAAGTTCTTGTGAATGACATCCTAATATCCAACGCTCTCTCCCCTATATAATTCAATCCTCTGGAAGTATATGATGATGAAATTCCTCTTCCCATGGCTAGTGATCTAGAGTATGTACGTGATGAAGAAGATGTTTCTCAGAAAAATTCAGTGGATAAAGAAAAATCTCTTCTTACTAAAGTAGTTAATGGCGATGGAACAACCGTGAATGAGTCATTAAATGAGGAAGAAATTCAAGCTGATCATGAGAAGAATGTTGGCGAGGCTAATAACTCTGGCAAAGATAATGCTTGAATTTTGTTTTTGCTTTCTTTTAGTTCTCTTTCTTGCGAATGATGTAACCTATTTCAATTTTAAAACTCATTTTGGAGCTCTATTAAATTTATGTTCTTCTCAATACTCTGCGAGAAAGATAATGATATTTTATTTATCAATTCCCATACTTGCACCTCATTATCTTTCTTGGAATGAACAAATATCTCCTGCATCTTAGAAAAATAAAATAGTTAATGGGTAGGATTATTCTTGTGGTCTTATTTTTCCTTCCTAATTAAAGGTCTTATTTCGCCACGTTTCTTTCTGCGACAAAATCGCTGGACGTCCTTACATTCGCATGTAGAGACCCATTGATCTTGCCTTATCTCTTGTATTTTATCAATTCTCTGCGAATATATGACATGCCTAAGTTCCCTTGTGAGAACAAATCCCCATGACATAGCCATCTCGCAATGAAATCGCGGGACGTCTTTACACTTTCATGTAAAAACCCATTGATCTCATCTTAACTTTTTCTTATGGCGTGTTGCCTCTATATTTGTCACGCGATAATATGACAAGCCTAAATGTTCTTGCGAACACAAAGCCCCATAACATTTCCAAGACACTTAACTTTAAGATACTTATCAGCTCCCTAATGGAGGGTGCCGCCATTACTCCCCCCCCCGGTTGCCCCTTCAAGGAGGGCACATCGGTCATACAAGACTAGCTCCTCCCATTCGGTCTTAACAACAACCATTTATTTTCGCAGCGTTTTATCCTTTATGCCTATATGGCTTATAGTTACGATACTGCACCCTAGGTGGGGTTTTCTTGAGGCCGAGTGCATCATAGCCAAGACTTACCAAGAATGGCCATGGTAGGTTCGTCCATCCCGGGAATCCTTGGCTCAACCGTGCACCTCGGCACCTTGGTCATACTCTGCAACCCTTAGAAGAGACCCTCGGTCGTCCAACCAGGGTATAACCTTATATAGTTGGAAATCCAAAGTATCTCTCCTGGATAGGTATCTCAAAGAGATTGACCCAAGTCTCCGTGTCTCAGGTTCCAGCAGCGGTATAACCTTATCCCTGAGCCACGCAAAGAGATACCCCCTAATATGACATACTTTAGGTCTTACATTTGCCTCTTGCAAAATTGTATTCGCGAACTAGGGTGTACGCCATAAAGGTTTGTCCCATTCTTTGTTTCTTTTACGTATATCGCAATCTTTCATTATTTATGTAATCTTGAATAATCTTGCGAATAAACTCGCAACTGTAAACATTTGTTTTGCCCATTTCTTCTTTGTTTCATTAAATATTTGTTACTGATAATATATTTTTAAATATAATTTGTTCCATGGTCTACCAAGTCTTTGACCAACATCTCTGCCTTCTGGGTCCACCAACCTGTATGCCCCTGTTCCAACTATCTCTTTAATGATATATGGTCCATCCCATTTTCTCGCCAACTTTCCACCACGTTCTCGCTGGTACTCTGGTGTTTCTCGCAAAACTAAATTGCCTGGTTGAAACTCACGTTTACTCTCTTGTTATATTCGCGAGCCAACCTTCGCTGATAATTTTCCATATGTTGTAATGCTTTTTCTCTCTTCTCTTCTAATTCATCAAGTTCTCTTAGAATCATGCTAGCATTAAGATTCTTCTCCCAAACCTCACTTTTTGTTGTAGGAATAACAACTTCTGTTGGTAGTACTACTTCAACACCATATGTTAAACAAAAAGGAGACATCCCGGTTGCCTCTCTCCTGGTTGTGTTGTAAGCCCAGACTGCATTATGTACCTGTTCACACCATGCTCTATGGTACCCTTCTAATTTCTTTTTTAAGATGTCTGCGATTGTCTTATTAGTTGCTTCAGCCTGACCATTGGCTTGTGGGTATAAAATAGTAGATTTTCCAAATCTTATCTTAAATGCATTGAGTAGCAACTCTATGTTTTGTCCTTAAAATTGTTTTCCATTATCAGAATCCATCTGTGTTGGAATTCCAAATCTGCAGATGATATTTTCAAAGATGAATATAAATATATCTTTATCGCGAATGTGTTGTACTGCTTTTACTTCTGCCCACTTTGTGAAGTAATCTGTCGCGACAATTAAGTATCTCTTCTGCCCTGAACCTGGCAGAAAGGGTCCCAAAATATCTAAGCCCCATTTTCTAAAAGGCCACACACTTTTTGAAGATGATAATGGTGCCCCCGGTGCATGTATCTTCTTTCCATATCGTTGGAAATCTTCGCAAAGCTTTGATAATTTTTTTGCATCTTCATGCATATACGACCAATAATAGCCTTGCATTTTTGTTCTATAAGCCAAAGATCTTCCTCCACTATGATTACCAGCATCTCCACTATGCAACATTTTTAACACTTTTTCTCCTTCTTCCCGTGTCAAACATCTAAGTAATGGCCCATTAAAAGATTTTCGATACAATACTCCATCCATTAATTCATAATTTGTTGCACGGATCTTTAATTTGTGTGCCTCCAATCTATTTCTTGGTGTTTCACCTATCGCCAAGTATGCGTGAAGTTCTGCTCTCCAATCTGCGATAATGTCGTTGGCTGGTTCTTTTGCGTCATTTTCTATTATCATTACATCCGCCTTTTCTTCTTCTTCTTTATTAATTGAAGGTGATACAAGCGTCTGAATTCTTATGCATCTCGCAGCTGGGTTTGTCATCATACTTGATATGAACGAAAAAGCATCTGCGAGTCTGTTATCTTTTCTTGATATATGTCTTCATTTTATTTTTGGAATTCTCGCAGATAATTCTTCAACAAGTTTCTTGTATTTCTTCAGAGATGGTTCATTTGTTGTGTATTCTCCTTTTATCTGGCGAATAACCAATTGCGAGTCACTGGTAATCCTTACGTTCTCCAACTTCATCTCTACGGCGAACTTTAGAGCATGCATCACAGCTTCATATTCTGTCTCATTATTAGTGGATGTGAATTCCAATCGAAATGAAAAAGCCATTTTTTCTCCTTCTGGCGAGATAAAGACAACTCCAATTCCATTTCCTTCCCCATTTGATGATCCATCCACCAATATTTCCCACGTGTTGGGTTCATTTAATAGATCTTTTGGATCTCCATGTTCTTCTTCTATGTCCATCATTTCTTCCACAACTTCATCATCTTCTAAAGGAAATTCTTCTAAAAAATCCGCTACAACTTGTGATTTTGGCGAGGATAGGACTTCATATTTGATTTCAAAGTGCCCTACTTGTGCATTCCATCTCTCAACTCTGCCTAATCTTTTTGAGTTCTTCATTACTGATTCAATGGGCACCTTTGTTAGTACCTTTACTTTATGTGCCTGAAAATATATGCGAAGTTTAAAGGTTGCGTAAACCAATGCCAGAATTTGCTTCTCAATTTTTGATTAATTTCTCTCTGCAGAATTAAACGTTTTGCTGATGTAATAAATTTTTTTTCTACCCCTGCATCTATTCGTAGTAATACTGCGCTTAATGCATGCGATGTTGTCGCAAGATAAATCAATAATTCTTCTCCCGGCTCCGCTTTCTGTAAAATGGATATGTTCATTAGATATTCTTTAACTCCTTGAAAAGCCTTCTCACATTCATCTGTCCACTTGAATTTTGTACCCTTCCTGAGTATATTGAAGAAATGCTTGCATTTATCTAAAGATTGCGAGATAAATCTTCCTAGCGAGGCTAAGAGCCCATTCAACTTATGTACATCTTTCACTGTTGCTGGCGTTGGCATATCGCGAATTGCATGTACTTTCACTGGATCAACTTGAATTCCTTATTTTGAAACAATATAACCTAAAAATTTCCCTGACGCTACTCCAAAAATGCATTTCTCAGGATTCAACTTGATGTTAAAGAGTCGCATTTGATCAAAAATCTCCTTCAAATCTTGCACATGGTTCTTAGCTTCTTTACTCTTTATTAACATGTCATCTACATACACCTCTAATGTTTTGTGTATCCACTTTGCGAAAACCTTCTCCACCATTCTTTGATACGTTGCACCAGCATTTCGTAACCCAAAAGGAATTTTTGTGTAACAATATAATCCTTTTGGACCAAAAAATGCGGTGTGCTCTTGATCTTCTTCAGCGAGAGGAATCTGGTTATAACCTGTATACCCGTCTAATGAAGATATTCTTTCATTTCCTGCTGCTGATTCAACCATTTAAGGAATATCTGGAAATGAAAAAGTATCTTTAAGGAAAGCTTTGTTTAAGTCAGTAAAGTCTATACAAATTCTGATCCCCTTATTTTTCTTTGGAACCACTACCATATTTGCGATCCATTCCGGGTATTTTGCTTGTCTTATAATTCCAGCATCAAGCATTTTCTGTAACTCTTCTTCTATTTTTGAGTGATAAGTTATTGCAATTTTCCTTATCCTTTGCTTGAATGGTCTCACATCTTTGTTAATTTCTAACTTATGACATGCAACTGATGGATCTATTCCATGCATCTCATCCATACTCTACACGAAAATATCCTTATACTCTCGCAAGAGTTTTTGGTTTTTTCTTCTTCATCTGCACCCATTTTAGTTCCAATTTTCAGCATTTTAGGTTCTTCTTTACTTCCAACATTTACTTCCTTTGTTGGTTCTGCTGCGGTATAGCTGGCCTCAGGTTCTCCCATTGGTGTTGGTGTTTCCATGACTCTCGCGGGCTCATCATCTTCTTGCGAGATATCACTGGGTATTCCTTTTCCTTCTCTTGATCTTATCATGTAAATTTTAAATTCTTCTTCCTTCTTTGCCTCTTTTGCCAATTTTCTGCGAGCTTTTTGCAGTTTTGGACGCTCTTCATAATTTCTCACTTCAATTCGATAACACAGCTTCGCAAGATCAGTATCTCCTCTAATTTCTCCAATTCCACTAGGCATAGGAAATTTGATGCATTGATGTAATGTTGATGCTATAGCCTTGATTGCATGTATCCATGGTCTACCCAATATCATGTTATATGGTGCCTCCACATCCACCACACATAATGTTACTTGTGTTTCAATCTCTCATAGTGGAATTCGTACCATTATTTCGCCTTTAGGTTTTGTTATAGATTTTCCAAAACCATTAATGTGATAATTTGAACAAGATATCTCTTCATCCTTATATCCCATTTTTTAAATGTATGATAGAATATAATATCTACATAACTTCCCGCGTCCACCAAAGTTCTATTCACGGCCCATTCTTCTGCAGATCTTGTTGATTTTTCCTTTCTCACTCGCATAGTAGATACCGTGATTACCAATGGAGATGTATGATCCAATTTTTCTTTTGGTATTTCTGTTGTTGTGAATGTGATTTCCTGCTTTTCACAATCCTTCAGAGGTGATATTTTCTTCACCGTCATAATTCTTTTTCTTTCAAAATCTCGTTTATGAATCCTTCCTCTAATATTTTCATGGAATTGGTTGATCATTGTTTTTGTTATCGTATTGCACTCCAACTTCCTGTAATCCTCCTTTTCTTTAATTATTTTTTATTCAACTGCTTCACCAATTTGTTCAATCATCTTCTTAACACGAATATTGATCTTTAATTTTGCTTTTTCCTATAATTTTCAACTTTCAATCCCTGTTTCGGGCGCCAAAATGTAATTACAGTAAATTCTTATCAAGGGTGTAGTGTAGGATTTCCTGCAGATACATCTATGTATAAATATATAAGCAATTGAACAACTCTTCAACTAGTTCTTTTGAGTCATTTGAACTAGTAGTGAAGAAGATGAATATGGTTGATATGAAAGCGCTCATATAGATAACCATTGGTTAACTATTTGTGAACCAACCAAATGTACACGTTTAGGTACGGTTACTGATGAGTGCCAAATATTGCATATTCATACACCTTTTCATTGGCACTTAACTCATCTTTCGCGCTTCAAAGTCATATATTATCCCAAATTCTGCATTTTTACCATTTTCAAGAATAAATATTTGTATTAATTAATTTTGTGTTTTTAAGTACTAAATAAAGCTTGGAAGAATTGAGAAGACAAAAGAGAAGAAAGTTGGAAGCGTTGCAACCAGCTCAAGATCGGTGGCAACCTGTTTACAAATTCATGGGATTAAACAACCCATGATCCAAAACCCAAGACCCAAATCCATTTCCACCTCACCCCCATTGGATTCTTTCCAAAACATCCACCTCACCCCCATTGGATTCTTTCCAAAACATCCACCTCACCCCCATTCTCTCCCTCAATCACTCCCAATTTGTTTCCCACAACCAAATATATTCCATCAATTAAGAAAACATGTTTTGTTGAGTGGATGAGTGCCAAAATTCGGATCCAAGTGCTTGAGGGAATTTTGTGTATAAATAGAGAGGGTTGTTGTGTTGAAAAACCATCAAAGAATAGCTTGTTCATGTTAGTTTATCAAATTTAAGTTTTGTTGTAATGTTCTTCATGTTCTAGTTTCATTTACTAGGGTTTAGATGAATCCCTAATCTCATTGGTATGTATTCATATCTTGTATCTTGTTCTTGAAAGTTTAGAATTGTTTAAAGATATAATTTAATCCAAGTTTGTCAACATCTTGCTCTCAAATGTATGCCATGTATCCATTGTAGTTAGAATATCTCTATGTTGATTATGCTACAACTCATGCTTAACCAAATATTGATCTTTAGATTAGTTGTGCTTAATTAGACAATTAATGCTTTGGAGAAATACTTTAGTTGTGATTAAATTATCCATTGGAGAAACACCTTAGTTATACGGTAGACTTGAATCTACTATAAGGACAAGAATAATATTACAAGTTGAATGCATATCATAGGTTATTGGTGGATTTGAATACCCTAGTATCCATATTATCATTGTTTACATATCTTGCTATTTGCATCTTTTACTTTTATTATTTCAGTCACTTGAAAATCATATCGTCGTATCGACAAAAACAAACCCCTTTTGGTTACTCTCTGAATCAGGATTTTGAATCAACTTCTACACTCTCCAAGTCTCTGTGGTTCGACCTGTGCTTGCCCTGTGTTGCTTGTCGACACTGTGCACTTTCAGTTTATACATAGAAGTAGGTATCTTTCCGAGCCTACCAGTTACTCAAACCTAAATGAAATACATTTCATTTGTGTGTGACAAGCTAAGTTTTGATCTAACGGTTGAAAGATATTAGCTTGGATAAATCAGGTTTTTCATCTAACGGTGAATATTGAATGCTTTGTTACCAAGGTAACTTAGATTGCAAACCCTGATTTGAAAACTATATAAAGGAGATGTCTAAGAACTGGAAAAACTAATCCCCACACCTTTTGTGTGATACTAGTTGGTTTTGCTAGAGTCGATTCTCCTTTAACCGTAGGTTTTTTCTAGAAACCATGTCTGTTAACGACTTAAAGACTTCATTGGGATTGTGAAGCCAGGAGAAACTACTTCCTTTGTAGTTGAGCGATCTGATTTTGCCATTTTCTATCGTATGAGTCCAATTGAATAATTGTCTTGAGATTATATCTCAGATATGGCAAGATAAAAAGAAATCACAAACATCTTCGTCTCATCGTTTGTGATTCCACAATATCTAGTTTCATTACCATACGATTTAAATTATTATGAGGTGATCAATAATTCTAGTCTGTTCTTCGGGAACATAAGTCCGGGTTATTGATTGGTTCCTATTCACCTTGATTTTATCAAAAGATAGAACAAAACTCGTAGATTTATCTGTGGGAGACATATTTATCTATTATCGTAGACTTTTCTGTGTGATACATATTTGTTTATTAAATTCTTCGAATTTGGGTCATAGTAACTCTTGGTTGTGGGTGAGATCAGCTAAGGGAATCAAGTGTGTAGTATCCTTCTTGGATCAGAGACATAAGGAGCGCAACTGTACCTTGAATTAGTGTGATTTTGATTAGGGTTAAACTATAGTCCAGACCGAAGTTAGTTTATAGTAGGCTAGTGTCTGTAGCGGCTTAATACAGTGTGGTGTTTAATCTGGACTAGGTCCTGGGGTTTTCTGCAATTGCGATTTCCTTGTTAACAAAATTTATGGCGTCTGTGTTATTTCTGTTTCGCATTATATTTTGTTATGTAATTGAAATATCACAGGTTGTGCATTGTATCAATCAATTGTGAAATCCAACCTTTGGTTATTGATTGGAAATTGATTGATCCTTGGATATTGGTCTTTGGTACCATCCAAGTTTATATCTCTTGTATTTGATTAAGGCTCGCAGATTTCTATTTTCTTGAGTGTAGATCAAATCGAGAGATAGATATAATAACTCCTTGATATACTTTTTATTAAGATTGAGTCTGACTGTCTAGTTGATTCTCTTAAAAGTATATTAGAGTTAGTCCATACAGATTGCTAATCGAAATATTGGGTGAGGTTGTTAGACCCCACTTTTTCAGAATGTAAAACATTGTTTCCTATGATGAAATCTTTACCTCATACCCATACATAATCACAATAGCATTTAAACGATTATGTCGATGTCTTATATACGAAGTTCAAAAGATAAGCGTTATACTTCGTATTGTATTCCTTAATACTATGTCTAACTAGAGCATAATCATTCATAGCTTCGCAGTTATGTTTTCAATATGCACGACTTGAAAGATACGTTAGGGAGTGAAACAGTTCAAGTCAAATATTACTAACCTCAAGTGGAAGGATGATGTCGTCGTTGTAGCTCATTACTTATTCACATTCTTTAAGTCTTCACGTAATACTTGTAATGTCTCATATCCTAATACTTTCAAGCTAACCTATACGAAGTTGACTCTAGTATATATAATCAAGCGACTCTTTAAATGAGTTTTGATTCACTAAAATATGACAACCAAACTTGACATACCAACTCTTGGTGGGTTCAACCGAGCTATGCTCTAACAAAGCTCTTAACTGTTTTTGTTCGTAACTAGCTAAGGAGGAGAAAACTATTTTGAGAATTGCAATATTGATCTTCCAACAATTACATTTTGTGAATAGGTTGCAAGAATTCCATAAGATGGTCTTAGTTTTCACGTTTTCTCTCTGAAATCGTAACTAGCAGGGAATAAGATCAAGAACTTTAATATTTATATCCATACATGGCTAGAGAAGATATAATTCTTATGTTGAGTCATGTCGCTAAAATTATGTTCTTTGTTCGCAACTGGACTAGAGAATAATTTTTGTCGATGTTATTTTTCTCATGAAAGTAATGTTTCTTAGTGCCTTTAACATTAAGGTAGTTGTTTTTGTTTTCTTTGTTCGTAAATGGCGAGAAAAGAGAGAAATATTTGGGATAAAAAATTTCCAAAAAATCATTCGCTTGTAATTTAAGAAAGGTCATTCATGTTGTTCTCTTGATAATGACATCAAATGGGGAGTTCATTTTTAACTTGTGCTTAATTTTTAATCTTTTTTGGCTATGTGGCTTTGGAATTATAAGAGATGATTCTTTTTCTCTCCTTAATGAAGACGCTAAGTTTACTTAGTAAAATCCTCTTAAAAATTTGGCATGTTATCTTTAGTCTGATAATTCTTTTGTGTAGTTCATTACGATCCCATGTTTTTAACCTTTGACAGTTTTTATTGGCAAAAAGGGTGGAAATTATTTATAAGGGGGAGTGAATCGCAAGTTGTAGGTTTCACATATTGTACAAAAGATACAAGTAAACAAAGTGGGAGAACATATCACTGTTGTATTACTTCAAAGTTCTAGTATAATTGGACTTTGAGGTAGGTAAATATGCTACGCACCAATGTAACAACTATTGAGTTGATTGGATTTTTATTCAAGAAAACCTCTAAATAAGTATTCACATGAGTTGTCACTGCTACGGATCTTCAACAACAAAGGTACTCAGACGATCATATGCTGAACCATATAAGAAATTGAAGAATGACGAATTCAAGCAGATATTGAGGATCGATTCAATAAATCAAGTGTGATGGATATTTGAGATTAAAGGTTTATTGTATTAAATTTGTATGTATTGGTAGTTTATATTAGATAAATATTATTACGTGAAACTAGTTGGAAGCCTAACAAACTAAGCTCCAACGACATACAACTACATTGAACATGTTGCTGTGCTAACCTACCGGCGATCCTCATGGGTAACATAGCCAAGGGAGCCTAAACGGCGGGAGGGGGGCTGAGATTGTGTCACAAGGGGGGAAAACTAACACTACCTTCCATGTTAATTCCTGCAATATTACGCCATTGGGGACTCGAACCCGGGACCTCCTGGAGCGCATTAAACTTTGGGGAACGGGGATGACCAGCTGAGCTAGGCGCATTAAACTTTGGTAGTTTATCGCTAAAATTGACAAAAGGGGAGATCATTAGAGCATCGCTCAATCGAACTCACAAATTTTGCTATCTCAAGCTTGTTGTCAATATTAGAGGTACAATACTATATATTAATTTCTAGTCTACTAAAGTCAAGTCTTGAACTAGGATTAAAGAATGGTAGTTGAGTATCATACATCATTGAATAATCCTCGAAGATTGATGACAGTTGGAAAAATAAAGACATTTAGAGAACTTCTTCAACAAAGAGGTATGTGAGAATGCTGACTTGCAAAAGATAATGGGTGGAGGTGCATATAGCCATTGAAAGATCGATTTTGTGCAATTATCTTTTCCTTAAGAGTGTGTTTTTGATATTCTTTGTCTGTTTATGATAGTCATCATCATCATAAAAACAAAAAGAGTATTAGTTTCCAAATACAACCCATTTTATACTGAAAAATTGGAAACAAAGGCCAGGGAAGAATCAAAACGTGCTTACCAAACATTCATTAGTTTCATCTTCTTGACTGAGTGGATCTAAGTTGTTGGTATTAATTATTCTTTTCCATGGATTCAAAAAGATTCTTGTGTTTGTTTGATTATATTATTGGCATAATAAACTTACACAGAAGAAAAGAGAGAAAGGAAAATGTGTGTTTTGCACAAAATGCCTTTCAATGCCATGAGAAAGAGTTTGAAATTTGAATCTCTTCAAATTTAAGAAGAATGTGAAAGTAATACTGCAATCCTTTCTCTTTGTTCTTGGTGTTGTCCTTTGTTCTTATGGATAATAAATAATCCAAGAAATATGATTATAGGTTCAATTATACGTTATAATGACAGATTAACTAGCAATATTATTCCCATTCTTCAACGAATTTGTTGGCTTTATCGGTTTAATGGCATTCTACCCATTGATTGTTTACTTCCCTATCGAAATGTACATTGCATGAAACAAGATATCAAAATTCTCAGCTACATGGATATGGCTTAAGGGGTTAAGTTGGGTATGCCTTGTTGTCTCACTTGTTGCTATGGATGGGTCTCTTTAGGGTTTATTTGAATCTGTCAAGACATATAAACCCTTCAAATGCATTAGCTTATTTTACATTCAAGCATTATATGTAAGAAGACTTCTTTTCAGTTCGAAAGATTGTTGGGAAAAATCCCTAAATGCAATAGAAATAAAGTTTACAGAAGGAAAGGAAAAATGTATATCGATGATGATGTTGTTGATGCTAAAGATTGATTTTTTTTTCTATCTTGTGGTATTTCAAGTTATTTTTCTTATTTTAGTACCATCAAGTATTGGTTTGTAATTGCTAGTATAAGAGTGTTGAGTTCGGACATGGATGTGGATTTTTATGCACTCATCTCCCAATCAATTAAGAATGTATTGACTGGTTTTTTGCGTGGTCTTCAAAGCAATGCACTTCTCTTTTCAGTATTCTTTCCTTCCTTCCTCAACCATTCAAAAAAGAATTCTTTGCCCGGACATTATAAAATTATCACAACTGAAGGAGGTATACATTTGAAAGTGTACTTTGTTCTGGAGTATTATAAAGCAAAAGAAATAAAAAAAATAAATGGTCTTTTCAAGTAAAAATGTTTCTATGATCTTAATAAGATAATTTTTACCCAACAAGGACAACCTTAGATTCTTGATAGTAGGGAATGCAGTGATGATAATCAAATATTATTGAACCTATAATCATATTTTTTGGATTATAACCCCGAGAACAAAGGACAACACCAAGAACAAGGAGAAAGGATTGCAGTATTACTTTCACATTCTTATGAAATTTGAAGAGATTCAAATTTCAAACTTTTTCTCATGACATTGAATGATATTTTGTGCTAAACACATATTTTACTTTCTCTGTTTTCTTTTGTGTAAGTTTCTTATGCCAATAATATAATCAAACAAACACGAGAATCTTTTTGAATCCATGTAAAAGAAGAAGGATATTAGTACCAATAAATTAGCTCCACTCAGTCAAGAAGCTGAAACTAATGAATGTTTAGTAAGCAGGTTTTGATTCTTCCCTGGATTTTGTTTCCAATTTCTCTGTCTATAATGGGTTGTATTTGGAAACTAATACTCTCTTTGTTTTTATGATGATGATGACTATCATAAACAGAGAAAATAAGATCAAAATCACACTCTGAAGAGAAAGAATCAACAAGCTACTAGCATTATGAATGATGATGTATCTTCTGCAAGTCAGCATTACACAAAATCGATCTTTCAATGGCTATATGCACCTACCCCCATTATTATATGTAGATATGGCTATTAAGAATGTTTTAAATTAATTATGTAAGAAAAATAACTGTTTGGGAATAGGTAAACATACTTGTATGTTTTATAAAAGTTAGTCTGAATTATGCAGACTATAGAGGTTTGCAAACCCGGTTTGTAAACCCTTGACATCTGAGTTTGGGAATTAGGTAGGTTCACAAACCCAATTTTCGAACCTCTACTACATGTGTTTGCAAACTGCCAAGGTTTCACAACCTGGTTTACAAGCCCTTGTGGCCTGATTTCGTGAACCGTCAAAGGTTTGCAAACCTGGTTTGTAAAGTAGAATTGCATGAACTATTTTATATGTTTATATTCGACTACTAAGATTCTCATAAACATTTCAAAAACAATTTGTGTATGTGGATCATGGATTAAGTTTTGAGTGTTATTGAACACCATTATGTTCTTGTAAGTTCAATGGCTACTTAGCCACTATGAACCATCATTGTGCATGGATCCAGAACCCTAAACCATATAATGCATATTATTCTGTGTAATTTTAAATAATACTTCTCACATGCTTACATGAATTCCCAATAATAATTTCATCTAAATTGAAAAAGTGTTTGCATGAATTCCAAGCCACTGTAGCTTGAATTCAAATCTATCTGGAACCTTGAAAATATATAAGTACATGGGCTCTTACAGTAATATTTCTCATTCCCTGGCACTCTTGTATCCTAGTTTCTAAGCTAGAGTCTTCCACTATAACCTAGGTTTCATCAGGTGAGCATAACCGGGTTACGACTTTGAAGACTTTAATTAGGGATTCATGCCCGATCAGACTATCTTTCAACTGATAGTTCGTGTATCTGGATCCTGTTCTTATTAATCTTTGAGGTTTTCTTAATGTCAGATCAAGAACGAGATAGATAAAAATCATAAAGTTCTCTTCATCTCAGACTTTGTGATTCATCAAGATAGATATCTAAAAGTCTTATTTATTGACCGGTTTAGATTGTTATTGAGAGGTAGTCAGTAATCCAGGATTATCATCTATCTAGGTGAAAGTGTTCCGGATCCATGAGGTTTGCTACCTTTGTCTATTGCAAACAGATTTCCAAGCCTTGATCTAAAAGATCTAAAGGGAAATCAAACAAGTTTATTTGTTAGAGGCATATTGGTATCAAAAGTCTTCACTTAGGTTGAAGCAACTCTTAGGCTGTAAAGAACATCAGTTAATGCAATTATTTGCTTAGAACCTTGTGAGGTTCAAGATACGTAATGGGCACGACTGCATCTAAATTGCTTGGAGGGTTAATTTGTATCAACTTTATCTATTCTGAAGTCTAATAGTAGGCTAGTGTCTATACATATGATTGTTATTGGCAAGTGTATTCATGCCACCCCACCCCGACCCAACCTACCCTAGAGGCTACTACTACCTTAAATCCTTTCAGACTTGTGGTAATTGGTTTTACATTTTTTTACCGACAACAATGGCCTCGTTTATGCATCTCTTAAACGTTTTTCTGTTGAAAAAATATTAATCACTTTCCATCAACCCACTACCGAACAGATCATAGATGAGCTGAAGAAGTTTCAATAAATTCTATAGACTATGCAAGAAGTATGGGTAATAAATTAGTTAAGTACCCCCATTCAATTAGCGGAGCCAGACATTGAAAATCCGGGGACTAAAAAAAGTTACATACACTAATGGGTTAAATTTAAAAATTAAGTGGACTAAATAAAATTTATTATAAAACTAAGGGCTTTGTTATGATTTTGGTGATTTTAGGGGGTAAGAGTCAGGGTTTGTCGATCTTTGGCTCCGCCTCTGCATTCAATATAGATGATCCTTTCTCGTAAGTTTCATTTAATACTGGATATATTTATATGGGTTAGTCAATTGGGATTAGTAGAGACGTAGATAGACTTTTTATGCAAGAAAAATTGGGTGACTCTCTGTGAGTTTAGAGATTTTGGGAGATTCTCGGAATGACTTTTTAGAAATTATGGTGATTCATAGAGACAACAAAACATATATGAATAATTCAATGGAAATGTATTAGTCGATGAATGGATGATACAAATTGTAACCATTTTGCCAATAATAAAGTCAAAAAGAGACGGACACAATGGATTTGAATCTCTGGTGAACTTATTTGGTTTCATAAGATAGCATTTTTTTTCTTTTTTTTTTTTAATGTGGTTATTTTTTTTAATTGTTTAATATCTAATCCTTAAAAGAACAAAGAAGAAATAAGTCTCTCAAAATATCACATATTTTGGAGAGATTTTGTTTTACGCTTTTATGGTATATTTTGTAATAAAAGTCTCTACAAGTCTCTCAAAACAATAAATCATTGATTTCAAATTTCAAATTTTAAATTCCAAATCCAATAACATAGAATTTTGAAGACTTTAAGAAAGTCACAATCCAATAACAAAGATTGTTTGAGATTTTGAAAGACTCTCTATTGACTAACAAGAGATTTCAAAAGTCTCTAAAATTCTTTCAATTTCTCCATGAATCTCAATTGACTAACTCCCTGTTAGACCAGTTTCCAAATTTTCATGTGGTTTTGATATCCATTATCCCCCTACCCGCTTTTACTTTACCCATACAACCGCAAAATAAATTGACAATTTGTTTAGAAAAAATTACGTAATCGATCTTAGGTGCCTATGGTTGTCAACCTTGTTTAATCATATTTGAATTAGCCATAACTTTTATACATGGTTTCGGTCAAGGTTTTATACTAGGTTTTAATGAATCTTAACTCTTAAAATCCTATATGACCTAGAGGAATCTTTCAAAGAACACTAGGTAGTAGGTATAGTTTGCGAAACTGAACACGAGTGAATATTCTTAACCATGTACAGTATTTGGTAAATTGAGAATGAAAATAAAACTAATTATTCAATATATTGCGTTTTGGCAAGTCTTAATTAATACTCAGTAGTCCGTATTTATGATATAAATAATATAAGTCTTGCCATACATCAGGTTTAAAGAGTCTGAATTTGTGCACACTCCTTAACGAGTGTGCACGTAACGAATTTGGAATGAAGTGATGAAAACTTGTTATAAATAATATAAGTCTTGCCATACATCAGGTTTAAAGAGTCCTAATTTGTGTACACTACTTAACGAGTGTGCACGTAACGAATTTGGAACAAAGTGATTTTTGTAAGCAATTACAAGATTGTTTTGCTTCAAAGTGGAATCTTTTTTTTTAAAGGGCTACTGTGCGTAGTACATTAATATCTCACCTACAAGATATGACTTTTGAGTAGATAGATGAGTTCAAATCTCCACATACCTTTTGTTGATAAAGTTCCAAAAGATACCCTTCGTAGTTCTTCGTATTCAATCGATGAATGCCGTGAAGTATAATGCTCAAATACACTTTCTATCATAATCCGAGACTTAGCTACAAGTAGAGTAGAAATAAAGACTTATAGTTTTGGCAACTAAACTTGACAACAATCTTGAGATAGCAACGCTTGCGAGTTTGACCGAGCAGTGCTCTAACAATGACTATCATAAACAGAGCAAAGAATATCAAAATCACACTCTTAAGAGAAAGAATCAACAAGCTACTAGCCTTTTGAATGATGATCTATCTTCTGCAAGTCAGCATTGCACAAAATCGATATTTCAATGGCTATATCCACCTCCACCTATCATTGTATGTAGATATGGATATTGGGAATATTTCAAATTAATTATGTAAGAAAAATAATTGTTTGGGAATAGGTAAACATACTTGTATGTTTTATAAAAGTCAGTCTGAATTCTGCAGACTATAGAGGTTCGCAAACCCTTTACATATGAGTTTGGGAATTAGGAAGGTTCTCAAACCCAATTTTCAAACCTCTACCATCTGACTTTGCGAACTTCCAAGGTTTCGCAAACCTGGTTTGCAAGCCCATGTGGCCTGACTTCACGAACTTTCAAAGGTTTTCAAACCCGGTTTACAAAATAGAAGTACACAAACTATTCTTACAAGGGATTCTTATTTACTAAATCAATTTGTATATATGGATCATGGATTAAGTTTTGAGTGTTATTGAACACCATTATGTTCTCGTAAGTTCAATGACTACTTAGCCGCTATGAACCATCATTGTGCACGGATCCAAAACCCTGAACCATAATGCATATTCTTCTGTGTAATTTTAAGCTACTTCTCACATTATTTCATGAATTCCCAATAAGAATTTCATCTAGATATAAAAAGTGTTTTCATGAATTCCAAGCAACTCTAGCTTCAAAGCTATCTAGAGCCTTGAAAGTCTATAAATACATGGACTTTTACAGTAGGATTTCTCAGTCCTGACACTCTTGTGTCATAATTGCTAAGATAGAGTCTTTCTCTATAACCTAGGTTTCCTCATGTGAACATAATTAGGTTACGAATTTGAAGACTTAAATTAGGGATTCATGCCCGATCAAACTATCCTTTACCTGATAGTTCATGTATCTGGATCCTGTTCTTATTGATCTTTGAAGTTTTTGTAATCTCAGATCAGGAACGAGATAGATAAAAATAATAAAGTTCTCTTCATCTCGGACTTTTTGATTCCTTAAGATAGATATCTAAAAGTCTTATTTATTGATCGGTTTAGATTATTATTGAGAGTTAGTTAATAATCCAGGCTTATCATCTATCTAGGTGTAAGTGTTCCGGATCCATGAGGTTTGATATCTTTGTCTATCACAAACATATTTTCAAGCCTAGATCTAAAAGATCCGTTAGAGGCATATTGGTATCAAATTTCTTCACTTACGTTGAAGCAACTCTTAGTCTGTAAAGAACGTAAGTTAACGCAATTAATTGCATAGAACTTTGCGAGGTTCAAGATACATAATGGGCACGACTGCAGCTAAATTACTTGGAGGGCATGACAAGGGGCACGACTCACCTCTCAGCCTCACGAGTATAGATATTTGTTTATTAAAGTCTTCGACTTTGGGTCGTAGAAACTCTTGGTTGTGGGTGAGATCAACTAAGGGAATCAAGTGTGCATTATCCTGCTGGGATCAAAGGCGTAGGAGCATAAATGTACCTTGGATCAGTGTGATATTGGTTTGGGTTCAACTACAGTCCAGAGCAAAGTTAGCTTGGAGTAGGCTAGTGTCTGTAGAGGCTTAATACAGTGTATGTTTAATCTGGACTAGGTTCTGGGGTTTTGCTGCATTTGTGGTTTCCTCGTTAGAAAAATGCTGGTGTCTGTGTTATTTATTTTTCGCATTATATAATTGAAATAATACAGGTTGTGTGTTGTTAAATCAATTAGAATATCCGACCTTATTGGTTGTTGATTTAAATTAATTGATACTTGGATATTGGGCTTTGGTACCATCCAAGTTATCTCTATTTGATTAAGACTCCCAGATTGTATTTACTTGAGTAAATCAAATTGAGAGATTTAGATAATAACTCCTTGAGATATTTTCTATTGATTGAGTTTGACTGTCTAGTTGATTCTCTAGAAAGTAACTCAGAATTGTCCATACAGATTGCTAATCGAAATATTGGGTGTGGTTGTTAGACCCCCGCCTTTTCAATTGGTATCATATCAGGCAAACACGTTCAAGACCTTACAAGTATGTGTTTGTAACGATATGACTCTATGGACAAAGGTGTTATCTCAATAAATGTACCAACAATCTTTGATGGTTCAAACTACCCGTGGTGGAAAATTGCTATGAGCACGTATTTCCAAGCTCGTGATTTTCAAATATGGGTACATGTTATTAATGGCTATGATCCTCTAGTTAATACAGAAGGTGATGTATCTACCCTCAAGGATGTTGATAGTTATAATCCAGAAGAAACTCTTGTTGCAAATCAAAATTCTGAAGGCTTAGATCATATCAGACATGCCATTACCTTATACCTTCAGCATTATGTGTCTTCCTGCACTAAGTTTAAAGATGCCTTGGATATATTAGAAACTACTTTTAAATCCAACAAACATGTTTCTAAGAAATGTACCATCGATGAGGGAAATAACCTTGATACTCTCTCCAGAAATACGCTGGTTGGAAAGTTTAAGATCTTTGATCATGAACATTCATCCAAATCTAAGAATGTTGTGTTCAAAGCACTAAAAGACACTAAATTACTTGATAAAAGTAAAAAAAATATATATATCTCTGAAGATGATCACTCCAAGACAGATTCATCAGATGAATATCTTGACAAATCAGTCTCGATGATCACAAGACAGTTTAGGGATCTTCTGTTGAAGAGAAGTAAACGGTTCTCCAGAGATAAGCCTAAGGCATCAGTCAAACCTCATAATTGTGTTCCTCCTAGAAATAGGGATATTGATGAAACTGATGATGAGGATATGCCTCAGTGCTTTAAGTGTAAGGGTTTTGGTCATTTTGCGAATGAGTGTCCAAATTGGAGAAAATACTTTGGGAACAAAGGTCTTGTTGCAACTCTTGATGAAATGTCTGACAATTATGATTCTAATGAAGACGAGAAATCAAGTGTTGCACTTCTTGGTGAAAATATTGATTTTGATAATTGTAGCAATGCACATATCAATCTTGATATTCTTTTAGAAGATAATCCAACTATTATGGAAGACAAAGTTGACCCATTCCTTGGAAACTCGGCTTATAATGTTTCAGGTCCCAATTTGTGCTTAGATGCTTGCACATCCCAGAAGCCTGATTTTTTATCCAAGTCTGACGTGCTCATATTGCTCATTAAAGGGTCATGAACTCTCAAAGTGTTACAAGTTCAAACACCAACAAAGGTATGTCAACAAACTTCAAAGAAGAGCAAATCATCTAATAAGAAAGCTTAAACTTGCTCAGAAGACCGCTGAGGTATGTAATATTTTATCTTCGTCTAATAAGTTAGTTTTCAAAGGAAAACAAGACCATTTGAAAAGGAAGTATGTTCAAACTGTTTTGATATACAAAAATCTGTGGACTCTCCACAAGAGAAAATTGGTGGAAAAATTATTGTTCATCACAACGTAACTTGATTGTGTTGTTATTTAAATCTTGTCTCATGTTCCTGATCAAAAGAGACAATGATTTTGTACCTCTTAGGCTTTAGGACAAGTTTTTCTTCTTTCTTTTCTTTTCTTTTCTTTTCTTTTCTTTTCTTTGTTTTTTTTTTTTTTTTGTCTATCAAACAAAATAAAGGGTACTATGGACAATTCTACTCTTCATTGGATTAAGAGTTGGTCGTTTACAAACCTGTTTAAAGGTTTCGAACCCTACATTCCTTTTCCTTCTCTAAAACCTCTTTTTTGTCTCAAGACTACTTGTTGAGATAATTGTAAATTCCTCTCACAAACCCATACGTTCATGGACGCTCCAAGAATGATGTCTTCAGATGGAAAGGATGGTAATATGATTGCTAAGCCATCAATCATGAAGGAAAAAGAACAATCTCCATTGCCTCCTACATTGAAAAGGAAAAGAAGGAATGTGAGGAAGCCAAGAGTCGTTCCTTCAAATTCTCAGAAGTTTTCTGATGTTCTTGAAGTGATGAAGGAGTTGCGTAAGGAGATTCAACAAATAAAGGCTTTTGTGTATAAGACTCATGAGATTCAGAAGTCCCTGGTTCGACAACAGTAACTTATAAGGTTTATTGATATAAACTCCTACCTTAATGAACCTTATGTTCCAATGGCTTTTGACGACAAGGAGTTCGGGGACGATAAAGAATTCTTCAAAGGTCTTATTGCCTAGTAAATCTTCTATTGTTCTTGTTTTATTTAGAAGAATAACTAGTGTTTTGGAATAACCATTATTGTGATTACACATAGCTATATCCAAAATTTTCATCTTCTTGTTTTTTGATTTATCGGTTTAAATTCTAAACTTGTTTGGAAGATGATTTTTGCAGTATTAATCTTTATGATTTTATATATTGCAATATTTTTATGGGATATGTGTGTTTACGTCCGTGAACTTGATTGTCCCATATTTTGTCAAAAGTAAAGTCGTTCGTGAATTGATATGCAAATATTGATAAAAGAATGAATAGACTTTTGACAAACACAAAAGTTAAGCCTATATTGTCAATTATTGATGTAAGATAAGTTAAAATCTTTTGTGATTCAAGGATTATGTCTATTGTATTTCATTGTGCAAATGGTGATGGAAATAGAATGAATCCTTGCTTATTCCACGGTATAAGGTCGATTCTCTGATCCATAATTTTTGTGTAAATACTGTGTTGCTCCATAAAGTGTCTTATGTTGAGCACTAAAACAACAAAAGTTGATTGCTTTTGTGATTAGCTTAGTTGTTGTTCCATAAGGTATGTAGTTGCAGGAATTCCTACACTACACCCCTCACAAGAATTCATAATAATCAACACATATTTGAAGATTAAGAACAACACTTTTATTGATTAATTCTCAGAAATATTACAAGAAATGAAAGAAATCAAGAATACAACCGCTCTCTTAAATTTTCTTTCTCCTCAAAACTTTCTAAATACTCTCAAATTGATCTCCCTCTTCTGAGTCTATTAGTTCTCTTTAAATAGGGTAGTTACATAGTGGATGACAGCTAAACTATCCTTTAATTTCGGATCTGACTCGCGATACTCTCGCAGTAGTTGTAATGTCAATTTTCGCAGATGATACAATCTTCGCAGGATCGTCATGCTCTTCTCGTGATTCAGTTACCATCATCCGTTATGTCATTCTTCGAGTCATTCTGCGACACTCGCAGTGTGTTGTTGAAGAACTCGCAGAAATGTTGTTTATATTTTGCAAGAGTATTACTGTGGCGATATTCTGATCCTGCATCTTGCCTCTTCTCATGTCTTTTCTACAAAGGGGAAAAGATCATGAGAATTAAAACTTTTTAAAACGCCGCAGCTGTTCATCTTTTCACGTTCTCCTGTCCTGATACATTTCCGCATTCTTCGCCAGATTTATTACACGTATCTTTTTCTTCCATTCAATTTCTGACACGTCCTTTTCAACCGTTGCACTTCAACCGTTCACGTCTTCTCTTCGCATTAAATGCACTTATCTTCTCGAGAATTCTTACCTTCTATATATATCTTCTTCATTCTTCTCTTTTCTTCTTTTTACTTTCTCTTTCCTTCTCTCTGTAATTTTTTTTCTTCCGCAATTTTCGCATCTGCTACTGTTGTAACTTTTCTCTTATTCTTTTGATCTTCTATTATTTTCTTCATTTCCATACTAAAAATGCCTCCAGCGGGTCGTAAAAATCTAATTGCCTTTGAAAAATGCAAAAGAAGCTTCAAGATAGAGGTTTTACTTTATCTACCATTCCCGATCAAAACACTAAGGCTGAGCTCTCTGTTAAATTATTTTCTGATCATCCATGTAATCGCGAGAAGATCATAGTCTCACTAGGTCAACTTGAAGTTGGCCTTCCCATTCCTCTTTATGACCCTGAACTTCCTTTATTCTATGAAATACTTTCTCATGCGAAATTCTCGCGGAATGTATATCAGTTGAGTGGGGATTGTATTCATTTGATGCTTGAGTTTGCTACTCGCGGTTCTGGTAAGGAATCTCTTTACCCCCTAAAGCGAATAACCCTAAATTCGCTAAAGTTCCAATTGTTCCTGCGAAGTATACTATAGAAAATTTCTTCGCGAATTATGAAATAATCCCCATGAGGAAGGATAACACTTGTTGGGGTGTCCGCTTACAGAAGAAGGATGGCATTGTTGAAGACAAAGTTCTTATGCTAGACATTGACTGGCATCCGAGCAACAATTCATCTCCCCGCTACTCTAATGATGATAAATGGTGTATTTTCCCATTATTTTTAGAGGGCCCAGACATCTCTGATTCTCATGCTTTACCTACGAATCTCGCAGAGTACCAACCATGGGTGTTCAGCTAGAGTGAAAGAAATACAAAGGTATATTCCAGAAATTTTTTCTTAAATTATCATTATTATTTTCCTCATGCTTGTATATGTACTCTCGCTGACCACTCCCATTTTACCAGATTGAAAGGCTGAAATCTAGCTACAAGAAGTTAGGGAAACCAAGTACTTTATTATCTCTTAAATCACTCACAGATGAAGTAAGAAATATTCCTTTATGATTCTTAATAATATATTGTTGCCTCTATTTCTTACTTTATCTGTGTTTGAAGGTTATTGAAGAAAGAGAACCCGTTAAGGTTGCGAAGACTGAGGGGAAAGGCAAAGGTGCTCCTCGCAGGGAGAAATCTGATGCTCCTCTTTCAAAGAAAAGAAAAGTCCAATCCCCACCTCCTTCAACTCTTCAGTCTAGTGAAAGTTCAAGTGATGATACTGATAATGACGATGATGATGGTAATGCTGATATCACTTCCGCGAAGGAGCCCTCCCAATATGAGTCTTCTATGTCTCAGCTGTCTAGCATATTCTCTGATATTATGCATGGTATTTGGAATGATGCTCTTACTAGCATATGTCAAGCTCTTGCAAGTGTCTGCGATGCTCCTATACTAGTTGATAATGAATCTCTTCACGGAGTTTCAAGATCTGTGACTCCCAGCCTCTTAAATTCACTCAGCATTTTGGTATGTTCTCATTTCTTCGCCATATTTGTGTATTCTCATTTCCTCGCAAAGTTTTAATTTATATTTGTCTTGACAATTTTTTGCTTTACTTTGCAGGCTGGAAGAGCTTCTTTTGTTGTTGCCTCAGACTTGGAGAGAAGACGTGCAGCCTTTGAAAAGAAGAACATTATTCTTCTCAAGAAGAATGAAAAATTAGAATTTGAGTCTGCTGATAGGTGTAGAATACACCGTATTTACTATCTAGTATTTATGCTTTCTTTGCTATTTTTCGTGTGAATTATGTATCTTATGTTTGTTTTTGAGTATTCAGGTACTTTGGAGTCGTTTGGAGCAAAAGAAGAGGAAACATGGCAAAAGTGATGCGGATTTTGTTTGAAAAGCATGACTGCTTTAGTGATGAATAGAATTGAAGGAAATAAGTGGATATGAGAAGTAAATGATGGCTGCAGCTGGTGAAAGAGCATTCATTTGGAGCATAAAGGGGCAAATATGTCATTTCAGGGAGAACACTATATGAAGACAACCTGAGGTTAAGGGGCTTCCAGCTGGCTAGCTCTTATCAGAAGTGACCATCTACTATGAGGCATCCAATCTGTGGGTGTATTCCAGCAGTGGGGTGTACCATCCTATCCTAGTTTACAAACCCTAAAACTGAAAAAGCCTCTCATTCACTCATTCAATCATTTGCAGCTGAAATCAAGAACATCAGCTGCTACTATTGGTCTGAAATTTAGAAATTGGATTCGAGATTTGCAAGCAATTGGAGAGTGGGTTGGCTTTAAATTTGAGTATGGTAAGGAATTTGGTAATGAACATGAACAGAGAAGAGTATGAATTTGAAAGTTAGGGTTTCTGTGTGTGTGGTTCAAAACAATAAGAGATTCAATGGGTTCTGTGAGAGATGGGCTTGTTCTAAAATCACTGAAGAATTGGAAGGAATGGAGTTTGTTCCATGGATTTAGGTCAACTGGTTGGCAGTGAAGAAATTGAAGTAGGGTTTGATATGTGAAATATTCAGAGTGAAATCCAAGAAATAAGATGAATGAAGAATTGGTTGATCTCATGTGATGTTGGGCTCGAATCTGGGATGAATTGAGAAGATCTGATGTTGTTAAATTGGAATCTGAGAATTGGCAGTACTGTGGTAGTTGAAGTTGAGTTTACAAAGTCAGTGCATCAGAAATTGTGGCTATGGAGTGTGTGATGTTGATGTCAAGAGCAAGAAGGTACTGGTGCTCTGCAATTGGAGTTGTTGTTACAGGTGATGCTTGGTAGGAGGAGTATGTGGATCTGTTGGTAGGCAGTTAGCTAGTGGTGAAAAGGAAGAGAAGTATGGTGATACTGCAACACAGATATTGGAGGAAATGGAGAAGCTGTGTACTGAACTCAGTGGGTTTATATTGAAGTTAAGAATGAAGAGGTCAAGGGAGGTGGAACTGAACTTGCACTAATTAGATGAATGCCTAGGGTGTTTCAGAACTGGTGTAAGTGGTGAAGAGAGTGTTGTGTTAGTGATGGTCGTTGAACTCAAGAACAGGGAAGAATTGGTGAAGGTGGTGATATGAGGCTCTGGTGGTGTTACAACTGAATGAACAACAGTTGTTCAAGTTAACAAAGAGCAAGTTATTCATGGCCATATTACCCTTAATACAGTGGTGGTGCTGCTGCCTTGTTGATCACAACAATGACGATGATGGAATTGCAGAAGAATGGAGCTGCTAATTATGTTGGTACTAGTCGCCAAGGATGTATAGCGCAGCTGGAAGGGCTCGATTGAGTATCAAGTTAAAGCTACAGCTGGTGTTGGTGCTTCTTGACAGTTGAGTATGGAGAAGAGTTGGAGTTGGGAAATCCAGGTGTTGAAGTTTGAATAGTAAGTATGGGTGTGTGTTGAAAGTATTGCAGTTGATAGGTGTGCAGGCGCAGATAGCATTGGAGAGAGTTAACTGGTGGATTATGGAGCTGTGCAGCTGGAAAATTACGGGGGAAGATTAGTTGTTGCAGGTTTGCAAGAATGGAATGTTACTAATCTGCAGCTGGTCATATGGAAGTGTATTAATGTAGTCGAATTTAGTTGTGTGCAGTGTAGCTGCAGCTGCAGCTGTAGTCTGTGGATGAAGGATTGAGGTCTGAGCTTGGTGATGGTGGAATTGCAGGTGCAGGTTGATTTGGTGGTGCCATGAAGAGAAGCAAATGTTGTTGCTAAGACTGATTATGGAGGAGAAGTGTCTGAGTTGCAGGGACAGTGTATGTGAAGGTGGTGTTGTTGTGTGTAAGTTACAGGGGCCAACCATCATGGCTGGCAGAGATGCTTGGCTTGTGCAAACTGTGCAATGGCCTAGGCATTGGTCATTCAGCTGAGTCACTGAGTTTGACCCGAACTGACTCAGTACCTTGACCAGGTGACTAACGGAGACCGTTATCTTGACCGTTGACTTGACGGTCAATGACGGAATATTCTTTCGACGGGTTTGACTTTTCAGGTAAACGGTGGCGACTTTCCGGTGCCGGATTCCGGTAAATTTCCGGCCAAAAACCCAGTTTTCCGGCGAGCGTTTTTTGGACAGATTTTCTACACGGGTTTCTCTCACACGTGGGCTTGGTGGATTTCCAACTAATGGACTTTGAAGACAAAACCTATTTTTGGAAGGAGAAAAAGCTATAAAAAGGAAGTTTTCTACACAATTTAAAAAAAAACGTTTTATTCTATTCTTGGAGCTTTTGCAGAGAACTACTTCTAGGGTTTGCTTTCTTTTATGTTTCATCTATTTTCTTTGAATATTATGATGATGAACTCCATGAATATGAGTAGCTAAATATTATTATTGGTTATGGGATAAAGTTGATTTCTTCAAACATGTTATTTGATTCTATGAATTAGTTTTGTCTCAATTTTATCGTTTATAATTCATTGTTTTTACTATCATATGATTTGAATGCTAGTTTGGTTGAGTCCGGAATCAATTGGATTTGTTTTCATCTCTATAGCTATATTAGGGTTTTCAATACGTAAAAGTTGTTTATCCCTGATTTCTAGTAGCATCTTGTGGTTAATACTTGTAGTGATACATCTTTTTAATCGCATATGAATCATAACCTTTGTTAAAACAAATTAGTGCTTTTACACGTTTGTTTGCATTGATTAGTCTTATTTCATAGAACTTATTGCTCTTAGGGAGTTAAATCTAATTGTGCTTTTACACTTTAGGTTGCTTTTTAAGTAGATTTCACAATAGAATCTTTTAATGTTGTTTGTGATAAAATCAGAAAATAAACGGGATACTCTTGCGATCAAGATATCCTAGGACTTTTGATAATTGAGAGATTAAATACCAATTCTAATCATAGATGAAAAATACATGCTTGTGAATGATACTATCCCTTGACCAATATCTTTAGCTTATTGATTATTCCAATTATTTGCTTCGCTTTATTTTATTTTATTTTATTACTTTGATAAAAACAAAACACACTCTTGGGTTATTTGGTTGCTTGGTTACTTAAGAATCTGAAAATTGTATAACAACAATCGCCTCTCTGTGGATACGAACTCTTTCTTATCGAATACTATATTTATATCTAGTTGAGTGAGGAAGTGAATTATTTTTGACACATACGACACGCATCATCTGCTAGTCTTAGCAAGAAGGATGAACAGCTAGAATCTGAAGTTGCTAGTCTTCGCGAAAAGGTTAACAATTAGAAATTGAGACCTCCTCTCAGTCAAACAAAGTTTCTAGTCTCCAAGCTGCGAATAATCAACTATATGGTATGAAATTTTTCTTCTTTCTTTTATCCCTCTGTCCTACGACTTTATCTTATTTGATTAATCATTCTTGCAGATATTTATGGTCTCTCTGATGAGGCTTCAACCCTTCATTCTTTCCCTACTTCTATGGATTATAACACTCTTCTTGAATGTCTTAACAATTCATTAAATAGTTTTTCTAATGACCAAATTACATCCCTCTCCATAGATGAACTCAGATCAAAATTTCGCCTCTTAGAGGTTGAACATAGATTCAACTTGAGTTTAACCAACAAATTTAAGCGCCATTATCATGATTCTAAAAAAGAAATCAATATTTTAGAAGCCAAGAATATTAAGCTTTCAGATGATAAGGACCGTATTGCTAACCAAGGTGCTCAAGATTTAGCATATTTCCATAAGACTCTTCTTGATGTTCAAATTGAAAGAGATAGACTTATCTGCGAGAATAGTACACTTGTTGAAAGAGAAAACCAAGTTCTCTCCTGCCTTCTCATTAGTAATGATGATGAGTTTGCTTGGGCTGCGAAGATTCTTGATAACGCCAGAAATAACTTATGTGTAGATGTTAGTCTTCAAGCTGAGCATTCTACCTTGATTAAGGATATCATCTTTGAAAGAGAAAGTTGTTATTCTTGTTTTTCCACTAATCCATTTTTTAACTGAAACCCCACTATTTTATTAATATGTTGTCATTTGTTCGCAGCATCTGAAGAAAATTTTCGCCAAAGAGTTGAAGAGTTGGAAAAAGAAAAAGGACAACTCGCAAAAATTATATCTTCTCGCAACGAGAAATGTTCCAAGTTCAAGAAGTAGGTACAGATTACCCTGGCGAATTTTAGTAATGTTCTTGTTGGTGTTCGCAATGATTCTATTAAGATGGTCTGTAATGATCATAAAATTCCTTATTTTGCATATCCTTATCTCGCGGATGAAATACCAGAGAATGTTCCTAATCTTGTCATCTCTGACAGTGAAGCTGAAGAGTCTGAAGAAGATGAAGAATATAATGAAGATGAAGGTTAAGGGGGGAAATTTGGTGAAAATAATGAAGGATCTAATGATAAATAGTTTTATCTCCTTTTCTAATGTCTTTGTAATATTTGTACATTTATTTCCTTCTCCTTTTAATATATTCCTGTGAATTTCTCCAGCTTCTAACGTTCCTTGGTGTATAGATTTCTTTTGTTTCTATCTGCACACATTAGAAAATAATTCCTTTTTGCAATATGATTAATCAATATGATTATTAATTTTTAACTATCTGTGTAAATCTGTCATATAAAGATGAATAACAATTTTATCATTATGTTCATTCCCATACTTGCCTTTGTTAATCATCTGCAATATGAAAGATTGAGCAGATTGTTTTCTGAATAAGATCTGTTTGTAAATTTTGGACATAATCTCGCAGCCATTTCTTGCTCTCTTGTGTGGTCTTATTTTTCCTTCCTAGTTAAAGGTCTTATTTTTCCACGTTTTGTTTTGGCAACAAAATCGCAGGACGTCCTTACATTCGCATATAAAGACCCATTGATCTTGCCTTATCCTCATTTTGTCAATTTGTTGCGACAATATGACAGGCCTAAGTTTTCTTGTGAAAACAAAGCCCCATGACATTGCCTTCAATTAAAGCATTATATGGCGATTCTACGTCAACAACACAGAATTGAATCTTTGAAGATATCCCCTTCAATGGAATTCACATTGTAATTTCTCCTTTGGGCTTGTTGGAAGTACCATTGAAACCACAGATCTTATAAGTTGATGGTATTAGATCCTCATCTCTTCCTCCCATGGTTTTGTAAGTATGATAAAATGAGATATCCACTGAGCTTCCAGTGTCAATTAAAACTCTGTTAATGGCCCAAGAATCTTCAATTTCACCATCCTCATTTTCTTCTTCTTCATCTTCATCTTCTTCTTTTTGTTTTGGATTTATTTCTAATCTTACCACTAGTGGATTGTCATGCATTTCTCCAGGCTCAGGTACTTCATGTGCAGTAAAAGAAATAGTCTGTTTTTTCTACTCTTCTAATGGCGAAACTTTCGCAATATTCATTATCTCTCTCCCACCCGCATCTCTCGCGAAAACTCTGCTTAAAACATTGTCGTGGAAATCTTCTAGTCTTGTATGAATGTATGATGGAGTTACAGAATAGATTCTTTGTTTTTTCTCCAACTTCTATCACAAACATTTTTCCTCCCTTTGTTGTATTCACTCTGCGAATTTCTGGGGCTGGGGGTAGCTCTGAGACTGTGGATGACTTATTAGAAAATGGTTTAATTTTCCCTAATCTATCATCCTCAAGATAATTCTTTTTACATTCCTGCATTCATTTGTTGAGTGACCATGAAAATGATGATAAGAGCAAATTTCTAGATTTCGATTATTTGGGTGTGGCTCTTTTCCCATGTTCCATGGTGCAGGTATGTCCTCCATTAAGATTATAGCCTCCCAAATTTTCTCTATGCTAGCATTTAGAGGTGGCATCTTAATTTCTTCCCATATTATCTTCTGACTTCCTTGCCCTATATAATAATTTTGTCTCTGACCACCATAAGTCTCTTGCGGCTGATCAAGCCTCTGAATCTTATTATTTCCACCTCGATTGAAAAAATTTCTTTCCCTTTCGAACTCTTCTTGATCTCTGCTTCCCACAGCTACTAATTTCTGTTGACCATCATCCATACTCTTTTCTTGCTTCACCTGCGAAGTGCTCGCTGCTGTGTTTATTAACCTGGGAAGTAGGCTTGTGTTTGCTGCAATTGAGCTGGTATTCGCAATAGGGTATGATTCCATCTCATTTTGTTTCTCCTCCAAAGCAATGTATTCTTCTTGCAATTCTCGCAGCTCTTTCATTGTGATGGTGTTCTTGATTCTAAAGATTTTGACGTATAACAGATTGGTTGCGAACATTGCATTAATGAACGATAAAATGAGATATCTCTCATCCATGCGGCTTGCCATTTCGCTGCACATTGTTTTCCACCTTATGGTTAAATGTTTTAATCTTTCACCAACCCTTTGTTTTAATCTAAATACATCTTCAATGCGAGATCGCGAAGAATTGTTACTTATATATGCTCCCAAAAATATAATCTGAAAATGATTGAAAGAAGTTATAGTGTTCTTATGTAAACCTTCAAACCATTTTAGTGCCTCGCCTGTTAAGATGGATGCAAAATATTTGCACAATACATGATCATGGGTTTTCCACTGTAGCATACACCTAACATAAGCTTTGACATGTTGAATAGCACAAGTAGTTCCATCAAAGATACTGGTTAACGTTGGGAAATTGCATTTTGGGGGTAGTCCTCCTAATTGTACTTCTTGGGTGAATGGAGTTTTCGAAGCTTCTTCAATGGCCTCATCAAGTTTCCTTCTGCCTCCCTCTCTTCTGTTATTTAACATTCCCCTCATTTCTGCTAACTCTCTCAAGATCTGTTCATTCCCAACTGAATTTTGCTCCATTGGTCTTTTCAGTGCAACTTCCCTTCTTCTGCGTTCATGTCTTTCTTGCCTTGCGAGATTTTGTGCTTCTTATTCAGCATCTTCATTCATCCTTCTCCCGCGATTTTCTTCTTCACTTCCTTCTTGAATTTGCAAATGATTACGCCTTCCATCTTCTCTTCTACGATTTTCTTCATTTTTCACCATTTCTCTTTGCTGTCTTTCTATTCTCCTTTGTATTCTATCATGTTCCTCATTGATATTACCATTGTTGCGTGTAGGAGCGGAATATCACAGCAAATGATAACTTACTAAATTATGGAGAGAAAATACATTTTGCGAGTATAGAATATTTTACGAAGATAAAGAAATCACGAAGAACGTTTTACGAGTAAAGGAAGTTCGTGAAGTAAATTTGTGAAGGTTCGTATGATGATTCTTTGATCCGAAATTAAGGGAAAGATTAGTTGTTATCCAATGTGTAAAATCATATAAATAGCCATTTAGGCATGAGAGGAAAGGGAGAGACACATTTTGAGAGAGGGGATGATTTTAGGAGGAGAGAGAAAATTTTAGAGAGGGATTTATTTTCTTTATCATCTTCTTCCCCAAAATTCTAGAGCTCCAAATATTCATTAATGGAGTCTCAATTGTAAAATCATGTAATTACATACAAATCACTAGTGAAGCACCGTGGATGTAGATCACATTGATCGAACCACTTAAAAATCTTTGTGTCATTTTTATAATTTTAGTTCTTAAATTCTTAGTTTCATATCAAATTAAATAGATTTAGGAATCATTTTAATGGATTCTTATGAGGGTGTAGTTGTAGGTTATTCTGCAACTACATAATTGGCGCTAGAAACATGGAGAGATTAAATGGATTTATCCTTCCTGTAACTTGTTGGTTCAGAAAAGTTCAAAGAAATTAGCTACTGTTGGTGATGAATTCAATTGGATCTAAGAGCAGAGGAAATAAAATGAAATCCATATAAAGCTACACCAAAAAATGATCCCAAATGATTAATATCTTATTATCCTTTTCACAAATGTTTGCATCGCAAAAGTTTTGCTGCGCCTTTATGTCAACAGCAAACCAACCAAACTTCGGAACCACCGAGTGAAGCTACTTGCAAAAATGAAAAATCACAGTTTGCTCCGACAATTACTAGTGAATCAGCTGCAGATCAAGGAGCCTCTTCTGTTGGAATTTTCGAACGAGGGTTGAGAACTCTTCAAATTCAAATTTCTTGTTTACCTTCTCAAGGGAAAGAGTTAAAACGACAAAGGAAGTTACAAGTGAGACAAATCTTGATCTATGCCCAAGTACAAACTCCAATCTATGAAGATTGGTTCACAGATCCAATTATGAAGGTCAAACAAGTAATCAATTTGAAACCTCATTGAATTTGGATGATGTGAAAATTTATACCAAGAATGTTGATGTCAGCAGACTGGATACGGTGATTTCTCTTGAAGGTGGTCATGCTAAAGGGAATAACATTCTTGAACGAACTTACAGTTCTGCTATGGATTTTGAACTACCGATTTTAGAAGTGAATTTTGTTCCACTCAAAAATTCAAAGGCCAAATCTCCCCTTGAAGATCTTCTTGGCGAAGATGCTTTACAGAGCAAAGAACAAGATTCTCATACAAAGTTTTACGAAATCAAGTATGAAGGAAGATGTCAATCAGTCTCCATGACTCTATATGCAAAGTAAACATCAAGATGGAAATTACAAAGATGGTGTTTAATTAAATATACGAAGATGGTATTTAATTACGAAAATGGTGATTTGAGAAGGCTACTGTTCGCAAGAAGAATGTTTCTTACGAACGTTCGCAGCAAGATTACTGGATTCGCAAAAGTTTACTTGCGAATATTCGCAGGAATTTGCTTCATAGCAGGAATTTGATTCGCAGGAATTTTCTTCGCAAATATTTTCTTCGCAAACACTTCCTTCGCAAATATTTACTGAGAGTTACATCAACAGAACCTATCTCGTGAAGCACCAAATTAATTCGTGAATATTTTTCTTGAAGAATTTTCTATGCGAAGTATTGAGATTAACGTCAACAACAAAGTACTTCGTGAAGTTTAATTCAACAACTATGTAATGGGAAGATAAACCAAGTCCACACAAACCAATAAGCAACGTCTAGAAGCATGAGGCAGCGAATCATATTAAAGCTAAGTACTTATTTCCTTAAACATTTTACTTACAAAAAATAAAAGATTTTTGATTTGATTTACAAAACACTATACAATTGTAGAATTACAAAGATTTCACAATTACAAAAGAAATTACAAAGATCTCAAGATTTCACAATTACAAAAGAAACCGAGAAAACATCTCGCACAAATCAATTTATATATTTCTCTTGAAAAATTTACTTTATTTCCAATGATATGATATTCGACATGGAGAGTAGTAGCTGGCAAACCTTTATGGCGTATACTCGTAAAGGCAAAGCACCTCAGTGCGTCATATGAGGGGGTACCTATTAGGATCATTTCCATGGAAAAATATTTGTCAAGAGAGATGAAATAGATAATACAAAGGAAATCAAAACAAACAAAAAGATTTTGAAGTAGCATATAAATAAAAAAATAAGAAATTTTGATAAAAGAAATGTTGAATACTAATCTAAATTTTTATTTGCATTACAGCATAGCATGAGGCAAAGAACATGGAGTGAGAGTTCGCATGATGGGTTCGCAATATTTCTTACATTTAGAGGATTAAGTACTTCTTAAGGATACTTCATACTTCTTATATATTTCGAGGATTAAGTACTTCTTATACTTCTTCAAGGATACTTCATACTTCTTATACTTCAATGGTTGATACTTCTTATTTACTTCGCAACATTCCGGGACTTCACAAAAGAATAGAGGCAAGTATATACTTTTCAAGACTAGTATTCTTTCGCTCGTTCCTTCATCAACAAAGATCAAAGATTACTACAACAACGGATTTTTTATTAAAGATCGCTCTTCAAGCAATATTCAAGAAAAAAGAGGCAAGATGTAGGAGAGGAATATCACAGTAAATGATAACTTACGAAATTGTGGAGAGAAAATACATCTTGCGAGTATAGAATATTTTACGAAGATAAAGAAATCACGAAGAATGTTTTACGAGTAAAGGAAGTTCGTGAAGTAAATTTGTGAAGGTTCGTATGATGATTCTTTGATCCGAAATTAAGGGAAAGATTAGTTGTTATCCAATGTGTAAAATCATATAAATAGACATTTAGGCATGAGAGGAAAGGGAGAGACACATTTTGAGAGAGGGGATGATTTTAGGAGGAGAGAGAAAATTTTAGAGAGGGATTTATTTTCTTTATCATCTTCTTCCCCAAAATTCTAGAGCTCCAAATAATCTTTAATGGAGTCTCAATTGTAAAATCATGTAATTACATACAAATCACTAGTGAAGCACCGTGGATGTAGATCACATTGATCGAACCACGTAAAAATCTTTGTGTCATTTTTATAATTTTAGTTCTTAAATTCTTAGTTTCATATCAAATTAAATAGATTTAGGAATCATTTTAATGGATTCTTATGAGGGTGTAGTTGTAGGTTATTCTGCAACTACATTGCGATTTCGTGCGCGTCTCCTTTCTCGATTGTCTTGATTATTCTGACGTATTGCTTCTTGAAACTCTTGTTCTTCCACTTCTGCTCTCAATCTTTCTCTTTCGCAAGCTAGACGTGCTTGTTCAGCATAATGTCTCTCAATTTCATCCTCAATTATTCTTTGGTTTCTTTGAATTTCTCGCTCATGTAATATTCTCCTACCTTCTTCTCGATTTTCTTCACCATCTTGGTTATTTCCACCCTCTTGATTTCTATTATCACGTCTATCATCCAAAGTTTCACTACGTGGAATGTAGCGATCATTAATCATATCCTCTTCTCCATAATGCTTCTCTTCATTTGGATTTTGCATTTCCTCTCGAATATTTTCACCAACATTTCTCACAGGGGAATTTCGCCTTTCTTTTTCTCTAAATGATCTTGAACTTGATCTTGCAGTACTTCTTGATCTCATATTTTGTAATCTCAAATTCTCCATTCTTAACTCGTGATTTTGTCTTGTTAAATTCGCGCGTTCTTCCGCCTCTAATCTCCTTTCCTCTTGTATTCTTTATCTTAAATCCTCCATTGCTTCATTTTCGTCATCTCCATGAATTAATCCTCCAACCGCTTCTTGATCTCTTCCCTCTTGCCTTCCATTTCTTAATTGTCGATTTTCGGCTTCTTCTATTGAATCTGATTGCCAAGTATGCACGCTCACTCTGTCATAATCCATAGTTCTATCTTGTATCTGTGTTTGCTGATTTGGTTGTTGAACTTGATTTTCTCCATTATTCCTTATTCTGTTGCTCCTTGTTCTTAATCTTGAAGATTCTCCTATTTCATTTGTCTCTTCTCCAGCAAGTCTTCTATTCCTCATTACGGTTGTTGGTTGTTCTGATGTATTTTTTCTTCTAGCCATTCCTTCAATTTTGATGTATTACTGTATATCACGTAAAAATCTTCTCCAATTTCTTCAAATTCTTATAAATCACAATTTCAATCTTTGCTCAGAAACATCCCTGTTTCTAGCGCCAATATGTAGTTGCAGGAATTCTTACACTACACCCCTCACAAGAATTCATAATAATCAACACATATTTGAAGATTAATAACAACACTTTTATTGATTAATTCTCAGAAATATTACAAGAAATGAAAGAAATCAAGAATACAACCGCTCTCTTAAATTTTCTCCCTCCTCAAAACTTTCTCAATACTCTCAAATTGATCTCCCCCTTCTGAGTCTATTAGTTCTCTTTATATAGGGTTGTTACATAGTGGATGATATCTAAGCTATCCTTTAATTTCGGATCTGACTCGCGATACTCTTGCATTAGTTGTAATGTCAATTTTCGTAGATGATATAATCTTCGCAGGATCGTCATGCTCTTCTTGTGTTTCAATTACCATCATCCGTTATGTCATTCTTCGAGTCATTCTGCGACACTCGCAGTGTGTTGTTGAAGAACTTGCAGAAATGTTGTTTATAAATTTCGCAAGAGTATTACTGTGGCGATATTCTGATCCTATAAGGTACTTTATGTTGAACATGATTAAACTAAATTAATCATCTTTTGTGATTATTTAGTTAGCACTCCATAAGTTTTCTTATGTTTGAGCATCTATTTGACTGGGTTGGTTTTTCATGATTAACTTAGTCATTGCTCCATAGATATTCTTATGTCGAGTGTGACCAATTAAATTGATTACTTTTGTAATTAGTTTGGTTGAGTATGACAATTAGATTATTTGCAAGTTTCTTGTGATTAATCTAGTTGATTTCTTAAGTCTCCATAAGTTTACTTGTGTTGAGCATATTTAGTCAAATTAATCTTGGTTCGCTTTGGTTAATATGATTGAATATTTATTTTTGGATTCCAAATTCATACTTGTATGTGATTTGTTGAGTGTAAAGAAATCCTTATTTTCTTTTGAAATTAAGGTAGCTCTTGTTGTTCCCTTGGGAATGACATTTTATGGGGGAGAGTTCTTTTGAACTTGTGCTTAATTACCAAATCTTTGTGGGGAGTGCGGCTGTGGAATATTAGAGGGGTTATCTTGTATCTTTATGAACTCCTTGATGAATGCATTTAGCTTCGACTTTATGATTGCATCTAAACAAGATGATATACATTTACCTCTGGTCATGAAATGTCTCTTACGAAAATTTCATTAGGATCCCTTTCTTGTACCTTTGCCAATTTTATTGACAAAAAGGGGGATAATTAATATGTAGTTCACACTACAAATACATATGGTTTTCGGATCATTATGTAAGGGGGAGTGGTTTCCATGTGAGATGGAGTATTGACTAAGGGGGAGTGAAGTATCACCATAGTATTGTTGGTAAAGTTGTGATGCAATTGGACTTTGACGATGTGTAATGATACTATGACACTGGATAACAATGATTGAGAACTCTTGTTTTCTCATTGTTATAGCTATGGATTTTCAACAACGATGATGCTAAACTTACAACCTTTGGGATCATTGGATTACTTGGAAGTGACGAAGATTTCGAGTATTGTTGAAGATTAGACGACATGTGGAATAGGATCTACAAAGTTTATTTATATATTTTTTGTATTCCATATGTATTAATAGTTTTGCTGCTAAAATTGACAAAGGGGGAGATTGTTAGAGCATTGCTCGGTCGAACTTGCATGCGTTGCTATCTCAAACATGTTTGTCAATATTAGTGATCAAAACTATAAAGTCTTTGATTTCTAGTCTACTATAGCTAAGGTCTCGGACTAGGATAAAAAGTGTAGTTCAGCTCAAGAACTCCATGGAGATCATCATACAAGACGAAGGACTACTCAAGGAACCAGTGGATATTCATCGACTAAAAGGTATGTGGAGACTTGAACTTATCTATCACTCAAAAGTATATCTACTCTATCTCCTATCTTGAGACAAAAGTCGTATTACTATATAGACTAAGAATATACACATATGATATTTCGAGCTGAGTATATCTCGCTTATCTATTTCTTGAAATATGTGTTGGTAAAGCTTTCGCTTTATCCAAGTTCAGCTTTACTTAGTGACGAAAGTCATGTTATGTTTCAATCATTTTGGAAATTTCTCTGACCAAAAATAGTTTGTGAATAACAACTATATAACGCCTTCTGAGAATGTTTCAATGATTGAAATGAGAGTTTAGACAATATAAATTGGAGGATATAAGCATTGTTGTTGTAACACATATATGTATAAGTCCTTATTGATTGAACCGAAGTTTGCGAACTTTGTTGAGCAAGTGAAACCGGAGAAGTGCGTGAGCTTCAGTACGTGAACTCAATCCGCGAACTGGCGGAAGTTCTCGACCGAGAATTTCTGCTGGAGTTTATGAACTCCATCCGGGAACTTAAGTCCGCGAACCCAGTCCGCGACCTTGAGTAGGTTATGTCTAAAAACGATGTTTGTGAACTTATCTTAATAAACTAAGGAATGCTATTGCATACCGTGGATTTATAGTTCATGAATCGATTCGCGTGAATCACATCATTTTTTATTCAATTGCATCTTGTGTAGTACATAAAGATCTAAGTAATTGAACAACTCTCTAACTAGTCCATTTGAGTCATTTGGACTAGTTATGGTGAAGAAGAATATGTTTGATATGAAAGTTATCATTTGGATAACCGTTTGGTTAACTAGTGTTGAACCAACTAATATACAAGTTTGGGTACGGTTTTTACAAGCCTATAAACGTGCAGTACATGTGTGTATAACAAGCTATGTTTTCGATCTAACGGTTGATAAATATTAGCTTGTCTCAAATCAGGTGTTCATATAATGGTGAATATTGAATGCTTTGTTACTAAGCTAACATTGATTGCAAACCCTGATTTGAAGACTATATAAGGGAGAACTCTAGCAACTGGGAAACCTAATACCCATACATTCCATGTGATACTAGTTTGCTATGCTAGAGTCGATTCTCCTTTAACCTTTGGTTTTCTTCTTCTAAAACCAGGTTAATGACTTAAAGACTTCATTGGGATTGTGAAGCCAGACCGATACTACTATTATCGTAGTTGTGTGATCTGATCTTGTTATTTCTATCGTACAAGTACAATTGTAATAATTGGCTTGAGATTTCTATCTCCGATAGGCAAGATATAAAAGTAGTCACAAACACTTCGTCTCATCATTTGTGTTTCCTCAATAATCTTTTTCGTTGCGTCGATTAAGTTTATTGTGAGGTGATTGATAAAACTGAGTTGTTTTTCGGGAATATAAGTCTGGCTTATCAATTGGTTCTTGTTCACCTTGATTTATCAAAACACGGAACAAAACTCATAGGTTTATTCGTGGAAGACGAATTTATCTATCCTTGTAGACTTTTCTGTGTGAGACAGATTTGTTTATTAAAGTATTCGACTTTGGGTTGTAGCAACTCTTGGTTGTGGGTGAAATCAACTAAGGGAATCAAGTGCGCAGTATCCTACTGAGATCAAAGGAGTAGGAGCATAATTGTACCTTGGATCAGTGTGAGATTGGTTGGGGTTCAACTACAGTCCAGACCGAAGTTAGCTTGGAGTAGGCTAGTGTTTGTAGCGGCTTAATACATTGTATGTTTAATCTGGACTAGGTCCCGGGGTTTTTCTGCATTTGCGGTATCCTCGTTAACAAAATTCTGGTGTCTGTGTTATTTCTTTTCCGCATTATATATCGTTATATAATTGAAATAATTCAGGTTCTGCGTTGTTCAATAAATTAGAGTATCCGAGCTTATTGGTTGTTGGTTTAAATTGATTGACACTTGGATATTTGTCTTTGGTACCATCCAAGTTATCTCTCTTTGATTAAGACTCGAAGATTGTATTTTCTTGAGTAAATCAAATTGAGAGATTGAGATAATAACTCCTTGAGATATTTTCTATTGATTGAGTCTGGCTGTCTAGTTGATTCTCTAGAAAGTAACTCGGAGTTGTCCATACAGATTACTAATCGAAATATTGGGTGTGGTTGTTAGACCACCGGTTTTTCAGGGCCCACTAGTCATATTAAGGCATTTTTTCAATCGCTCATACAGAGTTATAAGCTTATCACAATCTCGTACAAATACAAGACTCAGACATACTAATAGGCCTCATGAACGAGCCATCATAAGTCTACATGAAATAACAAGGATTATGCTGGGGAAAGCCCTGAAATTTGGCATATGTATACATTTTTCAAAAATAGCTTTAGGACTGTCGGGCCCGTTAACTGAATACAATTTATTGATTCTCTTGCGAAATACAAATTATATTTTGGCAGATTCAGTAATCATGATACCGGGCCAGGGATTATTTATACAACTAGATCAAGGCTAATTTACTACAAATGTCTTTGCCAAAAAACTCACCATCAACATTAGTCCCCTGGTTAGCGCAAAACAATGTCATGTTGCGTGATAAGCATCAGATACTAACACAAATATCACATAATCTCGAAATTTATAAGCAAAGTAAGGTGTTACTTATCTGCATGGCTAGGATACAATAGCATGCTATAGATGCAACAGGCGTGGCTATCGCGTGATCGTGATGGCGGGGTCGGTCTTCATGCTGGCTAGGGCGCGATCATGTGCGGGCCCATGAGGTTCGGCTAGCCACCTCTTGCCTAATCGGCCTTTCCTAATCCAATCAGGAATCCTTCCTTTGCATGTATACATATATCTACTCGGCTTTGTCATAAAGAAAGAATATATAAAGTGACGCCCAGGATAGAGGTGAATCTTCGTGCGTCTGGCCCGCTTTTATCACAATTACAGAGAAATAATCCTCTATATAAAGGCATCATATATGAGATATCCCTTTTTAGGTTTTTCTTTCTAACTTTATCTTATGTTGGGTAAGTGCTTTGTTGATCTTACTTTGTTTGATCGACCAATAAGGAGCCGACGCCATTGTTCTTCTGTAAGAGAACTCTGTTCGAGTTCTAAGAAATTCTTCCGCTCCTACCTTTGTTCACTTAACCCAGGTAAACCAAAGTTTACACGTGTTCTTATAAACATACCATTAGAGCTTCAAGGATCGACTGATATTGTATCTTCATTTTCTTGCAGATGTCCACTAATTACAAAGTCGATGCTGGTTCAACTCCTAATCATGTCCCTAGTTTCATCATTCCAGAATATGTTCCAAATATATGTGATAAGTTGTTTGATGGCGTGATTGGAGAATTCGCAGATTCTAATCACACTGGTTGTTTTATCCCGAGTTTTGACGGTGTTACTTAATCTCATGGTCTCGTCCCTCGTGCTATTGTCAGATGCTTGCAAAGAGGAGAGTTTAAACCTTCTTTCGTTGAATTCGAAGATGCACTAAATCCTTTGTGTAGTTGAGCGGAGTAGTTCAAAGTAATGCTGAGTAATCCTATGTTCGATCAACCTTGAAAAGCGCAAAGATTTTACATGCTGTACGAGTCTTCAAGACACTGAAAATCAACAAGGATATGCGAGGTTTACTGACTTTTATTTCTCGTTGGTGTGAGTGTGGACATTCCATAGTATGTGCTTTGGGTGAATTGACGATTACTTTGGAAGACGTGGCCATCCTATTCCGAATATGAATAATGTCATGTACATGACATAAACATGTATATTAGCGTACATGAAATACCAAGGTTTCTGCTGGGGAGAGCCATGAAATTTGGCATACGTATATATTTTTCGAAAATAGCTTTAGGACTGCCGAGCCCGTTAACTGAATACAATTTATTGATTCTCTTGCGGAATACAAATTATATTTTGGCAGATTCGGTAATCCTGATACCGGGCCAAGGATTATTTATACAACTAGATCAAGGCTAATTTACTACAAATGTCCTTGTCAAAAACCTCACCATCAACACCTCCAAATGAGCATTACCTTGTTTTAGGCGAAGATTATTGCTCATCATCAACCTTCAGCAACTCATACTAAATTCTAAAAACTCACCTTTACCCCTTCACCCATTTTAGGTACCTACAATTCAGTGACGGAGCCAGACTTTTTCCCAAATATGGGCAAATTCATTCATATAGTAAAAGTCTATATATACCGGATGTTATGCGGTCGAAGGCCGGACGATTTTATTCTGCCATTTTTATTGACTTTTTAGTATTAACTAAGTAAAAATCAAATCATAAAATATTTTAGTTAAATTAGATATAGTAATTTAGGTCATTTTTTGTTTTTATGTGGTACATTTGATGTATTTTTATCGATTTTATGAGTTTTATAATTTTGACCCATTAAAAATGAATTTTCAAATGAGTTTTTTCTTATTTAGTCCAAAAACCCGACCCGGGTTTACTGTGTAGTCCAGCACCAGAATAGAATTATCCGGTGGTCCAAAAAACTTTAAAATCTGATGAAATTACCTCTCTACCCATACTCTTGGTTTACATAGTTACGTTTTTAAATTTTTTTTAAATTTTTTTCTTCTCTCTTCTGCAACTTGTTTTTCTTCTCAATCAATCACTCTAAAAACAGTTGCATAAAATCATAAGATTGAAGTCAAACGATCGAAAATCATCACCTACAAAAAAATCGAAATAAAAAAAGCTTCCGTTCTTGACCTAATTTTTTTTTCATTACATTCAATTGAATTGAAAAGATGGTTACGAGTAGAATAATTAAGCGGACCATTAGAGAAGAAATTGTAGAATAAAGCCCTTCCCCAGCAAAAAGGAGAAGAAAAACTGTTGATGATTCACCAACAGAAACCTCCCCTGCAGCTAAATCACCGACAACTCGAAGTATGAGTAAAGTTGTTACTCCGTCACCAACAAAGAAAGCAAATGTTCCTCCGAAAAAAGGTGAGCAGATCAGAAATAAACCCTAATTTTGTGATTACATGTCCGTATGTACTTCAAATTGACATGCAATATATCATTAAGCACCGCTACATACCAATATGTAGTGTTAGAGAACTAATTCATATAAAATGTAAAAAATACTTGCATATCAACTTACAAAAAGTGTGTACTACATACCAATATGTAGTGTTTTTAGTGCTAAAAAATACTTACATATCAACTACATATTGCCATTGTTGTGTTTTTTTATGAATATGTAGTGTTTACAAAGTGTTTACTACATATCAGTATGTTGTCTAATACTTTTATACTTAAAAGTGTGTACCACATATCAGTATGTTGTCTAACACTACATGTTTAGAATACATAGTGATGCATTGTTGTGTTTGTTTATGAATATGTAGTCATTTTTTGATACTTGTTTTTGGTTTACAACAGGGAAAAAAACCAAAACAAAAGCATCATTAGCAACTAATATAGCAAAAGTAAAAAAGGCTACAAAGGCTGCTACTCCTTCACCGCAAGCAAAGGGGATAAAGCACTTGACCTGAGAGCTGCTACTCCTTCACCAAAATTAAAGGTGAAAGAAAAAAAGGGGGGGGGGAGCAAATGTTCCTCCAAAAGAAGGTATGTAGTGTTAAACCAAATTAAATCTTAATCACTAATAAAATTGTGTACTACATATCAGTATGTTGTAGATTAAGTAATGTTGTAGAATACATAGTGTTTAGAATATGTACTCATACTAATATGTAGTGTCTACATATTTTTGAATATGTAGCTATACATTGTTTTGTTTGTTTACGAGGGGGCGCTGCCCACTCGACCCCCGTAGATGGTAATGCACATGAGATTGTTTAGAATAATTGATTGTTTAGAATAATTGATGGTTATGCCATATGTACTGTTACATAGCAATATGTACTGGTAGACCGTAGATACTTACTTGTAGTAATAATATGCTCCCCCCCTTTTTGATATGTACTGCTAATAATATTGATATGTACTGCTAATAATATGTAGTTACATAGCAGTATGTAGAGGTATATACTACAAGAATATGTACTGCTAAAAATATGTAGTTTCAAGTACATGGTAGATACTTCTATTCTTGATGATATAATTACATGTTAATTTGTTATATTGATATGTAGTGTAATAGTTTTAGATTCTTGTTATTGTATAGGTGGTAATAAGCGTAAGAAAGGAGCTGGAAAACCGCGAAGTTTGTACCGTGGCGGTTTCAGGGGCTTGTGGGGCCTTGTAAAGACTATTAAGACCACTGAAGAACTTCAGTTGAGTGAGTTACAGCTGAAGCTGATTTTTGAAGCATCTTACGACAACCTGTTCCTAATGTTCTGGTACACCAAATTTGAGTTGGAACATTGGTTGAAGATTGAAGATGCACTGACCAAAATGTTACGCTGTTACGTGAGAGGTCAAGATCCAAACAAGCTTACCTTTTGCTTTGAAAGACATGGCTTACCGAATGAGCTGGTATCCACAACAGAAGAATTGGCACTTGTTTATGGAATGCCAAGAGTTCCAAATAGGGAATATCATGATTGGAGGCTAACACAAGTCAATAAAAAAAGTGGATGGCGTGAAACAGAATTCTTCAAAAGGACTTTTCCAGCTGATTTGAGAGCCGGTGAAAAAGTGACTAGGCCAATGATTGTGAAGGCAATCTTGAAAATCCTTAAACGAACACCAATTAATCTAAAAAAGAAGAAGTCTAATGAAGAGTCCGAAGAAGAGCCTCTGGAAAGCATGGGTGATCAATCAAATGAAGATTCTGAAGATTCTGAGCAAGACGAGGAAGATGCCGAAGATCTTGTTAGGATTATCTGCATGTATATGTGCACTTCATTATTTTTCGCAACAAGTGATGCCAACGCTTTGACTGAAAAATACATTGGTTTCGTTCTTGATCTTGAGAAGGCGAGGAATATTTCATGGCCTGACCTCATCCATTCTCATTTAGAGAAAGAGCTGAATGAAAACATGGAATCCGTAGAACACACAAATGGTTGTGCTGTTTATTTGTTGGTAAGAATCTGTTGATTTGTTTATTCTACTTTAAAAATCTTTTTGTTTTGTGTGTTTTCTACATTTTGGTAGTATATCTAATAACACTGCGTATCAATACTTGCAGCCATGGTTTTGCGGAGCATACCCATTTGGTGGCGCCCGAGGATATAGTGACAGAACCTAATGGAATGTATGTGCCAAGATTGGCTAGGTGGAATCATACAAAGATATGTACTGAGTTCCTAAAGGATATTGATCTTTCTGAATATCAGGTAAACTTGAAGTACATATTTTGTCGAATAAAAGTATATATTGATAACTAGTTATTAGCAAATATTTTTTGTTCTCTATTAGCTAATAAAATTGTGTACTACATATCAGTATGTTGTAGATTAAGTAGTGTTTAGAATAAGTAATGTTGTAGAATACATAGTGTTTAGAATATGTACTCATACTAATATGTAGTGTCTACATATTTATGAATATGTAGCTATACATTGTTTTGTTTGTTTACGAGGGGGCGCTGCCCCCCTCGACCCCCGTAGATGGTAATGCACATGAGATTGTTTAGAATAATTGATGAGTTTAGTGTTAAAACACTACATATTAATATGAGTACATATCAGTATGTAGTTCTCCCTGTGTATCTAATAGAGAAAAAATTATAAAACACTACATATTAGTATGTTGATGTGTTATAAAACACTGCATATTAGTATGAGTACATATGTAATATGTAGTTCTCCCTGTATATCTAATAGAGAAACAATTATAAAATGTTTTTTTGGTAATATCTAATATGTAGTTGGTTTTTTACATTTGTTTGATTCGTACCAGTTCCATGTTGATTTTAAAGACGAGATGACAAACCAAGAAAGACAAATCCTTAATCGTATCTCAAGAAGGATTCGAGAGGAAGAAAATAATGAAACTTTTTGTTTGGATGACAATTCCGAATCGGTAGAAGAGAAAGAAGGAGAGAAAGAAGATAATAAAGAAGAAGACCAAGAAGAAGATGACTCAGTATTTGGGGGAGAAGCTTGGAAGATCAAATACGATGATTTGAGGAGTACAATATCTGCTAAATGGAGGGAAGTCAACACAATGCAGCAAGAGGGTGAAACGGTTGACGCTTCAAATCTTGAATTCATGTTGCATGAAATTTACCGGAAAGCTTTCCCTTTGCAGAGAGAAGCCATCCCGGAAGATTATGTTAGCTTGGGATGTACACCTACTCAAAGAAAACCCAATGAAGAGATGAATGTGGACCCAATAGTTGAGACCGAAATGCAAGGTTATCAGGAAGATCAAACAGATGTACATGTCAACAACGCTGAAGTTGGTTTGTCAACACCTCAAGATCAATATCATGGTAATGCTGAAGTTGGTTTGTCACCCGCAGTATTGAAGTTCCATGATGTTGAAGTTCAGCGTTCTGAGGTTAAAAACTGGGTTAAATCTAATTTGGAGCAAAAAGTCAAAGAGATACAAGAGAGAAAAGGAAAAGAAAACACACAGGTAAGTAGCATATCAGTACGTAGTCTAAGTAGCATATCAAGTATCTCTTTGTTACATATCAATATGTAGTGGTAGATACTTACATTCTTGTAGTGGTGTCTACCATTACATATTGATATGTACTGTTATATTCTTGTAGTGGTAGAAACTTACATTTCTTGTAGTGATGTCTACCATTACATATTGATATGTACTCTGAAAAATATCAATATGTACTGGTAAATACTTATATTCTTCGTAGTGGTGTCTACCATTACATATTGCTATGTAACATTATGTAAAAACTCACCTAAGAAGGTTTTTGTTGACAGTTTCGATTGCTTTTTGCAGGTTGATCAACTTGAAGTTAGGCAGGAAGCAGCAAAGGAGTTGCTTAAAACTATGCTAGAAACAAAGGCTTCAGTTGTAGTTAATTCGCAGAAATCTGCAGACTATAACGCTGAGATGGCGGCGGAAGAGTTTCATATGCTGGATGTACCTTTTTTTACTGAGATGTCGAGTTTGGAACACATCGAAAAGCTCTCTATGGGAGATTATATAGACATTGCAAACTCCGGCTTTGGAATTTACGTTGAAGAGTATGCTGACCTCCTTCCAGGTGTTGATGCTGATAAAAACGTTGGTCATTTTGGCATTGACTTACAACAATGTTTTCATAATTTAATTGGAAGAGATTTGGCAAACGTAGAATTTATTCCACACACAACTGAGCAACAAGAAAACATTGAACCGAAAGATGCATGTAAAGTTACAGCTAAGCAACAAGGTACTTTGGAGGTTCCATCAGAAGCTACTGTGGAGGTTCAATCACAAGATACTTTGCAAGTTTCATCACAAGAAACTTTGCAAGTTTCATCACAAGATACTTTGGAAATTCCATCGCAAGATGTTTTTGAGGTTCCATCACAGGTATTAGATGCTAATTTTTGCATATGCATACTTAGTTTCATATGAAAAGTGAATGTTAATCAACAACTATGTTGTGTGTTTACATATTGCTATTTATTTACGTTGGTAAAAATGAAGGAACCAATTACACCAAGCCAGAAACAAAAAAGGGTTGCAATGATTAAAAAGACCGTCAAAGGGCCCGAAAGGAAGCAGTTCACACCTGCCAGACCCGTTACTCGTGCCCATCCTTCAAAAAAGAAAGATGATATTTACGAAAGTGGAAGTAAGTTCTCTCCATCATATAAAGAACCTAAGAATCCGAAAGCTGGAGCAACAGAACCTAAGAAAAACAAGAAGATCAGATTGAAATGCAAATTCTTCCGGAAACTGAATAAATCACCATTCTATAATGACATGAAGGATGAACAAAATACTACCCTTTCCACATTCATCGATAATGCAAAATTGCTTAGGTGAGTTATTGGTATCCATGCCTACTACATATTGATTTGTATACTGGAATTGTATCTTAGTATGTTCTCTTACACAGTATGTTTTGTATACTAGATTTGCATAACAGTATGTTTTGTATTGTTGATACGAGTAGCTTAAACTCATCAAATATTTTTTGTTCTCTATTAGCTAATAAAATTGTGTACTACATATCAGTATGTTGTAGATTAAGTAGTGTTTAGAATAAGTAGTGTTGTAGAATACATAGTGTTTAGAATATGTAGGATGCTAATATGTAGTGTCTACATATTTATGAATATGTAGATATACATTGTTTATAATAATTGATGAGTTTAGTGTTAAAACACTACATATTAGTATGAGTACATATCAGTATGTAGTTCTCCCGAAGGTATGTAATAGAGAAAAAATTATAAAATGTTTAAATTTGCTTTATTTAACAATCAGTACATATCAATAAGTAATGCTTTATTTAACAATCAGTACTAGTCTTATAGAGTGGTTTAAATTTGATTTATTGATTGTATTCTTGTTAATTTCATATTTGTATACTAGATTTGTATCTCAGTATGTTCTGTTTCTCAATATGTACTATTTGTAACCTTTACGTTGTTATTTTCCAGCTCAATTGCTTGGAGAACGGGAGAAGGTGGTCTTTGCGTAAGTGGAGGTACAATTGATGACTTGGTACAGAATGATTTATTAGAGCAAGATCTTCTAAACTACACACAATACAAGCTTAAGAACAAGCTTCATAAAGAGCAGCCGATGAACGAAGTAGACAGAAAATACTTGCCTGTCTTGCATCTGGATCCGTCCGCTTGGGTAAGTTTTTATCTTACAGTGCATTTTTACTACAACACATGTTAATATTAAAAGTATGTAGGGATTGGTACACTACATATCTATATTTCATAAAAACATAATTAGATATAATTATTCAAAGTACATCCATGTTTTCAGTTTAATGTTGAGTTCCCGGAAAAGCTCAAAGGAGGAGCAGACGATTCTGTTTACAAACCAATATTGGAGATGGATCAAAGCATCAAGAATATTCTTGTACCAATGTGCCATATGAATCTTCATTGGACGCTACTTGAATATGACTGTGAAAAAATGATGTTCAACCACTACAATTATTCTAAGACTGATTGGGGAGCAAGATGTTATCAAAACGCCACAAGAATGGCAGATCACATGTACAAACCTATCAACCTGTACTTGGTGGAGAAGAATAAAGAAACATTGAAGAATGTAATAGTCAATGAATGTGAAGTACCTCAACAAGGTGGATCACCAGACTGCCTACTATTTGTGATGCATTTTATGAAGATGAAGTCGAAAAGCAAATTTGTGGGAGTATGTTTAGGAGATGATGATGAACTGCAAGTGAAGATTCGTAACAAAAGGGTCTCGTTAGCATGCAAATTCTTGTGACATCTCCACACAAATCGTTGGCAAACTGACGCAAATAGATCCTAATTGATAAAAGTAGTATGACGGATATTTTAATATTTAGCTATTTTATATTTTAAAAACATACAACTTTTCCTTTTACTAGTTATTTTTTATTTATCTTTAAGAATGTTCAAAAACTTGGGTTAACTTTAATGTAGATATATTTCAATTGTGTTACTTTGTTGTGTAGTCTAAATTATTAGTGATTATGTACTCGATCTCCGTGAAGATGGTGACTAGTACATATCGATCTTAATCTTGATTCTATTCTTTAATATGTACTAATCTGATTGAAACCAGAAGTTTAAATTTGCTTTAAGTGATGCAACTGTAAGTATGTAGTGATTGTGTTCTTTAATATGTACTGATCTGATTGAAACCACAAAGGTTTAAACTAATCTTATGGAAATGTAATTATGATATGTTCTAAATAATCTTATGAAAACCAGTACATATTCGATTGTTTTCTTGTTACAACCTCAGTATGCTTACACTACAACCACTACATATCAGTATGAAGTGGAAGATGCTTACACTAGAATACTGACATGTAATAGATACTGTCATTTTGGTAGACTTAGCAACATATTTCATTATGTCGAAAGATCAATATAACTACATTTTTGATAGTCTTATAATGTTTCAAAAATCAAAAGATGTTCTAAGAAACAACAACAAAAACTATAATATTTTCAGTTGGTACTGACAAATAGTGACATATTAAAAAGAAAAAAGTAGAGTAGAACAAGGGCTAGAGGAAAGAATTGTGGACTAAAGAATAATGGCGACGTCATTGGTATCACATTCCCAATGACAGATATGATGGCATTAACAACTAATATAGCAAAAATAAAAAAGGCTACAAAGGTTGCTACTCCTTCACCGCAAGCAAAGGGGGACAAAGCACTTGCCCTGAGAGCTGCTACTCCTTCACCAAAATTAAAGGTGAAAGCAAAAAGGGCGGGGGGGAGCAAATGTTCCTCCAAAAGAAGGTATGTAGTGTTAAACCAAATTAAATCTTAATCACTAATAAAATTGTGTACCACATATCAGTATGTTGTAGATTAAGTAATGTTGTAGAGTACATAGTGTTTAGAATATGTACTCATACTAATATGTAGTGTCTACATATTTTTGAATATGTAGCTATACATTGTTTTGTTTGTTTACGAGGGGGCGCTGCCCCCTCGACCCCCGTAGATGGTAATGCACATGAGATTGTTTAGAATAATTGATGGTTATGCCATATGTACTGTTACATAGCAATATGTACTGGTAGACCGTAGATACTTACTTGTAGTAATAATATGCTCCCCCCCTTTTTGATATGTACTTCTAATAATATTGATATGTACTGCTAATAATATGTAGTTACATAGCAGTATGTAGAGGTATATACTACAAGAATATGTACAGCTAAAAATATGTAGTTTCAAGTACATGGTAGATACTTCTATTCTTGATGATATAATTACATGTTGATTTGTTATATTGATATGTAGTGTAATAGTTTTAGATTCTTGTTATTGTATAGGTGGTAATAAGCGTAAGAAAGGAGCTGGAAAACCGCGAAGTTTGTACTGTGGCGGTTTCAGGGGCTTGTGGGGCCTTGTAAAGACTATTAAGACCACTAAAGAACTTCAGTTGAGTGAGTTACAACTGAAGCTGATTCCTAAAGCATCTTACGGCAACCTGTTCCTAATGTTCTGGTACACCAAATTTGAGTTGGAACATTGGTTGAAGATTGAAGATGCACTGACCAAAATGTTATGCTGTTACGTGAGAGGTCAAGATCCAAACAAGCTTACCTTTTGCTTTGAAAGACATGGCTTACCAATGAGCTGGTATCCACAATGAAGAATTGGCACTTGTTTATGGAATGCCAAGAGTTCCAAATAGGAATATCATGATTGGAGGCTAACACAAGTCAATAAAAAAGTGGATGGCGTGAAACAGAATTCTTCAAAAGGACTTTTCAAATGATTTGAGAGCCGGTGAAAAAGTGACTAGGCCAATGATTGTGAAGGCAATCTTGAAAATCCTTAAACGAACACCAATTAATCTGAAAAAGAAGAAGTCTAATGAAGAGTCTGAAGAAGAGCCTATGGAAAGCATGGGTGATCAATCAAATGAAGATTCAAGATTAGAGCAAGACGAGGAAGATGCCAAGATCTTGTTAGGCTTATCTGCCTGTATATGTGCACTTCATTATTTTTCGCAACAAGTGATGCCAACGCTTTGACTGAAAAATACATTGGTTTCGTTCTTGATCTTGAGAAGGCGAGGAATATTTCATGGCCTGACCTCATCCATTCTCATTTAGAGAAAGAGATGAATGAAAACATGGAATCCGTAGAACACACAAATGGTTGTGCTGTTTATTTGTTGGTAAGAATCTGTTGATTTGTTTATTCTACTTTAAAAATCTTTTTGTTTTGTGTGTTTTCTACATTTTGGTAGTATATCTAATAACACTGCGTATCAATACTTGCAGCCATGGTTTGCGGAGCATACCCATTTGGTGGCGCCCGAGGATATAGTGACAGAACCTAATGGAATGTATGTGACAAGAGTGGCTAGGTGGAATCATACAAAGATATGTACTGAGTTCCTAAAGGATATTGATCTTTCTGAATATCAGGTAAACTTGAAGTACATATTTTGTCGAATAAAAGTATATATTGATAACTAGTTATTAGCAAATATTTTTTGTTCTCTATTAGCTAATAAAATTGTGTACTACATATCAGTATGTTGTAGATTAAGTAGTGTTTAGAATAAGTAATGTTGTAGAATACATAGTGTTTAGAATATGTACTCATACTAATATGTAGTGTCTACATATTTATGAATATGTAGCTATACATTGTTTTGTTTGTTTATGAGGGGGCGCTGCCCCCTCGACCCCCGTAGATGGTAATGCACATGAGATTGTTTAGAATAATTGATGAGTTTAGTGTTAAAACACTACATATTAGTATGAGTACATATCAGTATGTAGTTTTCCCTGTGTATCTAATAGAGAAAAAATTATAAAACACTATATATTAGTATGTTGATGTGTTATAAAACACTGCATATTAGTATGAGTACATATGTAATATGTAGTTCTCCCTGTATATCTAATAGAGAAAGAATTATAAAATGTTTTTTTGGTAATATCTAATATGTAGTTGGTTTTTTACATTTGTTTGATTCGTACTAGTTCCATGTTGATTTTAAAGACGAGATGACAAACCAAGAAAGACAAATCCTTAATAATATCTCAAGAAGGATTCGAGAGGAAGAAAATAATGAAACTTTTTGTTTGGATGACAATTTCGAATCGGCAGAAGAGAAAGAAGGAGAGAAAGAAGAAGATAAAGAAGAAGACCAAGAAGAAGATGACTCAGTATTGGGGGGAGAAGCTTGGAAGATCAAATAAGATGATTTGAGGAGTACAATATCTGCTAAATGGAGGGAAGTCAACACAATGCATCAAGAGGGTGAAACGGTTGACGCTTCAAAGCTTGAATTCATGTTGCATGAAATTTACCGGAAAGCTTTCCCTTTGCAGAGAGAAGCCATCCCGGAAGATTATGTTAGCTTGGGATGTACACCTACTCAAAGAAAACCCAATGAAGAGATGAATGTGGACCCAATAGTTGAGACCGAAATGCAAGGTTATTAGGAAGATCAAACAGATGTACATGTCAACAACGCTGAAGTTGGTTTGTCAACACCTCAAGATCAATGTCATGGTAATGCTGAAGTTGGTTTGTCACCCGCAGTATTGAAGTTCCATGATGTTGAAGTTCAGCGTTCTGAGGTTAAAAACTGGGCTAAATCTAATTTGGAGCAAAAATTCAAAGAGATACAAGAGAGAAAAGGAAAAGAAAACACACAGGTAAGTAGCATATCAGTACGTAGTCTAAGTAGCATATCAGTATCTACTGTTACATATCAATATGTAGTGGTAGATACTTACATTCTTGTAGTGGTGTCTACCATTACATATTGATATGTACTGTTATATTTTTGTAGTGGTAGAAACTTACATTTCTTGTAGTGATGTCTACCATTACATATTGATATGTACTCTGAAAAAATATCAATATGTACTAGTAAATACTTATATTCTTCGTAGTGGTGTCTACCATTACATATTGCTATGTAATATTATGTAAAAACTCACCTAAGAAGGTTTTTGTTGACAGTTTCGATTGCTTTTTGCAGGTTGATCAACTTGAAGTTAGGCAGGAAGCAGCAAAGGAGTTGCTTAAAACTATGCTAGAAACAAAGGCTTCAGTTGTAGTTAATTCGCAGAAATCTGCAGACTATAATGCTGAGATAGCGGCGGAAGTGTTTCATATGCTGGATGTACCTTTGTTTACTGAGATGTCGAGTTTGGAACACATCGAAAAGCTCTCTATGGGAGATTATATAGACATGGCAAACTCCGGCTCTGGAATTTACGTCGAAGAGTATGTTGACCTCCTTCCAGGTGTTGATGCTGATAAAAACGTTGGTCTTTTTGGCATTGACTTACAACAATGTTTTCATAATTTAATTGGAAGAGATTTGGAAAACGTAGAATTTATTCCACACACAACTGAGCAACAAGAAAACATTGAACCGAAAGATGCATGTAAAGTTACAGCTAAGCAACAAGTTACTTTGGAGGTTCCATCAGAAGCTACTATGGAGGTTCAATCACAAGATACTTTGCAAGTTTCATCACAAGATACTTTGGAAATTCCATCGCAAGATGTTTTTTAGGTTCCATCACAGGTATTGGATGCTAATTTTTGCATATGCATACTTAGTTTCAGATGAAAAGTGAATGTTAATCAACAGCTATGTTGTGTGTTTACATATTGCTATTTATTTACGTTGGTAAAAATGCAGGAACCAATTACACCAAGCCAGAAACAAAAAAGGGTTGCAATGATTAAAAAGACCGTCAAAGGGCCCGAAAGGAAGCAGTTCACACCTGCCAGACCCGTTACTCGTGCCCATCCTTCAAAAAAGAAAGATGATATTTACGAAAGTGGAAGTAAGTTCTCTCCATCATATAAAGAACCTAAGAAGCCGAAAGCTGGAGCAACAGAACCTAAGAAAAACAAGAAGCTCAGATTGAAACGCAAATTCTTCCGGAAACTGAATAAATCACCATTCTATAATGACATGAAGGATAAACAAAAGACTACCCTTTCCACATTCATCGATAATGCAAAATTGCTTAGGTGAGTTATTGGTATCCATGCCTACTACATATTTATTTGTATACTGGATTTGTATCTTAGTATGTTCTCTTACAAAGTATGTTTTGTATATTATATTTGCATAACAGTATGTTTTGTATTGTTGATACGAGTAGCTTAAACTCATCAAATATTTTTTGTTCTCTATTAGCTAATAAAATTGTGTACTACATATCATTATGTTGTAGATTAAGTAGTGTTTAGATTAAGTAGTGTTGTAGAATACATAGTGTTTAGAATATGTAGGATGCTAATATGTAGTGTCTACATATTTATGAATATGTAGCTATACATTGTTTAGAATAATTGATGAGTTTAGTGTTAAAACACTACATATTAGTATGAGTACATATCAGTATGTAGTTCTCCCAGTGTATGTAATAGAGAAAAATTATAAAATGTTTAAATTTGCTTTATTTAACAATCAGTACATATCAGTAAGTAATGCTTTATTTAACAATCAGTACTAGTCTTATAGAGTGGTTTAAATTTGATTTATTGATTGTATTCTTGTTAATTTCATATTTGTATACTAGATTTGTATCTCAGTATGTTATGTTTCTCAGTATGTACTATTTGTAACCTTTACGTTGTTATTTTCCAGCTCAATTGCTTGGAGAACGGGAGAAGGTGGTCTTTGCGTAAGTGGAGGTACAATTGATGACTTGGTACAGAATGATTTATTAGAGCAAGATCTTCTAAACTACACACAATACAAGCTTAAGAACAAGCTTCAGAAAGAGCAACCGATGAACGAAGTAGACAGAAAATACTTGCCTGTCTTGCATCTGGATCCGTCCGCTTGGGTAAGTTTTTATCTTACAGTGCATTTTTACTACATCACATGTTAATATTAAAAGTATGTAGGGATTGGTACACTACATATCTATATTTCATAAAAACATAATTAGATATAATTATTCAAAGTACATCCATGTTTTCAGTTTAATGTTGAGTTCCCGGAAAAGCTCAAAGGAGGAGCAGACGATTCTGTTTACAAACCAATATTGGAGATGGATCAAAGCATCAAGAATATTCTTGTACCAATGTTCCATATGAATCTTCATTGGATGCTACTTGAATATGACTGTGAAAAAATGGTGTTCAACCACTACAATTCTTCTAAGACTTATTGGGGAGCAAGATGTTATCAAAACGCCACAAGAATGGCAGATCACATGTACAAACCTATCAACATGTACTTGGTGGAGAAGAATAAAGAAACATTGAAGAATGTAATAGTCAATGAATGTGAAGTACCTCAACAAGGTGGATCACCAGACTGCCTACTATTTGTGATGCATTTTATGAAGATGAAGTCGAAAAGCAAATTTGTGGGAGTATGTTTAGGAGATGATGATGAACTGCAAGTGAAGATTCGTAACAAAAGGGTCTCGTTAGCATGCAAATTGCTGACAGCATCTCCACCTGAAATCAGTTGGCAAACTGACGCAAATAGATCCTAATTGATAAAAGTAGTATGACAGTATATTTTTATATTTAGCTATTTTATATTTTAAAAACATACAGCTTTTCCTTTTACTAGTTATTTTTTCTTTATCTTTAAGAATGTTCAAAAACTTGGGTTAACTTTAATGTAGATATATTTCAATTGTGTTACTTTGTTGTGTAGTCTAAATTATTAGTGATTATGTACTCGATCTCCGTGAAGATGGTGACCAGTACATATCAGTACGTACTGATTCTATTCTTTAATATGTACTAATCTGATCGAAACCAGAAGTTTAAATTTGCTTTAAGTGATGCAACTGTAAGTATGTAGTGATTGTCTTCTTTAATATGTACTGATCTGATTGAAACCACAAAGGTTTAAACTAATCTTATGGAAATGTAATTATGATATGTTCTAAAAAATCTTATGAAAACCAGTACATATTCGATTGTTTTCTTGTTACAACCTCAGTATGCTTACACTACAACCACTACATATCAGTATGAAGTGGAAGATGCTTACACTAGAATACTGACATGTAATAGATACTGTCATTTTGGTAGACTTAGCAACATATTTCATTATGTCGAAAGATAAATATAACTACATTTTTGATAGTCTTATAATGTTTCAAAAATCAAAAGATGTTCTAAGAAACAACAACAAAAACTATAATATTTTCAGTTGGTACTGACAAATAGTGACATATTAAAAAGAAAAAAGTAGAGTAGAACAAGGGCTAGAGGAAAGAATTGTGGACTAAAGAATAATGGCGACGTCATTGGTATCACATTCTGCTGCACGTTCAAGCCTGTGATAAAAGAAAAAGAGAAATCGAACACTAATTAGTTTAAAATTCATTGTATTGTATCATCCTACCCCAAGAAAACATCTGTAATATGTATCTAACTGCAACACATACCTGACACAAAAATCATTCTTCAGCAAGTTCATACTGACGGATAACACTGCATGTTGCCTTGTTGTGATGAGTCTTCAAATTACAGTTTGAACATTTGAAAGATTTTCTACTAGTCTCATGAGCTGACTTAATACGTTTCCCCTTCTTCCTGCCTGGTGGAGCCCTAATAACTTCTGGTGGGAGAACAATATCGTCTACGTGATACTCATCAGGCCTGTGAGATTAAAAAACACAGTATCATAACTACATATCATATATATACACGGTATATTGTTCCTCAAAAAAACAAAAAACAAAATGTATTGATTAAAGACACATACCTGTCATAGTTAGGAACGGGTCTAATAGCTATTGAATATAGCTGACGGAAAGTGGTAACTTTGAAGTAATCCTCGACGTAATCAAGCATTCTTCCTCCAGATTTAGTAATAGTCATAGATGGCGTGCGAGCATGGAAAACCATAAACGCGCCATCGTTGGCAAGTACAAGTTTTTCTATCTAGATCCACCATATGAGACCTGCACACACAAAAAACAACATATTATCGTTGGCAAGTACAAGCAGATCATGTAAATATATACACAGTACATATGTTATGCACAGTACATATGTTATGCATATTACACATGAGATTGTGTAGAATAATTGATGAGTTTAGTGTTAAAACACTACATATTAGTATGAATACATATCAGTATGTAGTTCTTCCTGTGTATCTAATAGAGAAAAAATTATATTAGTATGTTGATATGTTATAAAACACTGCATATTAGTATGAATACATATGTAATATTTAGTTCTCCCTGTGTATTTCATACACAGTACATATTAATATGTTATGGTTAGTACACATTCATATGTTATACACAATACATATGAATATGTTATATTTGAACATGCTACTTAAATTCATATGATAGAGATTAGGGGTAAAATGCTAACCTTGGAGAATGAACTTCATATCGCTTAGCATCTGACTGGCTAACTTTCCAGGGACGGCCAATTTGAATGTGTAGTTCAAGCAAGGATTGATACACAGGGGTTAGTAATTATGGGTCCATCAAGACACTCTCCTCACGATGTTCTGACATCATTTCCATCATACGTAGCCTACATGACAAAAGTAATAGCAAAAAAGTCTATTATACTACATTATACGTAGATTAACAGTACATATATGTTAATCTTTATTACGAAGAAAGAAAACTTATAAATTCTTAAAACTACATATAAGCTTGTACTGTGACTAGGGGAACTGATACAAACCTGATCGAGTCAACAAACGCAGCAGCAGGCAACTTCTTCTCGCGTCTAATCCAGTTATTGAACGATTCAGCAACGCTGGAAGAAGTCTGACCATAACTACAACCCTAGAAGAACGCACTGGACCACTTTTCCTTTGGAATGTTGTGGCAGTAGTCAGCAACCCAAGGCATTCCCAAATTAACCATTTCTTGAAGAGCTTCCTCGTATGTTGCAGGAGAAAGAGCATATGTCGCCTTTCGGAAAGCATCAGTCACTTCTTTATACTTTTCGTCAGACTTTGCGATAGGTAAGTTTTTGTCCAAGTGATAGTAGCAATATCTTTGGCGAGAATTAGGGAATACTTTGGGAATATATTTAACCAACCCTTCACCTCGGTCAGTCATAAAAGTGATTGGGCGATCATCATTCAAAGCCTCCTTCAGATTCTTGAAAAACCATTCCCAATTGATATTACTTTCTCCATTTACTAAACCAAACGCGAGGGGATAAAAACATGCAAAAAGGAATTATTAGTCATGTTAAGCAACTGCTCGACCCCCGTAGATGGTGAATCATATCAGCATGTAGTGGAAAATATGGTTACATCACAATCAATATTGTAGTATTACATATCACTATGTAGTGGAAACCATCTTCCACTAAATAAGGGTAGCTGACATGTTTTATAAGTATAAGGAATATGCTACCAATACAACAATACATATAAGTATGTAGTGGAATATGATTCCACTAATAAAGGTTAACTGAGTATGGTTAACCATGTAGTATGGTTTATCTCATACTCAGTATGGTCATTATGTAGTATGTAATATGGTCAATATGAGTGATCTAACTACCAGACACTACATATAAAAAAAAAGAACCAATTACCTTGATTACCATTAAGACATGTTGCTGCCATGAGACCTCCTTTAAATGTTCCAGTGAGAAAAGTACAGTCACAAAAAATCATGGGACGACATAGTTTATATCCCTCTATACAAGATCCAAAGCAAACAAAAAGTCTGTTGAATCTTTTTGTAGCATCATTGAAATCGAAGTCAATAAATGACCCAGGGTTTGTTTCCCTAACAACATTCACCCACCAAGCAAGATCAGTGTACGACTTCACATCATTACCAAAAATCTGTTTATCCGACAACTCAATTGCATGATATGCGTGGTGATACTGGATGTCGATGCCACCACCAACTTTAAGATAATCTATGATCTCTGCTGGTGTTATGCGAGGGTTGTGCCTGACCATCTCATGAATTAGACTGTTCATGAGTTTTTTAGTAACTGTTGGATTCTTCAACATATAACCACCACCACAGGTGTGCCTTCCCACATATTTCTTTATCTTAAAAACATCAATAGAACTACCAATGGCAGTTGCATGAAGCTTCCATGAACAACCTTTCACACTACATACGGCGCTGAATCTCTCAAGGTCATTCTTCTTCTTAATTACCTCGTATCCAGTTTTCATGCAGTATTTTTGGCATGCTATACGTACGGCATCAACACCACCATAGAATAATTGATCTGTATCATCAAAAATCTTATCCCAACCATCTGTAAAGAACACTCTTGGAGCTTCTTTACCCTCTTTCAAGTAACTATTTTTTGCACTAACAACTAAGTCTACGTTGCTGTCAACTTCCATATGCCTAGAGGAACTAGATGCGCCATTTGAAATTACATCCACGTGCAAATCAAAGAAAGCTGATTGCTTTGAGGTATGTAATGCAGCGATCCCCTGGAGTGTTACATCATCTAGAATAGGAACTATCGCTTGATTCTGGAAATAGTTAACCAGAATAGTCGATGGAGTCAACCAGCTCCACATATTACAGATGCAAAATTTCAAATCCTCTAGAGTTGAAAACGATGTAACCTCATATGCAAAATGATATTGCTTATGGTATACATGAGAATAGATGGAGAAGTCTGGTTTGGGAGCAACGTCAGACATGTTAACCATGTAAAAAATGACACGTACTAAGATGAAACAAAAAGAGTCTTTGTATTGACATGCTATATGCCAATACGTATTGACATGTACTGACTCATATTGATATGTATTGGCATCTACTGCAGGATGAAAAAACAACATGCTATATGCGATGCGTATTGACATGTCTTGACTCATATTGATATGTATTGGCATCTATTTAACTATATGCACTACGTATTGAAATGTCTTGACTCATATTGGACTAAATAGAACAATTAAGCGGACCATTAGAGAAGAAAACATATGAATATGTACTTGTATTGAAATGTCTTGACTCATATTGATATGTATTAAAAGAAAACATATGAATATGCGATGCGTATTGAAATGTCTTGACTCATATTGATATGTATTAAAAGAAAACATATGAATATGAGAAATGTACTTGACTCATATTGATATGTATTAAAAGAAAAGATATCAATATGTCGACGTATTGAAATGTCTCTCATATTGATATGTATTGGCATCTACCGCAGATGAAAAAGAGCATGCTATAATAATAGTGTATCATAATCATAATATTGGCATCTACTTGACTCATAATCATACGTATTAGCATGTCTTGACTCATAATCATATATGCTATCGATTACGTAAAAAATTTAAATCATACCTTGTTCGAATATGAGATAAACCTAATTCGACGCTCAAATACCTAATTGAAACACACACAAATCACGAAAAATTACTTAAAAAACGACGAAAATTACTTAGAAACAATTCACATTGTAAATCATCATAAAAACGCAATCATAAAAATATAACAATGTACATCATATATAATTATCCCGATAGAAATCGGATCAGAATAAACCTAATTATTCATCAAGAATTGTAGAACGAGTGAAGAGGATGATTTGAAAAGATAAAAACCTTGGTTCAAGCTCGGATGACCTAATTGAAGCTCAAGAACCTAATTCGAATCTCGGATGAAGATGATTGAAAAAACAAGATGCCAGAAATTGATTGAATCTTATGATTGAAAAATGCGAGCTAGAGAAACCGATCGAGAAAGAAAAAACTAGGAAAGAAAACCGTTTATGTTCGTCAGAGTTGCGAGAAGGGTAAAGGTGGGAATATTTAAAAGATGTTCTTGTGTCATTGGCACGTTTTTGGACTAGGGGATAAAGTTTCCGGTCCAAAAACATGTTTTTGGACCAAAATTGATAAATCAATTAAGACCTGATTGGACGACCCGAATGCGATATCTCATTTCTGGACTAGCCAGTAATTCCTAGTTTTCAAATTTATAAAACATATTTGCCCCCACAAGACGTGTAAATTATAAAAATTATAAGCCTATATTTATAAGATTTTAGAATCAAATGGGGTCGGCGGACCCCATTTGTCCCTATATCCCTCCGTCCCTGTTTTACAATTACTTACCATCACTGCCAACAATATTTACAGCATATTGTAACTTGTTCGTTACAAGCTTATTTGTCAGCCAAAAGGCAAATAGTGCAACTCCAGAAACTTGTATTTGCAAATATACGAGTTCTTGTTCGACAAAATTTTTGTTGCTGGCCAAGAATTGCAGCTAGTAGAGGTTGTTGTTGCTGCCTCCGCAGTACATTTATCCCGCTGCGGATCACGATTTTCTCAATGTCGTCCGGGGAATTGGTGTTGCCCTCCAGGCCTACGAGAATCAGTGTCCAAGCGTTCCTAGTGCAAAGAGATGGCCCATGGAGCATTTGGCAACAACAACCAGTTAACTGGCATGAGCTGGCATTCTAAACCAGCGTTAAGTTAAACTAGCCACCGGAATTTTTCTTGTTTTCTTCATCATCATCCACTCCCTCAAAATGACTATAAATATAGCATAGAGAAGCACCGAAAAACAGTACATTCGGGAAAGCGTCTTAATAAACGCTGTTTCTTTTTGTTCTTCAAAAATTCTCTTTCTTCTTCTTCTCTGTTTACTAATCTCCGTCCGAAAATGAGAGAGTGCATTTCGATCCACATTGGTCAAGCTGGTATTCAGGTTGGAAATGCGTGCTGGGAGCTTTACTGTCTCGAGCATGGCATTCAGGTATTTCCATTTTCAATTTCTTCTTCGTTTTTCCTTTCTGGATTTATTGGCTTTTGATTGTTTTTCATTAGATCTAAGGTTTTATAGGGTATAGTTTCACAGATCTGTAATAATATTTGTTAGATTTGGTTAGATCTTAGTTTGTGATGTTAGATCCTTGTATATAACAAAATGTTGGATGATGAATTAGTTCGGATTTTTCTTTTGTTGCAACTTGTATCGTTGTTATGGTTTTGTTCTGCTTTTCTGATTCATATCTGTTTATGAACCTTTTTCTTTGAAATGAGGAACAAATCTGTGCTAGATGTTAGATCTCATTGATCTTTCAGTGATGACTACACAACCTCTAAGAAGTTCTGTGCAATTGTTGATTCTCAATTATTTTTAAGGTTTTAAGCTGAAATCTGTTTTTGCACTTTCATTTTTTGATCGTTTTTTAGGAATTATTATCTGTTTATGCACTTCTAAGGTAGATTGATTGATATGAATGCGAGATGACGATAAAATTCATGGTCAATCCACTGAATTCTGTGATGTTACTCTTGAATCTCGACAGGTTCTGATCGCCTTATGATTCAATCAATCAATCTAAACAGATCAGTAGCATTTAGATTTGTCTTTGTTTAAGGAAATTCAATGATTTCTTTTAACTTTGTTATGTCGTTCTATGAATTTGTCGCGATGAGGAACAAATCTGTGCTAGATGTTAGGTCTCAATGATCTATTGATGATGGTTACACAACCTCTAAGAAGTTCTGAGCAACAATTTATCTATAATTTTACCCCACTGATCATGTCAAACATAGATTGTATTTGAGATTTTAATGGAAGAACAAAATATTGAGCATAGTTTATACTTTTTAGTGTTTCATATCATGACAACCTGTGCTAGATGTTTGATTTCTTCGAAAATCGTTAATTTTTTTTCGCAATGAGAACAAATCTGTGCTAAATGTTGGATCTCGTTGATCTTGGTGATGGCTACACAACCCCTAAGAAGTTCTGAGCAACTATTGATTCTCAATTATTTTTTTAAGGTTTTCAGCTGAAGTCTGTTTTTGCAGCTTCATTTTTTGATCATGTTTTGGGAATTATAATCTGTTTATGCACTTCTAATTCGTACATCCAAGGAATATTATTTAGTTTTCTTCAATGGGTAGATTGATTGATATGAATGCGAGATGAAGATAATATTCATGGTCTGTCAATCCACTGAATTCTGTGATGTTACTCATGAATCATCATGTTCTGATCGCTTTATTATTCAATCAATCAATCTTAACAATTCAGCAGTATTTAGAATGGTCAACGATTTCTTTTAATAATTGTAATGTCTTTTTTACCATAAAATCTATGGATATGTCGCGATGAGGAACAAATCTGTGCTAGAGATGTTAGGTCTCAATGATCTATCGATGATGGTTACACAACCTCTAAGAAGTTCTGAGCAACAATTTATCTATAATCTGATCATGTCAAACATAGATTGTATTTGAGATTTTAATGGAAGAACAAAACATTGAGCATAGTTTATACTTTTTAGTGTTTCATACCATGACAACCTGTGCTAGATGTTTGAAGGATTAAGTTTTTTCTTCGAAAATTGTTAGTTATTTTTCGCAATGAGGAACAAATCTGTGCTAGATGTTAGATCTCGTTGATCTTTCGGTGATGGCTACACAACCTCTAAGAAGTTCTGCGCAACTAATGATTCTCACTTTTTTAAGGGTATTTAGTTGACGACTGTTTTTGCAGTTTCTTTTTTTGATCATTTCCTAGGAAATGTAATATGTTCCAGTCCTAATTTATGGATCCCAGGAATGTTATCTATTTCTCTTACATTGGTAGAGTGATTGATATGAAAGCGACATGATGATAAAATTCATGGGTCAATCCACTGAATTCTGTGATGTTACTCTTGAATCTCGACAGGTTCTGATCGCTTTTCAATCAATCAAACCAAATCGATCAATGCTATTTAGAGTGGTCACAGTTTCCTATAATATTTATGTTGTCATTTTACAATAAAATCTATGGATTTGTCCAATGAGGAACAAATCTGTGCCAGATGTTGTTAGGTCTCAATGATCTGCCAGCGATGGCTTCACAACCTCTAAAAAGTTCTGTGCAACAATTTATATACAATTTTACCCTGCTGATCATGTTTAACGTAGATTGTATTTGAGAATGCTGATGGAAGAACAAACGTTGAAATAAAAATGTTGGTTTAGTTTATATTCTTAGCGTTTGATGGATATTAAGTGACACGACCTTTATGATAGGAAATAAGAAAATAGCTGAATAGATTCTGGTATGATAAATAGTTTTTAACAATATGTTTCAGAAACTCAGAAACGTTCTAAAAAGGAAACAAGTGTATGATCACAAGATTTTATTGTGCACTTTTTAGCTGACCATGATTCTTTGAGTACCAAATTTGGGAATATGATGAGTTAGACCATTGTTGGTCAATTAGATGAATTAGATTAGATTACAGCCCATCGAAAAAAAAGAAGAAGATTAGATTGCTTGTCGATAATTTATGGTATTTAGATCTGTTTCAGTAATAAGTGAGATTCTCATAAGTTCTTTCGATCTTGTATAGTTAATTTGCATCATGCCTTGGTTTTGTTCTCAATCGCTCAAGGTTCTAGGTTTTGTGATATCTTTCTGTAAATTGGTCTTATCATGCTTGATTTTTGTTCTTCAGAGTTTATAACTCTGAACCATTTTCTAATAATTTTGTTATGCATTTGTTGAAGCCTGATGGCCAAATGCCAAGTGATAAGACAGTAGGAGGAGGAGATGATGCATTCAACACCTTTTTCAGCGAAACTGGTGCTGGAAAGCATGTACCACGTGCCATTTTTGTAGATCTTGAACCAACCGTCATTGATGAAGTTAGAACTGGAACTTATCGCCAATTGTTCCACCCTGAACAGCTCATTAGTGGCAAAGAGGATGCTGCCAACAATTTTGCTCGTGGCCACTACACAAGTAACTGAATTTTGTTTGCTGTTTTCTCGTTTTACTAATTATTTATTTTACATTGATAGTTTGATACTAATGTTTGTTCTATTGGGTTTCAGTTGGCAAAGAGATTGTAGATCTCTGCTTGGATCGTATCAGAAAGCTCGCTGATAACTGCACTGGTCTCCAAGGTTTCCTTGTTTTCAATGCTGTCGGTGGAGGCACTGGTTCTGGGCTTGGATCACTCCTGTTGGAGCGTCTCTCTGTTGATTATGGAAAGAAATCCAAGCTTGGCTTCACTGTTTACCCTTCTCCCCAGGTTTCCACATCCGTAGTGGAACCTTATAACAGTGTTCTTTCAACTCACTCCCTTTTGGAGCATACCGATGTAGCTGTTCTCCTTGACAATGAAGCCATCTATGATATCTGCAGGCGCTCCCTTGACATTGAACGCCCCACCTACACCAACCTCAACCGCTTAGTGTCTCAGGTATACATCCTTGCTGTTTTAAAACTATTATAATACGGTCTCATTGTACATGTTTGGTATGGGTATTCTCTGTTTTTGTAAGACAATAGGAAGTGTATCTCATGAATGATAGTTGTGTGCTTGTGTTTCAGGTTATTTCATCTCTGACTGCCTCCCTGAGGTTTGATGGTGCACTAAATGTGGATGTAACTGAGTTCCAGACCAATTTGGTCCCATACCCAAGAATTCACTTTATGCTTTCATCATATGCCCCCGTCATCTCAGCAGAGAAAGCATACCATGAGCAACTCTCAGTAGCAGAGATCACCAACAGTGCCTTTGAGCCCTCATCTATGATGGCCAAATGTGATCCTCGCCATGGAAAGTACATGGCTTGCTGTCTGATGTACAGAGGTGATGTTGTGCCAAAGGATGTGAATGCAGCTGTTGCCACCATCAAGACTAAGAGAACGATCCAGTTTGTCGACTGGTGTCCTACTGGGTTCAAATGTGGTATTAACTACCAGCCACCAACTGTTGTTCCAGGTGGTGATCTTGCAAAGGTTCAAAGAGCTGTCTGCATGATTTCTAACTCCACCAGTGTAGCTGAGGTCTTCTCCCGTATTGACCACAAGTTTGATCTCATGTACGCAAAGCGTGCCTTTGTTCACTGGTATGTCGGTGAGGGTATGGAAGAAGGTGAATTTTCTGAGGCTCGTGAAGATCTTGCAGCACTGGAGAAGGATTATGAGGAGGTTGGTGCTGAGTCTGCTGAAGGCGAAGATGGTGATGAGGGAGATGAGTACTAAGTAGTAATGTTACAGTGTCTATCCTTATAACTGTCACTGCTTTTTCTGCTATCATCATTTGGTATGAACTGTTATTATGTTTTTCCGTGGTTCTGGTTTAGAATGTATGTTGAGACAATGTGAGCTTGATATAAGTGGATAAGTTGCACCAAGTAGTAATGTTCCAGTGTCTATCCTTAATAACTATCACTGCTTTTTCTGCTATCATCATTTATACAATAAAATGGTAGACCTCAATGTCAACTAAAAAAGAGGAAGCGTATTTACTGGATGAAGATTATTTTAGAGCTTAATCTTCTAAGAACTTGAGGTCGGGAAGAATCTATTCAGCAACAACTTAAACTTCTTCTCAGTTATTAGTTGGGCTCACAGTTCACAACTGTCCAAAGCAACTGTTGAATTTTATAAATGGGTTTTGCTTTGCTATCAGGTCTAGCCAAGCACGGAAGGTCATTATGTAAATGTAAGCCGAATATGGCATCATAGTGTTGCAGATACTTACCCGAAATGAACCTTTTTTGATCTGTAATTTCCGTGCACCTTCCTCGATAAATAAATGAGTTCTCCTTTTGCTTTTCTGAAAATGCTGTCCATCTATGTTCCCTTGGTGTCTAGGTGAGTAAAAACCAGAACACCTAAATAGCATGATCATTTAGTGTTTTCCGACTCTGTAGAACATTAATTTTTTTTTTCTTCCCGAATTTCTACTCTTTAAGGTATGTCCTTGTGATGGACCGGTTTCTCTAGTATGGGATCTCCTCTAACATTGACATAGCTTTCTAATAGTAGTATACGCCCCATGTGATAAAGCTGTGTTTGAATTTATGTGTAAACAGAAAACAAAGACCAACTGACATTCGCCTTTTAAGGTCTTTGGATGAAATAGAGACGGAGATAAAGAGAGAAAAGGATTGTGGTTGATTTGCTAACCAGATTTTTCTTGGTGGTCCTAACCTTATTGTTGTCCTGTTGCTGTTAGAGGAAGAATCAAAAAATTGATATTACACCAGCATACATGTTTATGTCAATTGTCACGTAATCACGTATGGGTTGGTTGTTCTTACTACGCTTGGAACTGTTGCCATATGTTATCCTTCCCTAGCTCTCTATCTCTAGAGGACCACTGGTTGAGCCAAGTTATCATCGTAGAGGCCAGCTTAACAGCTTTAGTTGTGTGGATATGAACTTCTCATTTGTCTGGTCAGTAAAAGTTTAGATGTTAATGAATTTGAGTTCTCATCGTAGACAATAACATTCTTCATTAAGGCTCTTGTTCGCAATCAATTCTTCATTTCCATACTCCAAGTGAAATTCAAAAATCTGTTGCACCAGAATGCAGTGGGGGCCGTAAACAGTCACTGCTTCGTTCTTTCTTTTTCTGTATTCTGCTGAAAGTTACAGAAAGGGTAGCGGATGCAAAGTCGCAGACATATTTCCAAAGACGTCGACGTCCTAGTCTCAAGTTGGCATTGACGGACATAGAGTTGAAACTTGCAAGACCCACTTCCCTCCACTATTAGTCTTTATATTGTCCCGATTTTCCTTTTTCTTTTTTGGAAAAAACTTTTGTCGAAGAATCCTGCGGCCTGCCATTAAGAAAGGGATGTATTCTCACTTCTTTCGATGTAAAACAATCACAGTCTTGAATGCATCAAACTATCGCATACTTTCACTCCAATAATTAAAAACAAGAGCACAAGTTCCATCCTTCTTTTTTGTGTACTTTCTTGTACCAAAGTAAATCCCCAAACTGTACTCGTTCTTACAAAAGTCTCTCTGCAGACATCAATATTTTAAGGTTCAACCACAATGTGGCATATTTGCTATATCTCTCGTGCCAAACTCAGCTCTGCAATGTGGCACATTTGCTATATCCCTCCCACCAAACTTCCTCCTTTTCGATTGTCATGTGGAGTCCCCTGATAGGACCTTTGGGGGATACTAATAGTTAATGTAGCTACCTACAATTACTGAATAGAGCCAGCCAGCCCTGTCTTTAATCTCAAATTCCAAAAAGAAGAATAGTTTCTGGATTCAATCAGGAATCTTCATTTTGACAATGCAAGAGAGATTCCAATATTATAACTGCAGACCAGAAAAAAACAGAAATAAATGAAAAACCGTTTTTTCATAATAACATTGAAAAGAAATGGATTCAGTCAGGAATCTTCATTTTGACTATGCAACAGTGATTCCAGTAGAAAAATAAAATGAAATCCACCTGACACATATTGTCCAACTGTTAGAACCAAAATGCTTGTTAGTTGGACCGTGTGGAAGAACAGGAAAACAGAACAAAAAAAACCACCCTTAATTATAAGGGGTATAGTTTCTGGCATGACTTGTTGGAAGACCAAATAAGGAAAAATACAAGTATAAAATAATTTTTGTGAAATTAGCTCCGGGGCCAGTGGAGATCCGCTTATTCCTAGCTATTCCATGCGTAGTTAGTCATGCAACACGATCAACCACCCACGTATATAACTTATAGTTTTCACATTCCGGTTTTCTGTTTCGAGTTCTTTGTTCCTTTGTCATTTGTCAAGTATTATTTTCATGGCACGCACTTCAAAATATTGTAGTTTTCATTCAGCTTTCAGTTCCGTGTCCGAGGTTTTTCGTCTCACTGTCATTTGTCAACATCATCTGACCTCTGTCTCTGGGTTTATACGTGTTGGTTCCTTTCAATGGCAAGCTACAATTTGGAATGCAACCCAACTGCTTTCCATTCATCTCTTGCACAATGATGCAACCATAACATTTTTGATAATTGAGATAACCGGCCAAATGCACTTTTCGGAAAAAGGATATCAATAGTCAGGTATGCAATTTCCATGCTATAAGGAAATGTAGCGAGTAAGTTTTCTTGCATGCGTATTACCAAATTAAGTTGGTTGGGCACCAATCATGCATGGTGGTTGGCCATGGTATTGGATTTTTCCCGACGTTGCTTGGTTGTTGTGATGTTTGTTGCTAATTAAACTAGTATCTCCAAATCCCGCCACATGACTAATCTTTTTACTTAAGATTTTGGCAATATTGAGATTAAAAATGAATGATGGAGTTAGTGAAAATCTTAGAAAAGCATCTAATCATCACTTCTGATTAGAAGCTTGGCACCATCGGCCGGATTGCTATAACCATCAGTGTTCACCAGTTTTTAAGTCTAGTTGAGTTTGCTGTTAATTGCCCATTAAGCATTTAAGCCACTATAAAAAATTTAATGCCTAAGAAAAAAAAGTTATTATTATAAATTATCTAAGAAAAACCTTCAAATTATGGCCGACCTAATTCAATATCTTGCGGACATAAAGAATTTCACAAAATTATTTAAATTCTCTTTTGGCATAAAACAATCATCTACTTTTGAAACAAGAAGAAAAAACGGTAGGTCCAAAGGAATTGGAAACCCCCTGGCTTTCTCTCAATTCTTTCTTTTTCCCAAGGACATAAACAAAATAACAAGCATTGATCTTAGTACAAATATGGCTAGACAACAGTCTACATTGCCTGATGATAGTTTTTCTAAGCATTTTATTCAAGAAAAGAATCATAATTAATTTTATGAAGTGGATCTTGACTTGAGTAAGACAGTTTTTATATATGCATTTCTAATAAATGTCTTTAATTATACACGTTTTCTAGTATAAAATACAATAAGTTTTTTTTTTTTTTTGAAGCATAAAATACAATAAGTTGATCTTCACATACATATATAGTTCATGTAGAAAATCATAGGTAGTATTATGCTTGTTGTTCGTCGGAGAATACTTTTTATCTACTAGGATTCTTTTCCTAGTCTTTGTATTCTGGCTTGTCATATAGTTCTGTAAATTTTCACATATCCTAGACATATTGAGATTTCGAACACTTTCAAAACACAAATCTTTCTAGCTAGTTTGAGAAGTTATTACGGTTTTGGTGATGTCTTATATTTTGTTCTTAATACGTTTAGTTTTCTATATTTGTAAACAAATGCTATAACCGTTATAATAATTTGTTGAGATTATTAGTCCCATGTTGTCTGGGCAATCTAAGATCCTACAGTTTATAATTTTTAGGGTCACTCTACTTATTGTCATTTGGTTTTGAGTTGGATGTCCGTATTCTAACATGGTATCAGAGCTGGTTATTTAGGAGGAGTCATTTGACTGTGCCTTTACTCTAACATGGTATCAGAGCTGGTTATTTGCGAGGAATCATTTGACTGTGCCTTTACTCCACGTCACTCGATTTAATTGTGTCGTTTTTATGCACCACTTATATACCCCGTGTTTTGCGAACTTTTAGTTAATCCATCATTAAGTTTGGAAAGTAGGATCATATGATAAGACACTTAAACATGACACAACCTTCCATCATTGATTCAAACGCAATGATTTTCTTGGTTTGGCCATGATGCTGATATTCTAAGTCATTAAAACCCACAAAATATAACTTTCCCAAGAATGAAGGATACCGACCATTAAAAATGCCAAATATTCTCATCATCGTCACCTTAATTAAATCCATATAATATTAGACAGACCAGTAATATTAGAAACCAAAAAAGTCATAATTAAGTCAGTTTCAACCTTTTTTCTCAACGGATGGACAAAATCAAAACCTTTACAAGGTATTGGGTTCAAGAACCACAACCATCAATGGTGCATGCATGACTAATATATATATATATGGTCATGGTCAAAAGGGTTCCTAATTCCTGCGTACATATGATTGTTATTGGCAAGTGTCATGACCTAACCTACCCTAGAGGCTACTGGCCTACTACCTTAAAGCCTTTCAGACTTGTGGTAATTGGTTTTACATTTTTTTTACCGACACCAATGGCCTCGTTTAGGCATCTCTTAAACGTTTTTCTGTTTAAAAAATATTTATCACTTTCCATCAGCCCACTACCGAACAGATCATAGATGAGTTGAAGAAGGTTTAATGAATTCTATAGACTCTGCAAGAAGTATGGGTAATAAATTAGTTAAGTACCCCCATTCAATCAGCGGAGCCAGACATTGAAAATCCCGGGGACTAAAAAAAAGTTACAAACACTAATGGGCTAAATTTAAAAATTAAGTGGACTAAATATAAAAGTTATTATAAAACTAAGGGCTTTGTTATGATTTTGGTGATTTTAGGGGGTAAGAGCCCGGATTTATCGATATTTGGCTCCGCCCCAGCATTCAATAAAGATAATACATTTTGGTAAGTTTCAATACTAGATATATTTATATGGGTTAGTCAATTGGGATTAGTAGAGACATAGAGAGACTTTTTATGCAAAAAAAATTGGGCAACTCTATGTGAGTTTAGAGCGTCTCCTATAGAAGATGATAATTTTATTTTATTATGACACATATGATTTTAGACCCTTATTTATATTAAATTCATCCCCAACGGTAGGTCCTACAAAATATGAGGGGTGCCAAAATAAATATGAAGGTTTTAGAGAAAGTTTTATCTAGACCTTCTGGGTGACCTTTATGTCATTTTTTTAAACATTTTTTTAAATTATTATCTCTAAATAAATTTTTCTAAACCAATAGGAAAAAAGAGATCACTTCATTCTTTATAAAAAAACAAATCCTTGAAATAACACCCTAGACTATTGGAGATGGTCCATGAACAAAGCATAATTATTTTTACCACATGTATAAAATCTCGTAAATAGGGATCTAAATAAAAATGCCACCTAAGATTTTTAGCACCCGTTATTGGAGATGCTCTTAGAGATTTTGGGAGACTCTCGGAACGATTTTTTAGAAATTATGGTGATTTATAGAGACAACAAAACACATATGAATAATTCAATGGAAATGTATTAGTCGATGCCGTAACCATTTTGCCAATAATAAACCTGGCTTGATTGGGGTATAACTAATTCCAAGGGGACATGGTGTGTCATTATTAAAAAGAGTGATTTTACTTTAATACCCTCTAACTAATTAAATCTTAAAAATAAACCAATTTCTTAATTTCATTAACCCTAAAATTAAAAAACTAAACAACTCTTAATTTTCTCTTCTTCTTCATCTTCATCTTCCATCAACCAAAGCCATATAAAAATCTTGAACTTTGATTTTCCAAAAAAAATTGTTGACTCTACCAGCAAAAAGAAGACTATAAATGACGTTTAAACTCAAACCCATCATTGTGTTGTGTGATTTGATTGTCATATTAGGTCATAAATCGAAAATTATGATTTCTGTGTTTTCTGCCGGCAAGGTCGTGACATGCATATCTTGCCGACTTTTCATAATAACCATGGCGGCATCGTAAAATTTTTTCAACAAATTTTGCAGTGTATTTTTAAAGACCTTGCCGGACAAATATAACCGGCAGGGTATTTTCTGAATACCTTGCCGGCCAAGAATAGCCGGCAGGGTATTTTCTGTAAACCTTGCCGGCCAAAAGCAGATTTTTGCTTGTCAAAAAATAGATTTCTGATGTAGTGCTTCACTAGCACCAGCACCATCAGGACTCAAACCCACTCAGTAGCAATTTATTAAGATGACGAAAAGGTAAGCACATCAGATGGCATCTCTTTATATATAGGTGTGAAATGATACACATATGTACAATATATTAAAAGGAATAGAAAACATACTTGAGAGAGAGAGAGAGATTTAGCAGGAAAAGAAGTTAAGCTCCCACTAAATTTGTATTACTCACCACCGAGAGATGTGTATCAGTATCGACACATTAAGACGTCATAAACAATTATATACATCGGTTCTACAAGAATAGCTACAGACTCACAGTCTAAGAGCCATTAACAAAAGTAGGATCAAGGTATTCAGAAATTGCACAGCCGGCATGGTATTTTCTGAATACCTTGCCGGCCAATAATTTTTTTATGTCATCTCATGTATGTCAAAAAACAAAAGTCGGCAAGGTCGACTATGAAGACCATGCCGGCCATTTTTGGCCGGAGAGGTCGACTATGAAGACCATGCCAGCCATTTTTGGCCGGAGAGGTCGACGATGAAGACCTTGCCGGTCCACTTTTGGCCGGCATGATCTTCATTAGTTGACCTTGCCGACTTTTCATACTTTCAGAACTGAAAGTGTTGATTTCTGATCTAATTTTGAGTATGATTTCATACAACATTTTTGTAATCCCCTCTTTAGAAGTGTTTTGGTTGTATATTTGATTTTCATTGCAAGAGCTATTCTAAAAAAAAAAAAAATCTCATGAAAAATCATCCCACAAAAATTCAATCAAAAACAAAATTTCATAACTTAAATTTATAAGTTTTAATCTATTCAATCAATTTAAATTTAATTAATTAATATAATCAAAATTTTAATGTTAATTAAACGAGGCTAATTTTGCCATTTTGAAAATATTTGGTTAAGGGATGACCTCTTTTACTTCAAAATGACCCTATTTTGTCTTATTGGGTATACCCCAATTAATCTGGGTATACCCCAACAAGCCAGGATAATAAAGTCAAAATGAGATGAACACAATGGATTTGAATCTCTGGTGAACTTATTTGGTTTCGGAAGATAACATTATTTTTGATTGTTTTTAATTGTTTGATATCTAATCCTTAAAAAATAAAGAAGAAATAAGTCTCTCAAAATATCACCTATTTTGGAGAGATTTTGTTTTATGCTTTTATGGTATATTTTGTAATAAAAGTCTCTATAAGTCTCTCAAAACCATAAATCATTGTTTTCAAATTTCAAATTCCAAATCCAATAACATAGAATTTTGAAGACTTTAAGAAAGTCACAATCCAATAACAAAGATTGTTTGAGATTTTGAAAGACTATCTATTGACTAACAAGAGATTTCAAAAGTCTCTAAAATTCTTTCAATTTTTCCATAAATCTCAATCAACTAACTCCATGTTAGACCAGTTTCCGAATTTTCGTGTGGTTTTGATATCCATTATCCCCCTACCCGCTTTTACTTTACCCATACAACCGCAAAATAAATTGACAATTTGTTTTGAAAAAATTACGTAATTGAGCTTAGGTGCCTATGGTTGTCAACCGTGTTTAATCATATTTGACTTCGCCCTAAGTTTTATACATGGTTTCGGTCAAGATTTTATACTAGGTTTTAATGAATTTTAACTCTTAAAATCCTATATGACCCAGAGGAGTGATTCAAAGAACACTGGGTAGTAGGTATAGTTTGTGAAACTAAACACAAGTGAATATTCTTAATCATATACAGTATTTGGTAAATTGAGAATGAAAATAAAACTAATTATTCAATATATTGCGTTTTGGCAAGTCTTATTTAATACTCCATAGTCCATATTTATGATATAAATAATATAAGTCTTGCCATACATCAGTTTTAAAGAGTCCGACGTAACAAATTCGGAACGAAGTCATTATAAGGGTGTGAACAAATTTGGAATGAAGTGATTTTTGTAAGCAATTATAAGATTGTTTTGCTTCAATGTGGAATTTTTGTTTTTTTTATACAACTTAATACAAATATCTTTCAATTATATGATTTTGTTTGTCAATTTTGGTGTCGTAGTTGAGTTTTATCCGAATTGCGTTATAATAAATTCTATACAATCATGCATGTAAATGAAATCCACATTTAAATAGTAGTATTTATATTTACCTAGGTATATTTTTGTGATATTTGTGATTTCTAGCATGTGAACACAATCTCAATAGGGGGACTAATCAGAACACTGGAGAGAAATCCGAATTGATCCATTTAACCGATGACATTTAGGCAGAGTTGTTGTATGACACAGAGGTTAAGTTTAAATGAGGTTGTTGTTGTTATTTACCTGTCTCTTCACCCACATGTAATAAACACATTAAAACTCCCGAAATAAAAATGTTCCTTATAAATATTTTCACCACTAAATGCGCAAACAAATTATACTTTTTCCTTTTTATCTCATTTTTTTCCTTTTTTTTTTTTTTAGTTTTACTCTCCAAGATTACATTCACTGTATGTGTAATAAAATCTCTATATATAACTTCACTTCTCCACTCATTCCAAACCCACACCCAACACAAGAAGAGGTAGAAGAGGGAGAAGAAGAAGAGAGTCTTAGAGTGACCAGACCAAGAGAAATCTCTGTGTTGATGCCCAGAGAACTCTCCTTGTTCATGCTTGATTGTATTGAGTTCATTACATTCACTACCTATATTTTCTTGCCTTTACATATCAGGAAAAAGAAGTAGATAACAAACAACAACAACAAAATGGCTATTGAAATGCAAGAGAAGAAGATCAACAACTTCTCCAAAGGTGGTCATGGACATGACCCGGAGATGTTTACTCACCAAGAATACAGCAAGAATTTTGATGATGATGGCCGTCAAAAAAGAACTGGTATGTAAAAATCTCGCATAAAAAATAATCTTTCTTTAATTCTGCAATATTTCTCTCTCAAGGTTATAATGTTGGGAAAATCTTATTATCTTTCAGGAACGCTGTTGACTGCAAGCGCTCACATTATCACTGCAGTGATTGGGTCTGGAGTATTGTCATTGGCATGGGCAATAGCACAATTGGGATGGATTGCTGGTCCAATTTGTCTCCTTGCATTTTCTGTCATCACTTGGTTCACTTCAATCCTTCTTGCTGAATGCTATAGATCTCCTGATCCCGTTACTGGTCAAAGAAATTATACTTATATGGATGCTGTTAGAGCTAACTTGGGTAATTAATTAAATATATTCTTCTTAATTTCCTTATAAAACTGAAAATTCTGAACATTAATGAATATCTGTAACGTTTTAAGAAGAATATCTTTAAAAAGTTTGAATTATCCTTGTAAGTAACGGAATTTTCTTGTTTGGATTTTTTCTCTGCAGGAGGTGTGAAAATTCAACTCTGTGGTGCAGCACAGTATGCTAATCTTGTTGGAGTTACTATTGGTTACACCATCACTGCATCAATTAGCCTGGCGTAAGTTTAAACTAATCCCCTCCCATAAAACCAAGATTTCAATTTTGTGAAAGCCTAAACCAAGCCACCTAAACCAAGCCACCTGGAAATTTCAGAAAGTATTGTTTTTCTATTAATTACTTTCCTTAAACATTTATTTGATATTAATTACTAATTAACACTATACTAATAATTTTTGTGATTTTCCCTTTGTCATGTAGGGCTGTAGCAAAATCAAATTGTTATCACAAATATGGTCATGAACATGATTGTTCTGTATCGACCTACTATTACACAGTCATCTTTGCAGTCATTCAGATACTTCTATGTCAAATACCAAATTTTCACAAACTTTCCTGGTTATCAATTGTTGCCGCTGTGATGTCCTTCGCTTACTCATCCATTGGTATTGGTCTTTCCATCGCCAAAGTTGCAGGTAATTACTCACCATAATCATAAACCCCCACAAAAACAAAAAATATAAGAAAACCCAAAATTTAAATGATAGTCCCGTTACAGTGGGCTCATGGGACTGACACAACACAGTTGTATTGATATAGTCCAGCATCCAAAAATGTCATTTTTACTGTCAAGTGGTTATAATTATTTTGACTTAATTTTTTTCTTTTTCTGCAGAACCTCATCACCATGCAAGAACAACCCTCACAGGGGTCCAAGTTGGAGTAGATGTAACAGGGGCAGAGAAAGTTTGGAGGACTTTCCAAGCCCTTGGCAACATTGCCTTTGCTTATGCTTTCTCTAATATCCTTGTGGAAATCCAGGTAAAAAAAAAAAACTTATTTCTTACCATCTGTAAAATACTTTAGGATAAACATGCTTGCTTTGCCAAATGTGTGCTGTGCAGAATAAATTCTCGTGTTCTTGTCTTCTGTCTTCTGTTCTGTCTGTGTATTCATAAATGAGAGGTATATATGTATGTGTAATATACAGGGTAAATGTTCTTGCATGCATGTCTAAATACGTGGACACCATTTTTGAGCACTTGCTGTTTATCTCTAGTAAGGTCCATTTAGAGATCAACAGATGTTTGGAACCTAGAGAAAAAGCACAGTCCACTTAACGGCTAGGATGTCATGTTCTTATCAAAGGTGTTATGAAATATTAATGACTGACTAGAATTTATAGCTGACCTCCTAAAATTTGCCAATTCTAGCTTGGATCCAATGGAGGTGTAATAAATTTTTAAGACACAAATATTGACTTTCATCATCTTGCATTCTTGCCTTTGATGACGCTTCATTTATCTGTTTTTTGCTTGTTCATTTACGTGTGAAATCAAAAGGCTTGCGTAGAGAATCTTGCAAGCGTGATCTGTTTGTTAGCTAATCATGAGATCTCATATAGTCAAGTGCTTTACCAAACAGGGGACACCCTTAATCAACTCTAGAAAGCTGTTAGAAAACAGTATAATTACACAAGATCACAAAAGCTTCCTTAAACATAAACATACTAACTCCGTTTCATGAAAAGTGTTACTTTCACTTTTTCATTTTAGACTAAAAATATGACAAATTGAAAAATTAAAAGTAACACTTTTCCTGAAAACGGAGGGAGTATTATTTTCTCCCCACCTCCTAAATTTATCTTTTTATCTTACAAGGCATTTACCCTTCCTACCACTTTGGTAAACAAACACCCCAACTTGCTTTATACAAAAACAAATGGTACTCTCGTGTCTATTATTATTTTGTCATATGTCAAACAATTTGCCGGTGGCTTTTGCACCTTTTTCTACTTTTTGGATGATGCATGGTCCCTAAAGAATCCTCCATCTCTGACTATATGGTCCTACGTAGGGCTGTCAATGGGCACCCGATTACCCGAAACCGACCCGGATCCGGGTATATCGGGTCCGGTTCCGGGTCCCAAGATTGGAACCGTTAGCTAAATCACTACCCGACGGGTAAGACCCGTTAGGAACCGATAAATTTCGGGTCCTAACGGGTACCCGTCGGGTCTCGGGTACCCGAATATCTATGTTTTACTTATTAATTTTACATAAAATAAAAAAGATTTAGTATAATTTCGTTTAAATTTTTTTCATTTATCCTTCATATTCTTATGTTTAATCATAATTAAAAAAATTACATAGATATAATAATAATTTTATATGAAAAATTATTATATTCAATCTAATATAGCAAATATAAAAGTAAAATATCAAAAAGTTTAGTTAATTTTTAAGGACCCGATAAATACCCGGATCCGATGAGTAATTAGTGTTTTTATCGGGTCTGGTTCCGGGTCCATCAATTTAGGAACCGGACCCGGAACCGTTAGGACCCGGAACCGATTAAAATTACCGGTTCCGGTTCCGGGTAACACACTACCCGGACCCGTTGTCACCCCTAGTCCTACGGTGTCCAGTCTCTTATCTTTACAATCAGTGCGGGTCTAGCAGTTGACAAAGAGTCAAACTTATGATGTGATAGTTTCTTTTTTTTTCTTTGTATCTTTGTGGCTGTTGAAAGACAACAGTACAATGCCACAATTTGTTAATTATGGGCGGCAAGTTGGGACCAAACTAGAGAGGGCCTAGCATTGTATAACTCATTTGAATTAGCAGTTAATATCTAATGAAATTGCAGGATACATTGAAATCAAGCCCACCAGAGAACAAAGTGATGAAAAAGGCGTCTACCATTGGAGTTGGCACTACAACCTTATTCTATGTACTTTGTGGTGTAGCCGGTTATGCAGCTTTTGGGAATGATGCACCTGGTAACTTCCTCACAGGCTTTGGTTTTTACGAACCATTTTGGCTCATCGACTTTGCCAATATCTGCATTGCTATCCATCTTGTCGGTGCTTACCAGGTATATATTACTCGTACCCTTAGCACATGGGATACATTTCACAAATTTGTACCTGAAACGGCACACTGGAATGTGCTGAATCGGTAACACTGATTCGGAATTCTGTTTTTTTTATTCACATTTCTTGTTTTTCAAGAATTGTTCATTAATCTTGTTGCGTTGTTAGGTTTTCTGGCATGAGTTTCTGGTAACACTGAATCGGTATCTTTGTTTTGTTATTAACATTCTTTGCTTTCATGTACACTCATTAATGGTGTTGCCATGTTATTAGGTATTCGGCCAACCCTTATTTGCATTTGTGGAGAAACTATGCAGCGACAAATGGCCAGAAAATGAATTCATAACGACTGACCACATGATTAATCTTCCATGCTGCGGTCAATACCCCTTCAACTGGTTTCGGTTAGTATGGAGGACTTTATACGTTATAATGACAGCTTTGATAGCGATGATATTCCCATTCTTCAACGAATTCGTCGGCTTCATCGGTTCGTTATCATTCTACCCATTGACCGTTTACTTCCCTGTCGAAATGTACATTGCAAGAGCCAAGATACCAAAATTCTCAGCTACATGGATATGGCTTAAGGTGTTAAGTTGGGCATGCCTTGTTGTCTCACTTGTTGCTATGGCCGGGTCTCTTCAGGGTTTATTTGAATCTGTCAAGACATATAAACCCTTTAATAACAAGCATTAGCTAATATGTTCTCGTTCAAGCATAATTATATGTAAGACTTCTTTTCGGTATGAAAGATTGTTGGGAAAAATCCCAAAGGCAATAGAAATAAAGTTCTCAGAAGGACAAAGAAAATGTATATCGATAATGATGATGTTGTTGATGCTGAAGATTGAAAAAAAAAATCTATCTTGTTATGTTTCAAGTTATTTTTTCCATTTTAGTACTGTAAGTCTTGGTTTGTAATTGCTAGTATAAGAGTGTTGAGGTCGGACATGGATGTGGATTTTTATGCACTCATCTCCCAATCAATTAAGAATGTATTAAGTTGGCCTATTATTGGCAAAGAGATAGTGGAAATGATATAACACTTCTTTCGCTCTAAACACCTGTTGAACGAAATCAATGCTCATTAGTTTGTGTAACACTTTAGTTTGCGGAAATTATATAACACTTCTTTCTATTCCTCATCCCTAAAATTGAAAATCCGACTACTCCTGCAGAATTTAGACCCATTAGTTAGTGTAACACAACGTACAAGATTGTTTATAAAATCTTAGCTAATAGACTTAGACCTATACTCTCTTGAATTATTTCGCCCTTCCAATGTGCGTTTATGCGAAATAGAAAGATCTTGGATAATATTGTGATGGCTCAGGAAGTAGTTCAAACTATGAAGAAGCACAAACGTAGGAATGGTCTTATGGGTATCAAACTCGATATGAGCAAGGCCTTTGATAGAGTTAGTTGGACCTATCTAATAGAAGTTACGAAGAAATTAGGCTTTTCAGATACTTGGTGCACCCTAATTCACCAATGTATTAGCACTCCGTCCATTGCAATCCATTGCAATGGGTCTCCTGCTACGTTCTTCAAACCCTCTAAGAGGATATGTCAAGGAGATCCATTAACCCCCTATCTCTTTCTCCTAATTATGGAAGGATTAACCAGGTTGCTTCGTCACGAGGAAGCAACATGCAAGTTCATGGAATTATTGTCGGTAAAACCAGTATCCCTATTTCTCATATTCTTTTCGCTGATGATTGTATCATCTTTTCCAAAGCTACTTTAGTTGATGCCAGAAACATCTTAGAGATCCTCAACACTTTTAGCAGTGCTTCGGGGCAGTTGATCAATTTCCAAAAATCAGGTATCTTCTTTAGTTTCAAGTTTCCAAACAAATTTGGTAAAATGATCATCAATATTTTCAAAGTCCAAAAGATCAATATCATTGATAACTATTTAGGATCTCCTTTATTCATAGGCGCATCAAAAATTAAGTGTTTCGATTCTATGATTGCTAGATTTAGAAGTAGACTCCAGAACTGAAGAGGTAGGAATCTATCTCCAGCTGTTCGAACCGTGGTAGTTAAATCTATCTTGGAAGCGCTCCCTATCTATCAGATGGGGTGCTTTAAGATTCCAAAACATGTTACCAACCAACTCATTTCCCTCTAGCGTGACTTCTGGTGGGGGAATAAGGAAGGTAAAAAGGGGTTTTACCCCAAAGCTTGGCCTTTTCTTTGTAAACCAACAAATTTGGGAGGTTTAGAATTTAGAGACATAGAGGCCAATAACTTAGCACAACTTGGAAGGCTAGCTTGGAACCTACTGGCCTTTCGATGCTTTTTGGGTTCAAACCAAAAAATCTAATACTTCCCTAAATGTAGGCACCCTCTTGATCCAAAGATCACCAAATCAGGGTCGTGGATCTTGTGTTGTATTAAAAAGGGTCTTGCTGCCATTAAACCTCTTTGTATTTTAGAAATAGGTCATGGGAAAAAAGTTCACATAAAGGAAGATTATTGGTTCCCGGATGACTGTGATATAAGTACTATTCAACTTCCTCCCAATGTTTTTCTTGTTAGCTATTTAGTGGACGCTACAACTAGGTTTTGGAATGTAAATTTGATCCGCAATATCTTTAACCACCATGTTGCTGAGTACATAATTACTATACCCATTAGACCAGGGATTAAGGATACTATTAAATGGAAACTAGAACCGAATGGTGAATTTTCTACTGTTTCCTTATACAACAACATCAAGGGATTTGAAACTGTCCCAAATTCTCATTGGGATAGAATATGTTCCATGCACACCTCTCCTAGAACTGCCATTTTCACCTATAAATGTATGAACAATATGTTGTCTACTGCTTCTTCCCTTGCCAGATACACAAATATTCCCAACGTGTGTGCCCTATGCTCGCACCCGGGAGAAACTATGTGCCCTATGCTCGCACCCAGGGAGAAACTATAGACCACAACAAATTAATTAATATTTCACTACCTAATTAACAAGTAATATAGTTTGCTAGGTCTTATAATGTCAGTGTTTTAGATAAGATAAGAAAAGAAAATAAATAAACGATAAGTGATGGACCAGAAAATTACGCACACAAATTATCACCAACCGTAGGTGCACCAGGACGGATTCTATTCACCAAACCACCTAGTAGTAGATCACTGACCATAACTTCCCCGATGCGCCATTGATGATGCTACGACCCGGGCCTTAAAACTGGGCAAACCTGCCTCATCAAGTTTGGCCACAATCATCTCTTGCGTCGAGCTACCAAGCCAGATGATATGAGAGCCAGTATGTCGCAATCATCTCACAATTAGATGATATGAGCGACAAAGAGTTGGACCTAACATACATCTAGGAAAGGCAATTCAATTGCAACTCATTACGGCTTCATTTCCTCCACGTACCCTTCCTACTCTAAAGGGATCAAGCACAGACCGTAACAAATCAAACCCTAATTTCACAGTTCATCCTCGAAGGGACAAAAACTTAAGGCAACTCGTTTAAGAGGCTGTGGCCAAACAATACTGGTAATGGCCTAGTCCGTATAGGACTCGCATCGTTCGTCAAAATGAATCCAAGTGAAGAATACTTGATAGTAAATTAGGTGTATTCTACACCTATCAAATTCCCCCACACTTAGACTTTGAGAAACAGTTTACAAGATGCTAGTAATAAGAAGTTAGAAATATCAAAAGAACATATTCTCATTCTTAAATGTTGAGTGAGAAATAACCACAAAATAATGAGAGAACACGTGTTTGAGAAACGATGTGCCCTATGCTCGCACCCGGGAGAAACTATAGACCATATCCTGCTAGACTGTCCGTTTGCTAGGAGTGTCTGTGTGATGGACCAGAAAATTACGCCTGGTGCACCAGGACGCGCAGGCCATAACTTCCCCGATGCGCCATTGATGATGCTACGACCCGGGCCTTAAAACTGGGCAAACCTGCCTCATCAAGTTTGGCCACAATCATCTCTTGCGTCGAGCTACCAAGCCAGATGATATGAGAGCCAGTATGTCGCAATCATCTCACAATTAGATGATATGAGCGACAAAGAGTTGGACCGGAAAGGCTGCAACTCATTACGGCTTCCTACGTACCCTTCCCTACTCTAAAGGGATCAAGCACAGACCGTAGTTCATCCTCGAAGGGACAAAAACTTAAGCCAACTCGTTTAAGAGGCTGTGGCCAAACAATACTGGTAATGGCCTAGTCCGTATAGGCCATTCCGTCAAAATGAATCCAAGTGAAGAATACTTGGTCTGCGGCATGGCATAGTGATGCCCACGCTTAATACGTTCCATTGGCAAGCTACGCAACTATAAATGAGGCTTAGGCATCATTTATACTCTTTTGGCTAAGCTATAAAGCTTACTTGGTGCATAGTCTGTATATGCACCTTCAACCAACTACCCCTCCGTATATATGTTTTAAAGACATTTTTACAACTTAATTTGGGGGAGAAAAAATCATTCATCAACTCTCACTTTTACTATTCATGTGTAATGATTGCGCGCAATGATCGCGCGACACTCGCTTCTGCTAGCCCTCTCTATCCTGATGCATAATGATTGTGCAGTATTAGTTCTAAGACAATAGCCTTCATAATGCACAAAGGATGCGCTGCAATGTTCTAGGCCATCTACCCAACTGGCCTAATGCATCATTTGATGCGAGATTTGGCCCTTAGCCAAATGCAAAACATAATGCACCATTTTGGCGCGATATTGTCCTTAAGCCAATCCACAGAAGATTTGGATGAAGCTTCATCTCGGGCATGGCACATCTTTTTGCATGCGCCATGCTAAAAACACGGGGTGTTGCAATATTCACCCCTTTAAAGAATTTCGTCCCCGAAATCCAAAACAAAACTGTTGTGGACTAACTCTTAGGTTTGGATTTCCTGAGCAAAAGTCCCATACCAGATGCTCAGAAATCACGGGTTTCTTCAGTTTGTCATGGAGCATAAGTTGGGACCTTCTGAGCAAACGTCCCATCCCACATACTCAGGAATCCAAAAAAAGTCCACAACTTTACCAAGAATCTCAATTGGCCAGTTGCCAAAAGGATATCTCAATAAGGTGTCCTAAATGCGCATCCATCCGCAGACTCAGGGGTGTTACAATATTCACCCCTTTGAAAAATTTCATCCCCGAAATTCGAAACAAAACTATTGTGGACTAACTCTTCGGTTTGGATTTCCTGCGAAAAAGTCCCATACCAGATGCTCAGAAATCACGGGTTTCTTCAGTTTGTCATGGAGAATAAATTGGGACCTTCTGAGCAAACGTCCCATACCGCATACTCAGGAATCCAAAAAGAGTCCATAAATTTACCAAGAATATCAATTGGCTAGTTGCCAAAAGGATATCTCAACAAGGTGTCCTAAATGTGCATCCCATACTACACACTCAAGAGTCCCTAAATTTCACAAAGTTGGTGCCAATGCACTTTTACATGCATCACTGGCTTCAAAGTCTTATCCAGGCATAAGGCATGCTTGAAATTTCACGTAGGCCATTGACGACCTAATTCCACTTCTCTTACGCTTATGCAAGCTCCGCTAACTTGCATATCGATGTATCTTACTTTCGAGGTCATGCCCATTGCGTCATTGGTACATGCGTAAGTTGAACGCCTTGATAGGAAGTATGAACATCCAAGGAATGGAATGCAACTTGCCTCATCAAGTTTGGACACAATCATCTTTTGCATCGAGCTACCGATCCAGATGATATGAGAGGCCAGTATGTCGCAATCATTTCACAATTATATGATATGAGTGACAAAGTGTTGGACCGGAAAGGCTGCAACTTATTACGGCTGCCTACGTACCCTTCCCTACTCTAAAGGGATCAAGCACAGACTTTAGTTCATCCTTGAAGGGACAAAAACTCAAGCCAACTCGTTTAAGAGGCCGTGGCCAAGCAATACTGGTAATGTCCTTGTCCGTATAGGCCGTTCAATCAAAATGAATCCAAGTGATGAATACTTGGTCTGCGGCATGGCATAGTGATTCCCACGCTTAATACGTTACATTGGCTAGCTACCAACTATAAATGAGGCTTAGGCGTCATTTATACTCTTTTGGCTAAGCTATAAAGCTTACTTGGTGCATAGTCCGTATATGCACCTTCAACCAACTACCCCTCCATATATATGTTTTAAAGACATTTTTACAACTTAATTTGGGGGAGAAAAAATCATTCATCAACTTCCACTTTTACTATTTATGTGTAATGATTGCACACAATGATCGAGCGACACTCGCTTCTGCTAGCCCTCTCTGGCCTGATGCACAATGATTATGCAGTATTGGTTCTAAGCCAATAGCCTTCATAATGCGCAAAGGATGCGCTGCAATGCTCTAGTCCATATACCTAACTGGCCTAATGCATCATTTGATTTGAGATTTGGACCTTATCCAAATGCAAAACATAATGCACCATTTTGGCGCGACATTGGCCTTAAGCCAGTCCACAGAAGCTTTGGATGGAGCTTCATCTCGGGCCATGGAGCATCTTTTAGCATGCGCTATGCTAAAAACACGGAGTGTTACAATATTCACCCCTTTAAAGAATTTCGTCCCCGAAATTCGAAACAAAACTATTGTGGACTAACTCTTCGGTTTGGATTTCCTAAGCAAAAGTCTCATACCAGATGCTCAGAAATCACGGGTTTTTTCAGTTTTTCATGGAGCATCAATTGGGACCTTCTGAGAAAACGTCCCATACTGCATACTCATGAATCCAAAAAGAGTCCACAACTTTACCAAGAATCTCAATTGGCCAGTTGCCAAAAGGATATCTCAACAAGGTGTCCTAAATGTGCATCCCATACTACACACTCAGGAGTCCCTAAAGTTCACCAAGTTGGTGCCAACAAACTGTAGTACTGTGTGGAATAGGATCCAGTTGCCCACCGTCCCTGACGGTCATCCAGGTTTCCACGCGTAAGTGGGATGCTAGACGGGCCTGACAACGTACACCATTGGCTAGTTTCCAACATGTGGGGATGATCAGTCCCATTGTCTACCCATCGTCCCAGATGGTCTTCCGGATATCCACTCGCTAGTGGGGTGCCACTTAGGCTAGGAAAACTCATAACACTCAAACAAGCTCAGCTCGATTGGCATAGTAACTGGCATAACAATTACAAACTCCTTTCCGCGCAAAAGTTGGCCTACTCTCCAACTATATTTCCTTTTTAAAGGAAAATTACTCGTTGGCGAGTCCACTCTGCACAGTCTCTAGAGTTATATCTGAACTTGCTTTGATACCAACTGTGACGGACCGGAAAATTACGCCTGGCGCACCTGGCGCGCAGGACATAACTTCCCCTATTCTTCATTGATGATGCTATGATTCATGCCTTACAACTGGGCAAACGCACGTCCATTTTCCTTTGCAGGCATGTTCGTGGAGCATGGTGCATCTAACTCAGCTTCCACGCCGTTCCAACTTATCCTTGTTCTGCAAAGGGTTTAAAGCCTTGAAGGATATGGACAATGCACCTTTATATGCATCACTGGCTTCCAAGTCTTGTCCAGGCATAAGGAATGCTTAGAATTTCACGTAGGACATTGATGACCTAATTCCACTTCCCTTACGCTTATGCAAGCTCCGCTAACTTGCATATCGATGTAGCTTACTTTCAAGGCCATGCCCAATGCGTCATTGGTACATGCCTAAGATGAAAGCCTTGATAGAAAGTATGAGCATCCAAGGCTTGCCTCATCAAGTTTGGCCACAATCATTTCTTGCGTCGAGCTACCGATCCAGATGATATGAGAGGCTAGTATGTCGCAATCATCTCATAATTAGATGATAGAAGCAACAAAGTGATAGACCGGAAATGCGGATACCTACGTACCCTTACATACTCTAAAGAGATCAAGCACAGACCGTAGTTCATCCTCGAAGGGACAGAAACTTAAGCCAACTCGTTTACGAGGCCGTGGCCAACCAATACTAGTAATGGCCTAGTCCGTATAGGCCGTTCCGTTAAAATGAATCCAAGTGATGAATACTTGGTCTGCGGCATGGCATAGTGATTCCCATGCTTAATACATTCCATTGGCAAGCTACGCAACTATAAATGAGGATTAGGTGTCATTTATACTCTTTTGGATAAGCTATAAAGCTTACTTGGTGCATAGTCCGTATATGCACATTCAACTAACTACCCCTCCCTATATATGTTATAACGATATTTTTACAACTTAATTTGGGGGAGCAAAAATCATTTATCAATTCCCACTTTTACTATTCATGTGTAATGACTGCGTGCAATGATCGCGTACATTGGTTGCGCGCAATGATCGCGCGTCACTCGCTTCTGCCAGCCCTTTCTGGCCTGATGCACAATGATTGTGCAGTATTGGTTATAAGACAATATCATTCATAATGTGCAAAGGACGCGCTGCAATGCTCTAGGCCATCTACCCAACTGGCCTAATGCATCATTTAATGCGAGATTTGGCCCTTAGCCAAATGCAAAATATAATGCACCATTTTGGTGCTATATTAGCCTTAAGCCAATCCACGAAAGCTTTGGACGAAGCTTCATATCGGGACATGGCGCATCTTTTAGCATGCGCCATGCTAAAAAGACGGGGTGTTATAATATTCACCACTTTAAAGAATTTCGTCCCCAAAATTCAAAACAAAACTATTGTGGACTAACTTTTCGGTTTGGATTTCTTGAGAAAAAGTCTCATACCAGATACTCAGAAATCACGGGTTTTTTCAGTTTTTCATTGAGCATCAATTGGGACCTTCGGAGCAAACGTCCCATATCGCATACTCAGGAATCCAAAAAGAGTCCACAACTTTACCAAGAATCTCAATTGGCCAGTTGCCAAAAAGATAAGACAACAAGGTGTCCTAAATGTGAATATCATACTACACACTCAGGAGTCCCTAAAGTTCACAAAGTTGGTGCGAACAAACTATAGTACTGTGTGGAACAGGATCTAGTTGCCCACCATCCTTGACGGTCATCCAGGTTGCCACTCGTAAGTGGCATGCTAGCCGGGCCTGAAAACGCACACCATTGGCCAATTTCCAACGTGTGGTGATGATCAGTCCCATTGTCTACCCACCGTCCCAGACGGTCTTCCGGATATCCACTCGTGAGTGGGGTTCCACTTAGGCCATGCAAACTCATAGCACTCAAACAAGCTCAACTCGATTCGCATAATAACTGGCATAGCAGTTAAAAACTCCTTTCCACCAAAAAGTTGGCCCACTCTCCAACTTTATTTCCTTTTTAAAGGAAAATTACTCGTTGACGAGTCCACATTGCACAATCCCCAAAGTTATATCGGAACTTGCTTTGATACCAACTGTGATGGACCGGAAAATTATGCATGGCGCACCTGGGTGCGCAGGCCATAACTTCCCCGATGCGTCATTAATGATGCTATGATCCGGGCCTTAAAACTGGGCTAACGCACGTCTATTTTCCTTTGCAGCCATGCTCGTGGAGCATGGTACAACTAAATCATCTTCCACGCTATTCCAACTTACCCTTGTTATGCAAAGGGTTTAAAGTCTTGAAGACTATGGCCAATTCACCTTTACATGCATCACTGGCTTCCAAGTCTTTTCCAGGCATAAGGCATGCTTGGACTTTCACGTAGGCCATTGACGACCTAATTACGCTTCTCTTAGGCTTATGCAAGCTCCGCTAACTTGCATATCGATGTAGCTTACTTTCGAGGTCATGCCCAACGCGCCATTGGTACATTCCTAAGTTGAACGCCTTGATAGGAAGTATGATCATCCAAGGAATGGAATGTAACTTGCCTCATCAAGTTTGGACACAATCATCTCTTGCGTCGAGCTACCGATCCAGATGATATGAGAGGCCGGTATGTCGCAATCATCTCACAATTAGATGATATGAGCGCAAAATGTTGGACCGGCAATGCTGCAACTCCTTGTGTCTGCCTACGTACCCTTCCCTACTATAAATGGATCCAGCACAGACCGTAGTTCATCCTCGAAGGGACAGAAACTTAAGCCAACTCGTTTACGAGGTTGTGGCCAACCAATACTGGTAATGGCTTAGTCCGTATAGGCTGTTCCGTCAAAATGAATCCAAGTGATGAATATATACTTGGTCCGCGGCACGGCATAGTGATGCCCATGCTTAATACGTTCCATTGGCAAGCTACACAACTATAAATGAGGCTTAGGCGTCATTTATACTCTTTTGGCTAAGCTATAAAGCTTACTTGGTGCATAGTCCGTATATGCACCTTCAACCAACTACCCCTCCCTATATATGTTTTAAAGATATTTTTACAACTTAATTTAGGGGAGAAAAATCATATTTTTACAACTTAATTTTTTGGCGCGATATTGGCCTTAAGCCAATCCACATAAGCTTTGGATGAAGTGATATGAATCAATAATGTTGTAGAAAGTGGTAAGAAAAGGTTGTCGTTCACTCGGACTCATTGAATTGATTTTAGGAAAAATAAAAGATAAATATATATACAATTTATGTCACAAGATGGAGAGAGTTTCGGGATTCCACCAATTCTCACATTCATGCGGTTCATCTACTAATTCCGGACAATTAAAGCTCATAAAATAACAAACATCGACTCTAATTCTTTGCCAAGGTAGATTCTATAAAGAATTATATGTAACTCACAAGCATGGCGCATCTAAAGTACCTAAGACTAAGCATGCGACATCTAACAAATTCACAAATAATCAAGAGAAAAAAAATGGTTTTTCATTGCTCAAAATCATTCATCCACTGTCAGCAGCCATCTAATGCTCAATCCAAAGTGGGAGTCTTAAATGTTCTCGGATGAAGCTTAATTTTCCAACAATCTTTATTTCCAAAAAAATACCTACAAACACACAAAACACCATAATAAGGACAAAAACGAGTACTAACAATATGAAACATTGAGGACAAATTAGACACATAAAATGCGTCTATCAAATACCCCAAACTTATTATTTGCTAGTCCCACGTCAATCTAATCTAGGAAATAAAAAGACTACACTTAGCACGTGCGAAAAGTCGTTAAACCGCTAGGTGGCCCTAGTGGCGGAGTTTCGTCTCAGGAGGGTTTACGGAGGTGTACCCACTCCCAAAGCATTTAGGTTTAGTCTCACAACTTAATATTCGACACATCTGAAATTCATAAGTTCCCACAATTGGAAGGAAGGTTTTTGGTGGGAAAACAAAGTCAATCTTTTACTATTCATGTGTAATGATTGCAAACGAAATCATCCGATAAACCCGACGGGGGGGATTCGCGGGTGTTTAGAATTCTTACCTCCGTTCAGACAGGGGATGAACCGTTGAAGTCGACTCGGGCCACGACTCCTATGTCATGCCGGATGATATCGTAATCATACCAAAAATAATTAAAAAAAAAAAGTCCAAAAATAAAAATATTACAAAAATATAACCCTAATTACAGTCTCTAAAAAAATTAAAAAAATAATTTACAAAATCTTCTTTCTTTTGGATTTCTCTTTTCTTTCCTTTTTGGGCTTTGCCTTTCTTTTAACACTTTCTCTTTTCTTTAGCTTAGCTCCAAATGCGAAAGAAAACAAAAATACCAAAACGCGTAAAAAAGAACAAAAATAATAAAAATAAAAATAAAACCTAAAAACAAATTTATACACAAGTCCACGTCGGCGGCGCCAAAAATTGATATGAATCAATAATGTTGTAGAAAGTGTTAAGAAAAGGTTGTCGTTCACTCGGACTCATTGAATTGATTTTAGGAAAAATAAAAGATAAATATATATACAATTTATGTCACAAGATGGAGAGAGTTACTCCTAAGACTCATGCGATCTAACAAATTCACAAATAATCAAGAAAAATCATAAATCAATTATAATAGTGCAAATAGTCATATGCACAATGATTGTTGATCAGAACGACTGCCTTGGAAAGTCTGTTCTTCACGATTTCAGAAGTGCAGCAGCAGAAACTGTTTTTCTGGTGATTGATTTTCTCGACTTTCTAATGATCCGTTCTAAGCCAATAGCTTCTCATAATGTTCAAATTTGATGCTGTCAAACATTCCTTGTAAACTGCTCTAGTCCATCTACCTCAATAATCTCGGACTAATGTATCATTTGATCATGCGAGATTTGGCCCTCTAGCCAAATGCAAAACATAATGCACCATTTTAATCTCACTAGCGATTCGAACCCTAAATCAAGCCAATCCACATAAGCTTTGGATGAAGCTTCATCTAGGGCCATGGCACATCCTTTAACATGCGTCATGCTAAAAACACAAAACACCATAATAAGGTGTTCCACAAATTAGACACATAAATAAAACTCATGAAGATTCATCTAGGGCCATGACAATTAACCCGTATCGAACATATGGCTCCTCTCAATCAGTCAATCAATGGATCGCTAGCTGGAATCAAACTCTCATTGGTTGGCCTACTGATCAAGGTCTGTGGGATGCTCTTTGTGCTCCAATTGCCTGACAAATTTGGAAAGCATGATGCGATAAGCTATTCCAAGGAATTACGACAAATCCCAAGAAAACTTTTGAAAAAGCCAACTAGTTTTGGGAAGACATCTACCAAGCCAGGAAAAACAACAAAGGACTGGAAACCAACAACCAACAACAACTGATGGATAATTTATGGAAATGCCCTTCAATGGGAGTGGCTAAAATTAACTTGGATACCAAATGGAATCCTATAACAAAATTATTTGTTTGTGCTCTAATTCTAAGGAATACTCTTGGTTATTGTAGGGAAGTGTGAATCAAACGAGAACACAGACAAAGGTGATCGGTGAAGTGCTAGCGGATGTTGAAGCTAGGAAGTGGGGTTGTCTCGTGGAAGAGCCAAACATAATTGTCGAGGCTTGTAGCAGTAACCTCATCAAAATGACCAATGGACTCAATTGCACAATGAATTGGCGGGCAAAGTCTGTCTGGGATATATGAGTGAGCATGGACCGGTATGGACCGGTTTTCACCTCATCCGCATCCAATTCAATGCACTACGGATTTTAAATTTGGCATATGCATCCAATCCAGATCCAATGGATGCGCGGATGGACGGATTGGATGCGGATAATCCAATGGATTTGTTTTAGTTAAAATTTATAGTAAAGAAAATAAAGCCAACACAAGTAACTCCTTATAAAATCTACATATCCTATACGGTAAAACTTCGAAAAATTAATAGCATTGGGACCAAAGAAAATTATTATTTTAGAGAAGTTATTAATTTATCAAGTTAAAATTTAGCTTATCCAAGCCTTGTTGGGACCAGAGAGTTTTATTATTTTAGCGAAGTAATTAATTTATCGAAGTTCTACTGTATATGTATACAAATATAAAAATGCCATGTACAACATCCCAATCAAACACCTTAAAAATTCCTAAATGATTCATAAGTATTTTCTAGAACTATATAAATAGTTTTAATTTAACGGATATGGATGCCCAACGGATTTTCAAGGTTGCATCCGGGCCCGATCCGTAATCGGTTAGATTTCAAAAATTCCATCCGCATCCAATCCATTAACGAACGGTCCGGGCATCCACCCGCAAAATAAAGGTTAGTCCCGGTTAAATCCGCGGATTACGGGTAAAATGCTCACCCCTATTGGGATAACAAACGGACTGATTTTTTGGGATCAAACCAACTTCAAAAGTCTTTTAAGCTGAGTCTAATCGTGGTGCAAGATTCACTTTCTTGTTGAATCTACGTCACCAAAAACCAACGCCCAGCCGCAATGGGGATCCAAGATTCTACGTCCATACACGCTTTGAAACAGCGCGACACGCAGTTTCAAACATCGCATCATTTATCAACCATTAGATCTCCAATAAAACTAGGAATCCAACGGTCTATTTGGTACTGCGTTTCTTGCTTTTTCCCCATGCAGTTTCAAACCGCGTTTATTGCTTTTTCCACACGCTGTTTGAAACTGCGTCCCTTGGATACTTCCAACTTGGATCCAAGCTAAATGTTGGATCAATTCTGGATCACACCCACTGTAGCTAGATAAACGACACTTCTACGGTTGATAATGTGGGATGTTGGATCCCATTAGAGCCAGCCTTTTAATTTTGTAACTAAGAAAGCAAATCAGGCGGCAATTGCATTGGCTAACAAAACCAATGCAATTTCAACCCGTAGCTATCAAGGAGAACCACCTAGTTTTATCTTTGAACTTTTAGACAGTGACCGATTTGGGAGCTTAGACTCACAACAAAGTCATGTACCTTCCCCTTTTCGGTAATTAATTTTTTTCTTCTCAAAAATAAATAAATAAAGAATGTATTGACTGGTTTTTTGCGTGGTCTTCAAAGCATTGCACTTCTCTTTTCAATATTCTTGTCTTCCTTCCTCTACCATTCAAAAAGAATTCTTTGCCCAGACATTTTAAAATTGTCAGAACTGAAAGAGGTACATTTGAAAAGTGTACTTTGTTCTGGAGTATTATAAAGCAAAAGAAAGAAAAATGGTCTTTTCAAGTAAAAATGTTTCTTTGATCTTAATAAGCTAATTTTTACCACACAAGGACAACCTTAGATTCTTGATTGTAGGGAATGCCGTGATGATAATCAAATAGTATTGAACCTATAATCATATTTTTTGGATTATTTATTATCCCCAAGAACAAAGGACAACACCAAGAACAAGGAGAAGGGATTGCAGTATTACTTTCACATTCTTCTGAAATTTGAAGACATTCAAAATTTCAAACTCTTTCTCATGGCATTGAATGACATTTTCTGCAAAACCCACATTTTCCTTTCTCTTTTCCTTTGTGTAAGTCTCTTATGCCAATAATATCAGTAACACAAGAATCTTTTTGAATCCATGGAAAAGAAGAAGGATAGTAGTACCAACAACTTAGCTCCACTCAGCCAAGAAGCTGAAACTAATGAATGTTTGGTAAGCAGGCTTTGATTCTTCCCTCACCATTAATTGTTTCCAGTTTCTTGCTGTGTCAATCTAAAATGGGTTGTATTTGGAAACTAATACTCTTTGCTTGTATGGTGATGACTATCATAAACAGAACAAAGAAGATCAAAATCACACTGTTAAGAGAAAGAATCAACAAGCTACCAGTCGTCTGAATGACGATGTATCTTCTGCAAGTCAGCATTGCACAAGATCGATCTTTCAATGGCCATATGCACCTCCACCCATTATCTCACAGTTCTCCAGACCCTCTGTTTCTGCCGCCCAACAAACCTCATCCGTCTCCCTGAACCAATGGCACCAACAACAGAATTCCATCACCGATCAGCAAAAACCGTTTCCACAGTCGCAAATGCACCAACCAACCACTCCTTTTTGGCTTCCGCCAGGACCAGGTTTTCCTGTAATTCGAGCACCTGCTCCTTCGGGTTATCAATGCATTGTTCCAGTTGGAACCACAGAAGCTTCGTTGAGACATGACCCACTGGCTTCAAGTCTCAGTTACCAAGCTGGATTCTCACCTCCAATGGGATTTCCAGGTAAGACAGAAGGTTGCTTATTTCTTTGTAGATTACATATTAAGTTGAGTTGCAAAAATATGTATGTGTTCTCAATAGGTACTTGGGACCCTGCATCTTGGTGTGGTCAAGCACAACAATCATACCCACCTTACACATTTCCGGGACCATATGGCTACTTTCAATTAGCACCGCCTGTCTTTCCAGAAACCCCAGTCTCCTTTGGAGGATCAAATCAGAGAGGAATTATCCAACCATCAGCAAAACTGTCTAATAAACACCAGCTGATGTGGGATGCTCAGGTTTGCTTTTTCTAGTTTAAATAGATGTTTTTGTCTGCTTTTGGCTCTCTATGCTGTTTTGTGGAGATGAAAATGCAGTTGAGGTTTAGTGATGATTTTGCAGTCATCAGAAAATGTTCAAATGTGGGCAGCTATTACGAAGGTGCAAACAGAAATGACTACTTACGGAAGCAGGCAAGCAAAACTTGAAGCAGAGGTTTCATCTATCAAGTCGACTCTTGAGGAATATTCTGGTGCTGGAACTGGTACTAATACAGCTGGGCAATCGCTGAAAAGAGGCCGACCTAAGAAAGTGGCTTCAGCTGAAGTTTTGCCCTCCATGGAGGAGTCTCAACCACGAGCTCGTGCGAGAAAGATCGTTTCATGTAAACCGCAATCTGAGAGTATATTTCTACATGGAAAAAAAGAAAGGTTACTCAGCGATAAGGAGAAAACATTTCAAGCTGCATCTGTGGATGGAGCCAATATCCAGCAAGAGACTGATGGGAAAATCTCAGGCATCTCTACCAATACTATTGAGCTTAACGAGAGCAATGCCAAGGTGCCTCTGGATGTCAAAACCACATCAACAATTCATGACCAAGTTAATCAGGAGATTCAAGTTGGTGGGTTCAGCCTCAATTTCACAAAAGAAGTAAACGGAAGTGATTGCAAGTTAAAAAACAAAAAGACTGAATTATCATTTCAGACAGAGCAAGTTACAGGAACAAATAGCATGCTTAGTTCAACCAATTTCAAAGAATCAAAGGGTAATGGAAGCCATGGGTGGGTATCAAACGTTTTACCTGATGATTGTGGAAGAAATCTATTGGAAATAAGATCTCATACTTTCTATGATACTGGTAGTGTTAGTGTTATCAGACAAGGAAGGGAAGTTGTTCCTGGATGGAGTTTCGTGAATGAGGGGAATCCTACAGAGGAGGATGTTGGCATGCTGTTAAGATCAGGCAACGACGAGGAAGAAGATACCAGCACAGGAGATGATGAAATGGCTCACCAAGAATGCATGTGAAGTAGCCGTTGCTTCAAGGGATACAAAGAGAACCTTTGTAGTTAAGCATAGTTAAGCAATCAGATTGATTGTTGGGCACAATTTAAACACCAGCTGATTACATCTTTTCTAATTAATACGAGATGTCTGCTAGCTTGAATTATTTATGTTTGTGAAAGAAGAATGCCTAAATTTTGTAGGAGCCAGACAAGTAGTAGAAAGCATTCCGGAAAAATACAATCATAGTTGGTAACAAATTGTAGCTAGACTTTCAATTTATGACATAAAGTTTCAACGACCCTGTTAATTGCAATTCTCTTTCTTAATCTGGGGTAAGTGGATCTCTATTTTCAAATTTATGTAACAACATATGAACCACATATTCTATGTTAAGACTAAATATCTATGTAATAATAAACGCAGACTGGTTCACAAACAAATTTGTAAAGAAATGATAAAAATAATGACCAAAAGAACTCACCTCCGAGATGTTCCCATCCCCTGATCCCCATGAAGTTGGAAGATGTACCAAGTATTAGTGCAAACTGCAAATGGTTGGCACCTGGAAAGATGAAGAAACAGAGAAAGAGATAGTGAAATGGGTTATTATTTCCATAGGAGAACCTCCTCTTTTATACACTTGGGTAAGATATCTAGATGTTTAACTCTATAATGGTAACCACAATAGCTCATATTCCATGAGCCATAGCCCTAAATTCATCTAACAACTGGTTCCCTCCCACAAATGAAAAATATCTCAATTACGTTGTAGATCCGTGTATGCTTCAACCTTTGTGTGGTTATTAGAAAAATAAGAGTCCTTTTCTTGGTGCCGACTTTAGGTCCCCATATGTGTCTCTCTCGGAGCATGCATAAACTCAGAGTATGAAATATCGGGACGAGTGTGAGAAAGATAAATCAATCTACCCACTAACCTCGATATCTTTCTTTATCCACCGAATACCATCGGTGTTTTCTCCAAGCTTCGATTCTTCCCACCGGTGTGTCAATAGGTTTGCAGCAGCATTCTGTCTCAGCTAGAAGGTTGGCACATCTTAGCAACGGGAGCAAAGGTTTCTTGGTAGTCAATTCCATAAGTCCGAGTGTAGCCTTTAGCTACTAATCTTGCCTTATGTCTTTCAATTGTCCATCGGACTTGTACTTCATTGTGGAATCAGCAAGAGCATCTTCAATCCTTGTAGGTAGATAGATGAGGGTACTAAGTAAATGCTTTAAGAGCCCTAGGATCTAGATGTTAATCAAATGTGTTGCCGTAAATACATTTTTGGCGCATCTAGTAACTTCTAGCAAATGACGATTCTTACGTTCAGCGAGTTGATCCATCTTCAATTGCTGTTGTCTTGATCACGTTGATAAGACTTAAAACATCAAAACCTTGGTTGTCTATGCCATTGCTGTTTCATAACAACTGAGTCTGTTGTAGAGAGAAAGACCGAATCCCATGTAAACTAGAGGTTTTCCACTGTAACAGTGATAGCATGATTTTTGCCCACTTAGAACAAAAACATTCAATATAGGGCTTGAACCTGAGAAAAATATGATACACAGATACGTCTTGTATTGGTGTTATGATCACATCAGTATGGTCTTTAAGCATCAGAATATTTGTAGTCTATACCATTGTTTTCTATAATAACTGAGTTACGACGTAGGAAATCATGATACGGGTAAACAGCACAACGTTCTACAATAAACTCCAATAAACTTGAAGGAAAGTTAACGAAAATGATAAATTCAAGCTGCTCTGAAGAGATTATACTAGATTACACTATTACTGCAGTCATGTGACCATGGACATGCAGGGAGTTCAAAATGCTAAAAAAAAAAAAAAAAAACAGAAATTACAGATAATGCACTACAACATTTTACCTAGGAACTATCAATACCTAATATGAGGAAAGTCCACATTGCAATGTAACACATAGCAAATTAACCTACAGTTTTCACCTGAATTGATTGAAATGCAGAAGTTGCACAAGTAGGGGTGACATCTGCAATCACCAGAACAACATCCCCCTCTTTCACCATCCCCCTTGTCCTTAAAATATCAAAAGTTTTTTTCATGTTTTTATCCATATCATCCGATAGTTCCATATAGAGGGGGGTGACACCCCACTGCAAGTTCAGAGCCATCCTGGTGCTATTATTGTCGGTAAATGCAAAAATTGGTGGGTTTGGACGGTTGCGGGACATAAGGGATGCCATCTGACCATGCCTTGTAAAAACAAAGATAGCATCCACACCAAGATTGTTTGCTGCAAGAAAATTGTAGAGAATGTGAATTAGAAACATACATCACTTGAGACCCACTTTTTTCTTTATGACATACGTAAGGATATTTGTGTAAATTGTGTATATTCAGAAACCAAGGTCATTGGGTAATTAGGGTGTGGGTACTGGGTACTCGTTTATCCGGTTTAGCATTTGGGTACTGGACTGAAAGGCTCCATAGGGATCTTCTTTTGAAGGAGATACAAAGGGATACTTCTGCATCCGGGTATTGAGTTTATTGGGTAATCAGGGACTAGGTACTCATTTGTCCAGTTTAGTGTTTGAGTACTGAAGCATTGACTGCCACAATTTTTTGACAGGCTAGGGTTATGTTTGTCCATAAGGCAAGAAAATTAAAGATAAAAGATACTGTCAGAGGTTTCTGGCATACATTTTCCCTATTTAAAGTTAACTGACTTTCTAATTATTAAGCTATACTATCAAATTCAAAGAAATCTAGTTTTAAGATTCCAAAATATTGTCTTGAGGATAAAGGGCCGCAATGGGAAAACTTCAAAATTTCATTATTCACTTTGTAAGTTGCACAATAAGTTGCAAATCCTGGTCTTTTTCCCCCAACTAGTGCCTTAAAAATATGAGATGTTAGTGTTGGTCTTTTGGCCTAACTTTCCACTATTTATTATGCAGATGTACAAGATTTGTAGTACTGTGTCACAATTGGGAAGGTATATGTTTCCATTTACCTATCCAAGCACCTCTCCTTACTTCATTTGCATGACAACAATGCTGTATTTCTAAGGGAAATCCAATCTCAGTTAACTATCCTATGTAACTTCATGCGTCTGAACCATTCTAACTTAACAGAGGAAACTATTATTTCATTTTGGTGGTACTCCAACTCAAATTTTCAGATCCTAAATGGTGAATTATCAATAAAATGTGAAGATAGAAATAAATTTAATAGATAGATGGCAAGGAGAGCAACATACCCATTTCTACAGAACAATCACAAATTTGCTCAGTAATTCTGTCGGGCAAAGCCACCCCAAGTTGACGCTGGGATAGAAGACTCTGTCGGTTTTCCTCACGGCTCCATAATTCCATGCGCGTACTAGCACTCCGCAAGACAGAAAGAGCCTTGTCTACATAAGATCCAACTGCAGACTCACCAGATAACATTAAGGCATCTGCATACTGCCGAACTACCTCAGATACATCTGCAACCTTATTATTAAAACAGAAACAAGCTGACATTAGTTTATTGAAAAATAATCTAGTTTAGCATGTGCTCATCGCCGAAAAGACAAGATAACTTATTTTTGTGAAAAATGGAGGCCAAGTGTGAATTCTTGTTTGGTCATATTTACAACATATAACTAATTCTAGACAAAACTCTGTTGGGTAGTGCAATTTCTTGTGCCATATCCGCGCTCAAACATACAGGTGTTTAGATGAAGGAATGAGAACCAATACTGGCAGATGGTCATAACTACACCTTCACGGAGCAAGATTAACACATGAAAAATAAAGTTATATGTGCAATCAGTGATTCATCCATCTATAATATGGCCGACAAACCAAGAAAAGACTATAGGGGACAGAGTATTCAGGATATGAGTACTTGAGTAAAGCCTAAATTCTTCAGATCATTTAGGTTCATGGTATTTCAAGAATTAAAATACTGGATAACTGGTATACCTCTGCACGAGTTGGCGTAGGATATTCAATCATCGACTCAAGTAGCTGAGAAGCTACAATCACTGGCTTGTTTAATTGCCTACAAACATGAACAATTTCCTTTTGGACGGATGGAATCTGTTCTAATGGTATTTGAACACCAAGATCACCGCGAGCCACCATGATTCCATCAGAAGCCTCTACAATATCTTCCAAATTGCCAAGAGACTCCAAGCTCTCAATCTTTGCTAAAACTCTTGTGGACCTGTGAAATGATAGTGAAGTAGTTAAGGCTGGGAAGAATAAAAAAGCAAAATAAAAATTAATATCGCAGTTCAGAGGATTTTAAGCTTGTTTTCTTACTCTGAGGATCTTGCGGAGAGGTAGTTCTTCAGATGCTTGATATCATTAGCGTCGTTTACAAATGATACAGCGATAAAATCAACTCCTTCAGAAACCCCAAAGTCGATATCAGACAAGTCCTAACAATCATATAAAATGGTTCAATAACAATACTGAAAGAACAACATAAGTATTATATAAATTTTAAAGTATGCACTTAAAAGGACAAATTTGTGCGCAATGACTTCAATTGCACATCACACATGTCTCAAAATTGTATCTGGCAAAAAATAAACGGTGTCCAAGTGCAATTGAAGTCATTTTTCGATAGCTAATGAGCCAAATACCTATTGATAATGTCAATAAAAGAAGACACGAATATCCAGTAAGAATATCTCATTTGAGTTTTCTTTCTAGCTCATATTCTTAAAGAGATAACAGCAATCATATTGATTTCTATAAGCACGTTAAGACTTTATTGCTTTCAGGGGTCTTCAGAACAGAAGAAAAAAAAAAGAGAAAAACCCAATAAACAAGATTAGGAATTTTCAGAATTTAGGAGTGTCACCTTAGCTGATAATGTAGGTAGGCCAAACTTCTTCCCCACAAGTTTGCCATCTCTCCAGAAGCTTAACTTGGCTCGAGGTAGCAGCAAACCAGGGTCAATGCACTTGCAACTTAAATCATCCCCAATCTTTTCAATGACTTCAAAGCTTGCCATACCTCCATCAATAACTAGTACATCACCCACAGTAATACCTGATACATACGCAATAAACACATACATAAACATACCAACGAATAAGGAGCAAAAACAAAAGCAATTGGGAGAACAATCCCATTTGATAGGAAGCTTAGCTCTCGCTTGCATTATATCTCATACCTTCAGAAAACCTTTCATAGTTGGTTTGAACTGTAAACGGACGATAACCGTCAAACTTTTGAGTGGTAAACAACCAGATAGATCCATCCTAAAGTTCCAATTTAACAAGAAAACGTCAAAATTGAAGAAAACCACAGAGACAGGCACTACAATATCAAACAGTTATGTATGTCTAGCCAGGGGACAACCCACATTCAACAACTCCTTAACACCCAAACCATGGGACCAATCCACCACAACATTTCTTGATCTTTGCTTACAATTCATAGCTATGACACAATGTTCACAAGCTTAAAAGGTATGTAAACAATTACAACAACTCTCCTGGCTGTTTATCACATGATTGTTTCATTCTAACAAAGTAAACTCTGGATCACATTCATAACTATCCCATACAGAGCAATTAAAGACAAAACATACTCTTTTTCATAATAACCTAAATAATAATTGTAGACTTGGAATTTAAGTTCAGAAATTACCTCGGCTTTGACGGAAGACGAAGCACCATGATCAACCATATGCATCTGACTACCTTCTGTATCAATCATCAACGAAATGCAAAACCCCTTTTCTTGATTTAACTTCTTAATATTCCTAATCACATCACAATGCCACTCCCTAGTGTTATGACACATATTCAGTCTAGCAATATTCATCCCTCCTAAAGCTAAACTTTCCAATTGCTCAGCAGAACTACAAGCTGGACCAATCGTGCATATAAGTTTCGTCTTTCTCAACCCCATAAAGCCTCTATCTTTCAATTCTCTCTCAGATACCAAATCCAAGCCTAAAACACCTTCCACAGCAGAACGAGAAAGAACTTCACGTTCCTCCACCTGCTGTAATGCTGAGCGAACACAAACCCTTGATCTAATAATCTTAACTCCAGTTCTGGGAACACGAACTGAAACACCATGGAAACCGTTCCTCAAAGAAAAACTAGGTTTCTTGGCGGAAACTGTACATGATAAGAAGAGAGAATCTCCGACGACGGCCATTGATTCTCTCGGATTATGCTGTTTGAAATGTGAAAGACTAAGCAGAAGAAGATGAGTATGGATGATTTTAGAGTCGCTTTCAGTAGATGAGGTGGTGATATCTACTAATTTGGATGTGTGTTTGCTGTTGAAATCTCCGCCATGTATTTTTGTTTTTGTTTGTCTGAGTTTACGAGGAAAAAGGTACTAGGAGAGCAGATTGAATCTGCGAACAGTAATTAGAAGAAATAAATAAAACCCTAATTTCTGAATTCTTTCGGCGGATTTCAAAATATTTTTGAAAAGGTACAAGTGGGGACTGACCAATCCAAAATCGCCAAGTGAAGTGAGTGTTGGCGGGTGAGAGTTATCCATCTTCTGTTACGGTCCACCAATCACCAAGGTTAAAAATGCTATTAGCAGGTACCTGGATGTCAATGGGTACTGAATCTACTGATCACCTGGAATCCTTGAACTGATTTATTGGAGTCCAGTTTTTTTAGTCCTAAAATTCACGATTTATAAAGGGATACCGATATTACTTGGGGGTGATATTATTCCATATAGGACAAGCAAATATTAACAGATCCTGGCCGTCGGATCGCTCAATTGGTATCACCTCGCTAATAGTGGTATCCCCTTTATAAATCATGTTAAAATTGGAACTTTAGCAAATTTAGTATTTGTGGGGCTGATTAGTTTTTTTTTTTTTTTTTTTTTTTTTACAGAAAAATGGTTTCTCTAGATATGTCGAAATTAGAGAACTCTAGGCTCCATAGGTGGAGTTTCGGTAAAGCGTTACATCTTCATTCCAAGTTTGAATGTTAAGATAATCTAGAATTTGTTGTAAGGGATCTACTTTCCAATTATGCATTATAGCATATTTGTTACAAAAGTGGAGATTTTGGCTGCCCAAATTACATTGGTTCTTAAAACAAGAGTAACAGCTAGAACTTTAAAATTTATATCTTTCGAAGTTATGTTTCCTTCTGCGGTATTGTTCTTGTATCTTTTCTCCTTTGCAGCAGCGTACTTTCCTATTAGCAGCAAGAGAGTAGGTTCTGACTCGCTCTTGAAAGTGATCGAATGTCCACTCCATTCTGTTGCCCACGGGAAAGCTGCGTCTGCTCCATCTCTCTCTAGTTGTTCTCTGGTTGTGCAATCTGCGTGAAGTCCTTTAGCTTCCCTGATGTGTCATGTAGAGTCACAAAGAGTTAGTCCAATACCAGTTTTTGCTCCTGAATTCATCCTTGTTAGGACTATATTGATTTTCATATCCATTAGACCTGTTTGTCCCTGTAATTGATCAGTAGTAACCTTGAGAAAAGTATCATTTAGTGAATTATAGTACAAAAGTTGCATAATATCATAATCTAACCTATGAACTGTCTCATAACTATTCATAAATTTAATGATATTGTTTTTCTTGTTTCACTATTTTTAGTTTCTTTCTTGAAAGTTATGTTGCATCGTACTTTCCAGATTTTCCAAATGATTACACTACACAAGACTTACCAATCTATGCCAAATCCACCTTTGTTGGTGTTTTGAAAACAGTTATATAACCACTCATGAAAGTTGTTAGTTCCATTTTTTATGTATTGCATATCAAAGTTAAAATGCATCCGCACTTGTTTAGCAAACTTATAATCTAGAAACAAATGGGTTAAAGTTTCTGGTTCTTCATTACATAAATTACATCTAGTATTTATGTCTGGCAAAATGGTCGCCATTCTGATACTATTTGGCTGTATGGAATGGGATGCCTTCCACATGAAGATTTTCACTGCAGGAGAAGTATTCATACTCCAAATAAGGTTCCATTTTTTATCTGCATATCCATTTGAGACTTCACAAAGAACTTACATGTTTCTTTTAGAGTCCAATGGAGTGTATCTTCTTGGTTCGCACTATTTAACTGAATTTTCTAAAAAAAAACAATTGTGTATTATTAGTTACCTTTTGTAACTCCGCATTATATGTTTGAGGTCTGCCTATTAGACTCACAGTATCAGGAATCCATAAATCATTCCATATTTCTATACTAGCTTCATTTCCGACTTCCCAAAAACAATATTATTTTTTTAATTGTTGTATGCTTGAAAGCATCTCCTTCCAAATGAAGATTTGCACTGCATAAGAAGTATTCATACTCCAAATAAGGTTCCATTTTTTATCTGCATATCCATTTGAGACTTCACAGAGAACTTACATGTTTCTTTTAGAGTCCAATGGGTTGTATCTTCTTGGTTCGCACTATTTAACTGAATTTTCTAAAAAAAATCAATTGTGTGTTCATCAAAGCATCTAGCCAGTTTTCCTTAGTCCCAAGTATTATTAGTTACCTTATGTAACTCTGCATTATATGTTTGAGGTCTGCCTATTAGATGCACAGTATCAGGAATCCATAAATCATTCCATATTTCTATACTAGGTTCATTTCCGACTTCCCAAAAACATTTTTTTTTTAATTTTTGTATGCCTGAAAGCATCTCCTTCCATATCCAACTATCTTTTCTATTTAGTGAATTATTAAGATGCAAGATGTCAATATTTGGGTAGTACTTAGCTTTGAGAATGGAAGCGCATAGAGAATCAAGGTTCTCCTTTCACCTCCACCCAATTTTAGCTATCATGGCTAGGTTGAAATTCTGAATATCTTTAATTCCTAAGCCTCCTTCTTCTAAAGACTTACATACAGATTTCTAATTTTTAAGACAAACACCTTTCTTACCAATTTCATTTAGACCTTTTTTATTTTTGCCCCACCGATAGTCCCTCTGAAGTTTTGTTAAATCCTTACAAATTTTAACTAGGATTTTCAAACAGTTCATTTGGTAAACATAAAAAGAAGTTGTGACTTTGTTAATCATTACAGTATTTCCTGTCGTATTTAGGTCTACCCCTCTACTGCTTAGCATGTTATTTTTCATTCTTTCCACTAAAGGTTCGAAGCAAGTAATTTTTGATTTGTTAGTGAATAAAGGGGTTGATTATTTTGGATTTATGTTTTTATCGATCAAAATAAAAAAAAATTTTAGGGTAACGGGGAGATGTTACAAAGCCCAGAGTCTAGCCCAGACTGCCAAAGAAATTTTTTTGCCCTCGCAACACGAGATCATTTTTGAACTAGCAGTTCCTAGCCCGTTGGATTAACTAGATGTGACGTTTAAATCGCTCTCCAAGACCGATTAGTCGCCGAGTAATCGCTACAGGCTATATGGCCGAGGCGATTTCTGATTCCAATACATTTCCGATTTTTAACGATTAAGGAGAATGATTTTGCCGATATGGACCGATTTTTGAGCAAAATGAGTTAACGATTTTTCCAAGTTGACCTTGCATGCACTAAAATAAGAAAAGGAAATTTTCGTAACCCCTCAAATGGGATTTATAAAATAGAAAAACCTCTAAATACATAATAAGTACGTTCAATATAACAATATCACACACTTAATTACATGATAGTGTTAAGATTTTAATTTAAATAAGGTGCAAATCATGACTTATGAGCAACAAAATATAAGGCTCTAATAAATATATTCCGAGTATTAGACCGAATTTTGGCAATTTCCAAGTCCGAACTTATTGCTCCTCGCTCCTCACTCCCTAACCGAGTAGGACCGTGGAACGATTTCGACTACTTTAGTTCAACTACAGTTACACCTTTCAAAATTGCTTCCCTAACTATTTCAATCACTGAAACATTTCCATAATCCGTTGTCCATTTTGCTTATAAAAGTATCAAATGAAAAAGTGGGGGTACAACAACCTCACCCAATAATTCGCTTAGCAATCTGTATGGACTAACTCCAATATACTTTTAAGAGAATCAACTAGACAGTTAGACTCAATCTTAATAAAAAGTATATCAATGAGTTATATCTCAATTTCTCGATTCAATACTTACTCAAGCAAATACAAATCTGCGAGTCTAATTGAATACAAGAGAAATTAACTTGAACGGTACCAAAGACCAATGTTCAAGTATCAATCAATTTCAATCAACAACCAAAGGTCGGATTTACCAATAGATTGATTCAACGCACAACTTGTGATATTTCAATTATATAACAAAATATAATGCGGAAAAGAAATAACATAGACACCAGAAGTTTTGTTAACGAGGAAACTGGAAATGAAGAAAAACCCCGGGAACTAGTCCAGATTAAACACACATTGTATTAAGCCGTTACATACACTTGCCTACTACAAACTAACTTCGGCATGGACTATAGTTGAACCCCAATCAATCTCATATTGATCTAAGGTACAGTTACGCTCCTTACGTCTCTGATCCCAGCAGGATACTACGCACTTGATTCCCTTAGTTGATCTCACCCACAACTAAGAATTGCTACAACCCAAAGTCGGAGACTTTAATAAACAAATATGTAACACACAGAAAAGTCTACAGGAATAGATAAATCTGTCTCCCACAGAAATACCTGCGAGTTTTGTTCCATCTTTTAATAAATCAAGGTGAACAAGAACCAAACCCGGACTTATATTCCCGAAGAACAGCCTAGAATTATCAATCACCTCACAATAATCTTAATCGACTAGCGAAAAAAGATATTGCGGAGTCACAGACGATGAGACGAAGATGTTTGTAACTACTTTTCTATCTTGCCTATCGGAGAAATTACTCTGAAGACAATCTTACGATTGCACTCAATCACGATAGAAACAACAAGATCAGATCACGCAACTATAGAGAAAACAGTTCGGTCTGGCTTCACAATCCCAATGAAGTCTTCAAGTCGTTAACCTACAGGGTCTCGGTAGAAACCTAAGTTTAAAGGAGAATCGACTCTAGATTATATAACTAGTATCACATATGAGGTGTAGGGATTAGGTTTCCCAGTTGCTAGAGTTCTCCTTTATATAGTCTCCAAATAAGGGTTTGCAATCTAAGTTACTTTGGTAACAAATCATTCAATATTCATCGTTAGATGAAAAGTTGATTAGATTCAAGATAATATCTTTCAACCGTTAGATCGAACTTAGCTTGTTACACAAATGAAATACACATTCATTTAGGTTTGTGTAACCGTACCTAAACGTGTACACCTAGTTGGTTCAATAGTAGTTAACCAAATGATTATCCATATGAGCACTTTCATATCAACCATATCCATCTTCACCGTAACTAGTTCAAGTGACTCAAATGAACTAGTTGGAGAGTGATCTCATAAAAGTATACAAGACATAATCTAAGCAAAAACGATTTTGATTCACTCAAATCGATTCATGAACTTTATAGCCACAGTTTACAAATATGCATTCCTTAGTTTATCTAAGTTTAAGTTCACGAATAAACCGTTTTTAGAAAATAACCCACTCAAGTACGCATACCGGTATGCATACTTAAATACCCGGATTGAGTTTGTTTTCAGTTCACAAACTCTTGCAGAAATTCACGAGACGTGAACTTCCGGAAGTATGTGTACAGGTACGCGGGCTTTAGTTTCTGTTATCTTGAGCAGCAAAGTACGTATACTTTGGTTCAAGGATTTTGGACTTACACATGTATGAGTTCACATATAATGTTTATATCCATTCCAGGTTATATATTCTAAACTCTCATCTCAATTATTGAAACATTCCTAGAGGATGTTAAATAGAGGTTATTCACACACTATATTTCATCAAAGCGATTTTCAAGATACTGAAATAATCAACATGACTTTCGTCACTTGTAAAGATGAACTTGGCCAAGGCGAAAGCTTACCAACACATATTCCGAGAAATAGATAAGCGAGATAAACTCGGCTGAAAATAGAAAATTGTATAATTGAAGTCTATATAGCAATACGACTTTTGTCTCAAGATAGGAGATAGAGTAGATAGACTTTTGAGTGATAGATAAGTTCAAGTCAAGTTAATCGCTCTACAACTCGGTCGAAAACTCGGAGACTGGATCGGAGCAAAATCGGTCTAAAATCTCCGACACTTATTTCGATCATTCATTAATCTCAAGGATAATTAAGGCTTAAGTTCAATGATTAGCGGCTAAATTGTGTGTTTAGATTCAATTCAAAACAAAGATGAGTACTGATTCATCAGCTTCTGTTCCCGTGACTCCGAAGAAAACAAGTTCGATCCCTCATGTGGATCAACAATTGGGTGTTCTCGATAAGGGTATCACAGATTCGTACGCCAAGATTGTCTCAAACTACAAATCGTTAGATTTCGATTCGTCAAACATGGCAACTCCGTGCTTCAATGGATCTAAAGTATCCATTCGTATATCGGAAGATGAATATCAAAAAAGTGTGAAAGATTGCAAGAACTGCATAATAGGAAGACTGGTGCTGCCGAAGGGATCGGATCCCTTGACCATGTCTAAGATTCATAAAACTCTTACCACTGCTTGGAACATCAAAGATTGGGTGATCTCGACTTTGGGAAAGGGATTCTTCTGCTTCAAGTTCGCTTGTGACGAAGATTTTGCTCTTGTGCGATCTGCAGGACCGTGCAATATAAAACATGGTATCATTCATTTCAGAAAATGGGTTCCTGATTTCAACCCTTAGACTCAAAATCAATCTCTTGCTCAGGTTTGGATTCAAATCTTTGGTTTAAGTTATGAATATTGGAGACCAAAAACCTTGTATGAAATCGCTAGCGCCATATGTGATCCACTGTATATTGATAGGGCTACTACATCAAGAAGCTTTGGATTATATGCTAGAGTCTTAGTTGAGATGGATATATCGGGTAAGGAGATTAACGAAATCAATGTTGTGAGAGAAAAACATTTTTTCGACATTAGAGTAACTTATGAAAAAAGGCCTTCTTACTGCCATTTCTGCAAAATGATTGGTCATGTAGAAGGTTTATGCAAAAAAAAAACAGCTTTATCAGAACAAGGTTGTTGTGATGAACAAGGAGGCGCAAAATCAGACTAAGAAGAATAATGGTCCAAAAAACAAAAAAGAAAATAAAAACAACGAAAAGGGTAACACAAGCAATGTTGAGAAATCCACTAATCCGGAGATCGATCCTTCTGGGGACTCGGGGTCGAATAATATGGTGGTGGAAACAAAGGAGAGTGCTCCACCAACAAAGGAAAAAACTCAGGAAGATAATGATACTGACATATTAACGGAGACTCACATGGAGGCGGCCATTTTTCCAGTAGACAATATGCAAGAGGACGACACAATGAGTGTTGAAACTCTAAGTGATATAGATGAAGAGGAAGAGATAAATGGAGAGGGGATGGTGAAACTGTACACCTCTGATGCGGATGCAGTCGTTACTGCTCAGGCGGATTCTAACGTTGTGCAAGTGCTGGAGACGGTTCTAACATCTCAAACAGGAGTTGAAATGACATACAAAAAACCGGTTGAGGTGGTTGCTGAGGACGCAGCTACTACTGACCAGGAGGGAGTTACGGAGAAAGTGGGGAATATTGACAACACTGCTGAGACAGGGGTGACAGAGACAGAATATAAGGAGATGGAAGTGGTTGAAGCGAAGGCAATTGAGAATACCAAGGCAGAAACTATAGTGAAAGATGTGAATGAGGAGGAGGTAATGGATACAGTTGACACTGTGGTGACAGGAGTAGCAGTTCCTGCGGATGCTAAGAAGCATAATCTTGTTCATGTGGCGGCTAAATCTCAGGGAAAAAAGGACAGAAACAAAACTAAAAAGGAGCCGGTAGTTTCTCACCCTAAACCTCGGACTATGCGTCCAAGGATTGATGCTAACACCCCTCAATGAGAACACTTTACTGGAACTTGCGTGGCTTTGGAAACGCAGATACGCAGATGGTGTTTCAAAATTATTGTAGTAATTTCATCCCGGATTTAGTTTTTATTGCAGAACCATGGATTTCTTTCTCCTCCGTCAAGCCGAGTTACTGGGAAAATCTTGGGTTGAAGCTGGTGGCTCTCAATGATAGGGGTGCTAGGAAGTCGAACTTATGGTGTTTATGTGCTAGTCACATGAAGGTTGATGTAATCGCTAACTCAGTGCAGCTGATCTGTTGCAAAGCTACGCTGGGTGACATGGAGTACTATATTGCAGGTGTTTATGCGGCAACTTCCTACATTGCGCGAAGACACTTGTGGATTAATCTCACTGACTTGTTGAATAATGCTCTCGGGCCGTGGTGTATAATAGGAGACTTTAATGCGGTGTTGGGAGCTCATGAGAAATCTAATGGTCCGCCTCCGAATCAAATCTCATGCGATGAGTTCTTAGCCTTCTCGGAGCTGAATGACCTTCATCACTTGGATACAAGGGGTGCTCAGTTCACCTGGACTAATGGCAGGAGGGGAAGACATAACACGGAGATTCGTCTTGATCGAGCGATCTACAACGACAACTGGCTGGAATCGTGGGACTCTTCGGTCTGCAGCACCTTGCCGAGGCTTAAATCTGACCACTTTCCGTTACTGCTTGAGACGACCAAGGGTGAAAGCTCTTTAGCTTCTTCTTTTAAATTCCTTAGTGTGTGGTTGAACCATCATAGTCTGCGTGATGTGATTACTCGAGTTTGGCAGCGTCAATTCTTTGGTTGCCCGATGTATGTGCTAATTCAAAAGCTGAAAGAGGTGAAGTCGGAGCTGAAGCGCTGGAACAAAGAAGTCTTTGGGAACATTCACCTGAAAGTTAAAAAAACTACTGAAGATCTTGAGAAAATCCAGAATCGTATTGCGGAGGAGGGTTATTCGGATGTGCTGTATTCCATTGAGGTGGAGGCTTCTAAGAACCTGGTAGATGCTCTAAAAAATCAAAAAGATTTTTGGAGAGAAAAGTCGAGACTAAATTGGGTAAAAGATGGAGATGCTTGCACCAAGTTTTTCCACAAGCACGTGAAGATCATAAATGCCACCAACAAGCTAACTCACTTGATGAAAGATGACGTCTTGCTGACCTCTCATGAGGACATTTCTAATCATGTTGTTACTTACTTTCAAAATATTTATGACAATGATAATGTGACCTCTTCTCCTGATTACGTTGAGCAGAACACTCGCAGCAGGGTCTCCCTCGAAGACAATGTGGCGCTTACTGCTCTGCCGGACAAGCTGGAAATCAAAGCGGCAGTGGATGCTATGAATGCTAATGGTGCTCCGGGTCCTGACGGCTTTGGTGGTATCTTCTTTGTTTCTTTCTGGGATATCGTTGGTACAGATGTGATCAGCTCGGTGCAATCTTTCTTCCGTACTGGTTGGTTAATGGAGAATGCTAACCCAAGTAATGTGATCATATTTCCAAAAGATCCGGGAGCAGATGTGATTGAAAAATTCCGCCCGATTTCCCTCAGCAACTTTCATTTCAAAATTATTGGTAAAATCATAGCTACTCGTATTGGTCCAATTGCCTCAAAAATCATCTCTCCTCATCAGCGAGCTTTTCTAAAGGGGAGAAGCATTTTCGACTGCATTAGTATCACGTCGGAGGCGATAAACATGATAGATCACAAGTGCTTCGGAGGTAACATTTCCCTTAAGTTTGATATCCACAAAGCTTTTGATACTCTTAACTGGGATTTCCTTTTGAAGTGTCTCCATGGTTATGGCTTCTGTGATAAAGTGGTTCTTTGGATTAGCGCCATTCTGCATTCAGCCAGACTGTCTATTGTGATTAATGGAAAGGCAATGGGGTATTTCAATTGTAAAAGAGGGGTTCGTCAGGGGGATCCACTGTCGCCTATCCTGTTTTGCTTGGCTGAAGAGACGCTAAGCAATGCGATAGCAACGGCGTTCAGAGAGGGGGCGATTCATCACATCTCTTCTCCGAGAGGTACGATCTTCCCTTCTCATGCCCTTTACGCGGATGATATAATGGTATTCTGTAGAGGCACTAAAAGGGATGTAAAAAACTTATTGCATATTTTCGAGAGATATGGTGATAATTCTGGCCAAATGATTAGTGTAACTAAGTGTACAATCTACTGTAGTGCCCATGCTCACAATAGGATTTCACTTGTTGCGTCTGCTTTTAACATCCCGATGGGAACTCTGCCTTTCCGCTACCTGGGGGTTCCAATCTTCAAAGGCAAGCCGAGAGCTAAACACTTTAGGGCTATAATGGATATAATAAAGCTGAAATTTGCAACTTGGAAGGGCGTCTCGCTTTCGATGATGGGGAGAGTGGAACTTGTTCGGTCTGTCATAGCTAGTTCTGCCCTGTATAGCTTTCACATTTACAAATGGCCTAGATCTTTCATCCACACCTTAGAGCAGTGGATGAGAAACTTTATTTGGTCGGGGGACATAAGCAAGCAGCATCACAATACGGTCGCTTGGGACAGAGTGTGCCTGCCTACTGCGGAAGGTGGCCTGGGAATTAAATCAATGACAACTATGAATGACGCTGCGCTAATGAAAATGACTTGGATTCTGATGACTGGTCATTCAGATTTTGGTTCCTTCGTCAAGTCGCGTTTTGTGGGGACTACTTACAAAAAGTCTTCAATCTGGCATGGCTTCAAAGAGCAATGGTCCATCATCAAGTCTAATATGATTTGGCTGGTAGGTAACTGGAATACTATTGATTTCTGGAATGACATATGGTTCACAGGTATGGATAGTTCGATTGCTGATTATCTGGAAATAGATAGTACAAATCTGGAAAATCTGGTGGCGAACTTTATTGTTCAGGGTCAGTGGAGGCTGCCGGCTTACATGCATGAGTTACAAGGCTACATTCAGCAGATCATAAATGAAACGCCGTTTGCGATGCACATGGAAGACATGCGTGTGTGGAAAGATAGCATCTCAGGGGATATCAACATGAAGGATGCTTATGAGTATCACAGGAACAAGCAGGTGGAGAAGCAGTACTTTAAGGACTTGTGGGCAATTCAAATTCCTCCTCGTCGAGCTTGCACGGTGTGGAAAGTTTTGCACAACAGAATCGCAACTGATGACAATGTGAAGTTCTATGGTGTGGACACAGTTAATTGTTGTGACCTCTGCCCAGTGCCATGCTGTGCTGAATCCCAACAACATTTGTTCTTCGACTGCGTGTTTGCTACTTCGATATGGAACTGGATAAGGAGTTTGTTTAATCATACGCTAGACTGCTCTAATATGCATTCAATTTTCGAATCTGTCATACGCTTCAAGGGTTGTTCGCAGACAAAAAACCTTCTTTGGATTGCGGTAGTGAGTTCCATCTGGTTGATCTGGTTCTGCAGAAAATCCTTGAGGTTTGAACAACATCCTATCCACATCAACATGGCTATCTCTCGTTTGGCTATTCTCATTGCGGAATCAGGGAAAAACAGTGGTGGTTTCTCGTTCTACACATCGGCTGACAAGGCTATTTTAGACGCGCTGGGAGTCGCCAGATTGACTCCTAAATTGCCTAAAGCGGTGATGGTGAAATGGCAGCTCCCAGCTCTGGGTTGGATCAAAGCTAACATTGATGGCTGCTCTATCGGCAACCCGGGGCTGTCGGGTTGTGGGGTAGTTTTCCGGGACGATAAAGGAAGGGTGCAGGGTTGTTTGGCGCAAGGCGTGGGCATCACTGACTCGTTGCACGCGGAGATGTGGGGAGTGATTTATGCACTGCGCTTGGCAAGTTCAAGGGGAATTCAGAGACTTTGGTTGGAGTGTGACTCTCTTTTTGCTCTGCAGGCAATAAAGAATCCGAATATAGTGCCTTGGAAGCTCTTCATTCATTGGAAAAAATGTATGTCTTTTGCTGATTCAATTACCATGGTTTACACTCATGTTTATCGTGAAGGGAATGCTGTAGAAGATTTGTTGGCAAAGCATGGCGCCACGGTGGAATCTCGGTGGTGGCTAAATGCGCCGAACTTTATTAAAAGGAGTTGCGGTGTAGACAATTCGGATTTTCCGTTGTACCGCTTTCGTAATATGTAATTTGTTGTTGAGTTGGTTTTTGTTTTTGTTTTTGTCTTTGTTTTCTTTTCCTTTTTTCTTCTTTCTCCTGTTCTTGGAGGTCAGGCATAGCCCCCCTCCTTCTTTTGTTCCTTTTTAATAAAATGGCGTTTGTTTAATAAAAAAATAAATAATAAATAAAAAAAGATAAGTTCAAGTCTCCACATACTTTTTAGTCGATGAAGTTCTACCAGTTCCTTGATTAGTTCTTCGTCATTGTATGATGAACGTTGTGGAGTCTAGATCTCAATTACACTTTCTATCCTAGTCCGAGACTTAGCTATAGGTAGACTATAAATTAAGACTTATGGTTTTGGAAACTAAACTTGACAAACAAGCTTGAGATAGCAACGCTTGTGAGTTCGACCGAGCAGTGCTCTAACATCAAATATAGAAGTAAGTAACTCTTATTGATTCTATTTCTAGAAACTATTGATCTCTCCATAAAGCTCCAAGGTTCCAAAATGACATATTTTCGCTTTAAAGGAAGGTTGCACAACAACTACACTAGTATTATTTTTAAGATGATTACACGTCAAAAAAAAATTCCTAACACAACCCATAGGAATGGTGAATACTCAATTCCTTGAGCAGCATCGACATTTGTCTCCATTTTTAATGCTCATGTTAATAAGGCAGTAAATCATGGATTCCCATGGTTCTGGAAAGGACAAGCTCTTGAATTACCACCACCGTTAGTATAATCATACACTACTTAAATATAATCTTCCAAAAATAGAAGCACCTTATAACTTAATCAAACTCCTACAAATTATTGTTAATCGTTAATAGTAAGATTCATGCTGGATTATTATTATCATTACCTCTAATTAAAAAATTTCAAGCGGAAAATACCATGGGGATGAGAATTATTTCGATAAGAGATTGTTTGTCGGCATTATTGCTAAAAATAATTTTGAAAATCGTAAACATATATTTTTTGATGAAAATCACAGATATATGAGTATATAGGTAATAAATATTTTAGATTTTTCAAAGAACGTGAAGTAATTGTCTAAATATGTTGTATTCGATCCACTGTAGTAGTGTAAGTGATGTTGTAATTAGAATTTTGAATTTTCATAACTAGAATTTGATGGATTCACATTTGGTAAAGTTTAGTAGTGTTTCTTAGGGGTTTCTTGATTAAATTGAAACTAATACTCCCTCTGTCTTTTTTTATTTGTCTTAATTTCTACTTTGGTCCGTCTTTTTTTATCTATCCGCTCTGTTTATAGACATATTTTTCCCTTAAACTATCAGAAATACCGTTTCTTTTTTATCATCATAAAATCATTTTTGATATAAACTTAATTCAAAATCTTAAACATTATCACCATATATATCTATTCAATATAGTTGTATTAATCGTTATTCCTTTTTTAAATAAAAATATTTATGGATATATATAAAATTCCTAATAAAACTTCTACTTATTCTTACATAATTTTAGTTTTGGTAATAATATAACATTAAATGGGGCTAGTCAAGGGTTAGTTATGACATTTTATAGGATTTCCTTAATATTTTGACAAAGTCAGTTAGGACTGTTAATTAGAGACGGAGGGAGTATCGGGAAGAGATAACTCTGGTTAAACCCAAAGTTCAGTGACGTCACATCTAGTTAATCCAACAGACTGGGAGCTGTTAGATCAAAAATGATCTCGCGCCGCAAGAGAAAAATATTTTTCGACTTCCAACAAATAATCCAAACAGTTAGACTCATAAACATAAAATCTAATTCTACAAGAAATATCTACTTGGTTATCCTCCCGGAGATCCTGACTGATAATATTGGGTGGTTTATCTTACCAGACCTGATATCTTACACTACTTCTTGCAAACTTTTCAATCCTATCAGCGGCATATTGTTACAAGACTTTTTTTGAGAAGAAACAATACACGAATTAATACTAACAAGCATAAATTTGAATTCAAAAAGAATATGTTGATTTTCCCACTTGAAACTCAAGACATCTCCATTGAAACTATTAACTACAGATTAATTATCACTTTCAATGATAACATTAACTAAGTTCAACTCATGGATCCATTGAATATCACCAAAAGCACTACAGCTTCAACTTGGGATATCTGTGGCTACTGCTGAGAAGGCCATTGACCCTAAGAAATTTCCTGCAGAGTTATAGCCAACTAAAAAAAAATCCAACATTAGTATAACTAACTTTCACAAAATCATCCTATCTATTTTTATCCAGTTTATTGGGGGTATAATCCATTGATTTATGATGTTTTTATCATGTCAGATTGGACTTTAGTGACTGGATTATAAGAGCTAATATAAAGCCTGACTCTATGGATGATGCTAATGGAATGATCCAATGTGTTTTAAAACATATTTTTACTGGCTTTCCAGGTGTGCCAAAGACTGCAAGCAACGATAGAAACTAATTATTTATTTTGAGATTCAATGGAATTAGGGTTATTAAACCAAGAAGTAACTCAATCCTTCATATTATTGTGATATTTTTGAAAATGATGGAGAGATGCAAAAGTACCAAACCATATAACTTTAGAACATTGGCATTGTAGGAGAAGGTGGGTGCAAGTTTCATCTTCTTTATAGCATACATGGCATCTGGTATCAATTTTTCTATTTGTTAGAGCACTGCTCGGTCGAACTCGCAAGCGTTGCTATCTCAAGCTTGTTTGTCAAGTTTAATTTCCAAAACTATAAGTCTAGTCCACTTATATCTAAGTCTCGGATTAGGATAGAATGTGTAGTTGAGCTTTAGACTCCACAACGTTCATCAATTGAAGATGAAGAACTACTAAGGGGAGCTTGTGGAGCTTCATCAACAAAAGGTATGTGGAGACTTGAACTCATCTATCACTCAAAAGTCTATTTCTACTCTATCTCCAATTTGAGACAAAAGTCGTATAGCTATATAGACTTCGATTATGCACATTTGATATTTCGAGCTGAGTTTAACTCTCTTATATATTTCTCGAAATATGTGTTGGTAAGCTTTCGCTTTAACCAAGTTCATCTTATATTCTTAACGAAAGTTAAAAGATGATCATGTGAAAATCGCATGGTAACATCTTATATGATTTGTGTGGGACAACCATTTGGTGCAGACTCAGAATATTTCGTATTGATCATTTGATCACTTGAAAATTGCTTTATCTATTGTCGTCTTCTAAGAATGTTTCAATGATTGAAATGGGAGTTTAGAAAAAATTAACCATGATTGGATATAACACAGTATGTGTACTTGTGTGCTAACTGTTGCAAGTTATTCCAAGTCTGGAAATCATAGTATGCATACCCGTATGTGTACTGGTTTGTTAGTTGAAGTCCAAGAACTTAGTATGCATACCTGTATGCGTATCGGCATAAGTTCAAGTCCAGGAATTCAACTGAGTTTGGTGGTGTATGACAGTATGCATACCTGTTCGTATACTGGTGAACCCAAACCAAATCCGGCTACTTAGATATGTGTACCCGTTTGCATACTTGAATAGGTTATGTTCTAAAATTGGTTTGTTCATGAACCAATACATTATAAATAAGGGATGCAATCTTTTGCAAACCGTGGCTATAATGTTCATGAATTGATTTGAGTGAATCAAAATCGATTTTGCTTCAATTGTATCTTGTATACTTCTATGAGAATATAAACAATTGAACAACTCTATAACTATTTTCATTTGAGTCATTTTAACTAGTTGTGTTAAGATGAACAAGGTTGATATGAAAGTGTTCATATGGCTAACTTCGGTTAACTATTGTTGAGCCAACAAGGTGTACCCGTTTAGGTACGGTTACCCATATCTAAATGAAGACACTTTTTATTTGTGTGTAACAAGCTAAGTTTGATCTAACGGTTGAAAGATATTAGCTTATTGAGTCCAATCAAGTTTTCATCTAACGGTGAATATTGAATACTTTGTTACCAAGGTAACATTGATTGCAAACTCTGATTTGAAAACTATATAAAAGATAACTCTAGCAACTGGGAAACCTAATCCCCACGCCTCATGTGTGATACTAGTTTCCACTAGAGTCGATTCTCCTTTAACCTAGGTTTTTCCTAAAACCATTATAGGTTAACGACTTAAAGACTTCATTGGGATTGTGAAACCAAACCCAATTATTTTCTTTGTAGTTGCATGTTCTGATCTTGATTTATTCTATCGTATTGGGTACTATCTTCTCTAAGATTTGATCGAGATTTAATCTACGATAGGCAAGATAAAAAGTAGTCACAAACATCTTCATCTCATCGTTTGTGATTCTACAATATCTTGTTTCACTACCATACGATTAAGATTATTGTGGGGTGATTGATATTACTAGGTTGTTCTTTGGGAATATAAGTACGGTGTATCAATTGGTTCATGTTCACCTTGATTTATCAAAAGACGGAACAAAACGCATAGGTATTTCTGTGGGAGACATATTTATTTATTCAATATACTTCTCTGTGTGAGACATGTATATTTGTTTATCAAGTCTTCGACTTTGGGTCCTAGCAACTCTTAGTTGTGGGTGAGATCAACAAAGATAATCAATTACGTTGAGTCCTGGTGGGATTCAGAGGTGTAAGGAACACGAATGTACCTTGATCAGTGTGAGATTGGTTAGGGCTCAACTACATTTCATCCCGAAGTTAACTTGCAATATGCTAGTGTCTGTAAAAGCTTAATACAGTGTGGTGTTCAAATCTGGACTAGGTCCCGGGGGTTTTATGCATTTTCGGTTTCCTCGTTAACAAAATTTCTGGTGTCTGTGTTATTTATTTTCCGCATTATATTCATTTATATAATTGAAATATCACAGGTTGTGCGTAGTTCAATCAATTAGATAATCCAATCTTTGGTTGTTGATATAAATTGATTAACACTTGAACATTAGTCTTTGGTAACGTTCAAGTTATTTCTCATAATAATCATGCTCACGTTCTATCTGTTTGATTTGATGATTACATTGAGAAACAAAGATACAACAAAATATTTCCATTGATTGAGACTGACTTTCTAGTTAATTCTCTTGGAATTATATTGGATTTTTGTCCATACAGATTGCCTAAACAAAATATTGGGTGTGGTTGTTAGACCCCTGTTTTTTCAATTGGTATCAGAGAAGGCAACCGCTATAAACCTTATAAGTTTGTGATTGACTGATCCTCAAAGTCTGTCCTTATGGGAAATTACTTTGGGAAACTTGTTCTGGGCATCTGTAACACACGCCAGATTTCCTTAAAGATTGTTCAGAGAATATTATCTACAAGACCTCTGGTCTCTCTAGATTATCTCGTTCTGTTTATGGCTTTGGAAAACTTAAATGATGAGAAACTGTCTTAAGGAAAAAATAAGAGTTTTTCTAAGAAAAATCGTTCGAGAAAACATGGTCAAAGCTCAAGGATATGGAATCTCACTGGATTATTTCTTAATCTCTTTGAGGAATATTATCATGATGGATCTATTGACAAAGATATATTTAAAGCTTTTGAAGGCGTTTTTAAATTCTTAGAAAGACTCAATTCGATTAAGGAAAAGTATCGTTCTGATAAAAGTTTTGTACCTGTCAAATCGTGTACTCATGATGTACGAACCAAGTTTACTACCAACTCATGTGAAAAATATAAAAATATTTCTGGTGAGTCTGGTTTAGGTTCCAATTGTCGGAAAACGCCATTCCTTGGTCATAATAAAAAGGAGTTAAAATTTTCTATTAACCATGAGTATCATCATTACTATGATTATACTTCTAGTACTTTTCACAAATATCAACTGGAGACGTTGCATGAGGTTCAATCTGCACATCTAGCCTCTTGGTAACAAGCTTGGATCTACCCCATTTGTATATATCTTGAGATTGGGCAAGTAACATCTTGATTTATTTTGTATTAGAGTTAATTTGCTTTTAATTTTTATTTTGGAAAACCTCCTTGGAAGATTTATTCTCTATCTATCTAACCGAGGTTAATTAAAGTGATGTAGTTTTTCTACTATCCTTTTTACATCACTATGATTCTTCACAGTGTGCGAACCTTGGTTGTTGAAAGTTTTTAGAAATCTTATTTCCCTTCTGTGGATCGCGGTTCATGAACGGGTCCAAGACCATCAATGAGTATTAAAGAGTTGTGGTATGCGTACCATTCTTCTTCCTTCTCTTGTCCACGTATGAGAACATTTCTAGGGTTCATGTGTCATCTCCATTAAAACATCTTTGGATATCTAAGGGAGGCAAAGGGTTTTATTAATCTTCAAGAAGCATATCAAGTAATTTTTTTCCTTCTTCTTCTTCTTTAATTTTTAGATCTCATGGGAAATTTCAAGGTTTCAAAGAAGGTTTCAAAAAAACTTGGATTCATCTTCTTCTAGAATGATTATACATAAAAATCAAGATGCTATTAGAATTAGATTTATCAATGATTCTAGTAGTAAGATATTTGAGAGGATTTCTTCTAGTGTGTTTATTCTAGAAAATAAATTGGATATGGTTAGTGGTCATATAGAAGATTCGGTTTGCTTTGAAAAATTTAATCTTGGAAACATCTTTAATGGTCTCTGTGAAGGGTTTGACACTCTCACAAGAATCTTCTATGCTAACATCCATGATGTTGATCTTGATAACATGGAATTCAATACCATGATAAATAGAGAAAGGATTCTTGTTAACAAATACTTGGTATCAAGGATTACCAAAATTCCTTTTGGTAATTTTCTCCTTCCTAGACCAAGGGAAGAAAGACCATCTTATGAAACCATTTCTAAAGATCTTTGTGGCAAGAGTGTTAATTGGATTGAAGGGAAATTTCCCACTAATTATCTTAGTCTTGTTTTGATGTCTTTTGGAAAACTTGGTATATATAATCTTTGTCTCTCCATAATTGAGAACTCTCGGTGGAGTCGTGAGTTTGAGGAGTTAGTCTATTTCCTTGTGTTATAGCATTGCTCGGTCGAAATCGCATGCGTTGCTATCTCAAACATGTTTTTCAATATTAGTGATCAAAACTATTAAGTCTTTGATTTTTAGTCCACTATAGCTAAGGTTTCGGACTAGGATAGATAGTGTATTTGAGCTCAAGAACTCCATGGTGATCATCATACAAGACGAATGACTACTCAAGGAACCAATGGATCTTCAACGACTAAAAGGTATGTGGAAACTTGAACTTATCTATCACTCAAAAGTCTATTTACTCTATCTCCTATCTTGAGACAAAAGTCATTTTGCTATATAGACTTAGATTATACACATGTGGATATTTCGAGATGAGTATATCTCGCTTATCTATTTCTCAAAATATGTGTTGGTAAAGCTTTCGATTTAACCAAGTTCATCTTTACCTAGTGACAAAAGTCATGTTATGTGTCAATCATTTTAGAAATCTCTCTGACAAAAAATAGTTTGTGAATAACAACTATATAACGCCCTTTGAGAATGTTTCAATGATTGAAATGAGAGTTTAGACAATATAACCATTGGAGGATATAAACATTATTGTGGTAACACATATATGTATAAGTCTTATTGCTTGAACCGAAGTTTGCGAACTTTGTTGATCAAGTGAAACCGGAGTAGTGCGTGAGCTCAGTCCACGAACTTAACATACAAACTCAGTCCACAAACCCAGTCCGCGAATTGACGAAGTTCTCGAACCCGAGATTTTTTTCTGGAGTTTGTGAACTCCGTCCGGGAACTTAAGTCCGCAAACCCAGTCCGCGAACTTGAGTAGGTTATGTCTAAAAATGATGTTTGTGAACTTATCTTAATAAACTAAGGAATGCTATTGAAAACCGTGGCTTTATAGTTCATGAATCGAATCGAGTGAATCACATCGTTTTTGCTTCGATTGTGTCTTGTGTAGTACATAAATATCTAAGCAATTGAAAAACTCTCTAACTAATTCATTTGAGTCATTTGGACTTGTTATGATAAAGAAGAATATGGTTGATATGAAAGTTATCATATGGCTAACCATTTGGTTAACTACTGTTGAACCAACTAATGTACAAGTTTGGGTACAGTTACGCAAGCCTAAAAATGTCAAGTACATGTGTGTATAACAAGCTATGTTTTCTATCTAACGGTTGATAAATATTAGCATGTATCTAATCAGGTTTTCATCTAACGGTGAATATTGAATGCTTTGCTAACATCGATTGCAAACCATGATTTGAAGACTATATAAGGGAGAACTCTAGCAACTGGGAAACCTAATCCCCACACATTCTGTGTGATACTAGTTGTTCTAAGCTAAAGTTGATTCTCCTTTAACCTTTGGTTTTCTTCTTCTAAAACCAGGTTAATGACTTAAAGACTTCATTGGGATTGTGAAGCCAGACCGATACTACTTTTCTTGTAGTTGTGTGATCTGATCTTGCTTCTTCTATCATACGAGTACAATTGGAATAATTGGCTTGATATTTATATCTCCGATAGGCAAGATATAAAAGTAGTCACAAACACTTCGTATCATCGTTCGTGATTCCTCAATAATCTTCTTCACTGCGTCGATTAAGTTTATTGTGAGGTGATTGATAAAGCTGAGCTGTTCTTCGAGAACATAAGTCTGGTTTTATAAATTGGTTCCTGTTCACCTTGATTTATCAAAATACAGAACAAAACTCATTGGTTTATTTGTGGAAGACGAATTTATCTATCCTTGTAGACTTTTCTGTGTGATACATATTTATTTATTAAAGTCTTCGACTTTGGATCGTAGCAACTCTTGGTTGTTGGTGAGATCAGCTAAGGGAATCAAGTACGTCGCATCCTGCTGGGATCAGAGACGTAGGAGCATAACTATAACTTGGATCAGTGTAAGATTGGTTGGGGGTTCAACTACAATCCAGATCGAAGTTATCTTGGAGTAGGCTAGTGTCTGTAGCGGCTTAATACAATGTATGTTTAATATAGACTAGGTCCCGGGGTTTTTCTGCATTTGCAGTTTTCTCGTTAACAAAATTAATCTTAGGCTCGCTTATGGTTAATTTTATTGAATATTCTTTTTGGATTCCAAATTCATACTGGTATGTGATTTGTTGAGTCCAAATAAATCCTTCCTTTCTTTTGAAATTAAGGTTGCTCTTGTTGTTCCTTTGGGAATGACATTTTATGGGGGAGAGTTCTTTGAACTTGTGCTTAATTTCCAAATCTTTGTGGGGAGTGCGGCTGTGGAATATTATAGGGGTTATCTTGTATCTTTATGAACTCCTTGATGAATGAATTTAGCTTTGGCTTTATTATTGCATCTAAACAAGATGATATACATTTACCTTTTTTCATCAAATGTCTCTTACGAAAATTTCATTAAGATCCCATTCTTGTACCTTTGCTAATTTTATTGACAAAAAGGGGGAGAATTAATATGTAGTTCACACTACAAATACATATGGTTTTTGGATCATTATGTAAGGGGGGGGGGGGGTTCAATGTGAGATGGAGTATTGACTAAGGGGGAGTGAAGTATCACCATAGTATTGTTGTTAAAGTTGTGATGCAATTGGAATTTGATGTTGTGTAATGATACTATGACACTGTATAACAATGATTGAGAACTCTTGTTTTCTTGTTGTTATAGCTATGGATTTTCAACAATGATGATGCTAAACTTACAACCTTTGGGATCATTGGATTACTTAGAAGTGACGAATATTTCAAGTATTGTTGAAGATTAGACGACATGTGGAATAGGAGCTACAAAGTGTTAGAGCATTGCTCGGTTGAACCCACCAAGCATTGGTATGTCAAGTTTGGTTGTCATATTTTAGTGAAGCAAATCTCATTTAAGAATCGCTTGATTTAAATGTACTAGAGTCAACTTAGTATACATTAGCTTGAAAGTATTAGGGTGAGACATTACAAGTATTGCGAAGACTTGAAGAAGTGCGGAGCTACAACGACAACATCATACTTTCACTTGAGGTTAGTGATATTTGACTTGAACTGTTTCATTCCCTAACGTATCTTTCAAGTCGTGCATATTGAAAACATAAAACTTCGAAGCATGAACACTCTTTATAGACATAATATTAAGGAATACAATATGAAGTTTCTTGCTTAACCATTAAACTTTGTATATAAGACATCGACGTAATTGTATGAATGCTATTGTGATTATGTATGGGTATGAGGTGAGGATTTCATCCTAGGGAAAAATGTTTACATGTGTTCTAAGGAAGTAAGTTCATTATATGTGTTGTGAACCGAAAAGGAAATCGCCAGGTGTTATCGGGATGTTCTACATTGCATATCTTATGAACGACCAATATGTGTGATTAGTATAACCACTCATGACTTGTTTATGTTCTTGGTAAAACTATTCACATGAGGCCGGACTTATGTTTTGGTATGACTTTTATAAGTGAAACCAATCTTAAGTAATCACCTGGGGTATGATCGGGTTATGAGTGTCTGAACTTATTACTGGAAAGAGGGGAACCGATCCTAGTAAGAGGTGCAGTGCATCATAAGGGGAACTGATCCTTGTATGAGGTGCATCAAGGTTTATGGAAGAAAGGGGAACCGATCCTATGAACATGTACAACACGTTTTTGGGAAGGGGGAACCGATCCTATGGACATGTGCAATGCATACAAGTTAGATACAAAATATATGTGGGGAACTGATCCTAGTACCTAGTCAGCCGTATATTTGGTAAGCTAGTACAACTATGCACAATACTCACATGGAGATAGAACCAAAACTTGTTTTGGTAGAACCGTAAACCCATGAGTTGTTATTGAGTGGAACTTGATCAATCACATAGTTCTTGAAAGTCAGATGAACCAATTCTAAACTTGTTTGGAAGTGTGGTAAATCGGTTTCAAGTGAGCAAGCATGGAAAAGACTTGCAAGAGTAAGATGTCGTCACACTTTAAACACGGTGCATTAATTCTTACTATATATTGTTCAAAGATATTCCTTAACGGCTAAGAAGGAAGTGAATCCCAAGATCGAATTTAAATAAGTTAAGAATCTTTTTAATTAAGGGTTTTTAATTATATATGGAAAATAAGAATTAGTAATGTGCATTTGATAATTAACGATTTTCCATCGAGATTTCGATCATATTTTTGGACAGTGCATTCACAGGAATTATGAAAACCGAATTTGGGTTAATATGGAAAAATATCTTGAGTATATTTTCGGTTTTGGAAATTCCTTGGTGTCCAAACTTCCTTGTCTATAAATACTTTGAGTTTGCATTTCTAGCAAACTAATCTTGCGTAACATTAGACTTACTCTTTTGTCTTTGTTACTGGTGAAGCCACCTATCGGATATGAGAGTAATCTAATTAGGTGAAATCTCTTACGTCCGCTCAATTTAAAGTCTTCTTTGGGATTGAGAAGATCTAGCGCGACCCATTGGTGGGAAACTAGATATTGCGGTTTATCTTTAGTTTTCATATTGATTTGATTGACTAACGGTGGTTGAACTTTGATTGCACCTAGTTTGTTTATGCTTGAAAATCTTCTCTTCTGATATAAGATTCACTCAAACTAGTTCAAGGTTTCTACAGGGATCTTTAGACTGATGTTAGATCTAAAGACGATCTTGTGATAATCCATTGTTAACAGACTCCGTTTTGTGTGTGATTGATCACAAGAGATTCAAGTAGTTGTGTGCAGGTGTTTATAGAAGATCTAAGAAGATTTGAGGACAAAGAAGATATTGAAGATTTCTGACTTGGTTTTTCCAATCTTTAGTGTGCACAATACTTGTTTGGGAAAAAGAGGATCCAATTAATAATCGGTTTATCCTTGTGGTAGATTGGATTGATTAATTTAGGAATATCGGCATCAATACAATTCCTTGTGATTAAAGGTATTGATTGGATTAATCTTAAAGATTTCCTTTGGGTGATTGAACATAAGATAGATCTTGGAACCTGGCAAAGGATTTTATGTTAAGATAAACAAGGGAACCTTTGGGAAACTCATATCACTTGGTTGAAGAGAGTTGATACCAAACAAATTTGTTATTCGTATACTGTTTGGAATTCGAACCAAAGGAATTGGTCCAAGTAGTGACTTGTTTACAGGTTGGAGGCGTGGGAATACAGACGGAACTAGGTGAACTATAGGTTTAGTTGCTTGGTCTCAACTATACGAAGTTGTCTAAATTTGTATAGCGTCTTAATCCTGAGAGTATTCAATTCTGGACTAGGTCCCAGTTTTTTTTTTTGCATTTCCGGTTTCCTCGTTAACAAAATCTTGCTGTGTCATTTACTTTATACTTCCGCATTATAATTGTTTTATTATAATTAAAGTAAATTGCACAAATGTTAATTCCTATTTACTTGATATGTGAATCCTATTGAGTTTGGTTAATTCCGAACCTTTGTATCAAGTAAACACACTTTGTTGTTGCATTGGCTCGATCTCGTATTCATAAACAATCACACAGAGTGTGAACCAATTTGTTGTATTATCTCGACTCAGTCCATAGACAATCACTTTCGGGGAAATGACTTATAGGAAGGAAAAGTAATAGCTTGATGTATATTTGGGGTACCCTCGCCTTTTCAATTGGTATCAGAGCAGGCAAACACGAAAATATCTAACAATTTGTGTTTGGTGCGATCTATCCTATAAGAATTGAATCCATTTCTGATTTAGTTAACGTTAAGCAAGAGTATGAGTACTTAAAGGTTGAATATGTTACTACTTCGTTGACTCATGATATAGGAGTTGCGAAGACATATGTGTCTTTTTCTGATGAAAAAGAAGATTCTGATAAAGAGTTGGTAAAACTCCTAAAGCCTATAAATTCTCTGTCTTCTAAACTGATGATTTTAAAGACAAAGTAAAATCTTCTTAAACATGAGATCAGAAATAAAGACATTCAATTGGATAGTCTGGCTGAAGAGAATATGAATCTCACTGTCAAATTAGAAGATCTTGTGAAATCTCTTGATAAAGAGACAAGTCCAATGACTCTAACAAATGATGTTGTTGTATTAGTCACATCTGAAATAGATCAATATGATGGTAGTTTACCGAACTACATCAAGTCAGAAGAGGATGAGAAACAAGCTTCTATATCTACTGATGATCAAATAAAATCTTGTCCAAAGGAAACTTTGAACTAATTCCATGACAATGATCTTAAGGAATACACTTTTCAGTCACTTGACAGGAAACTTATACTTCTTCAACATACAGTGGTAAAAATCTTGAAGGAAGTTTCTTGTCTTAAAAAACTGAAAGATCATTCCTCAGTAGAAAGACAGATTATTCCACAACCCTACAAGATCAACTCAAAATCAGAGGAAAGAGTTGAAAATATCTTCTGGAAGAAGATTCCTCCTCATCCATATCGAAACAATTCTTGTTTTGATAAAGAACGATTCCAGAAGAAAGGGAAAGAGAGAATCTCTGCCAAAAGAAACAATGAGGGATACCAATAATTGTTTCAGATAATCACACTGATGTGAATCATAAGGAAGTCTTTAGAATGAGAAAACCTTATGAAAATCTCATTTGAAAGAATTAAAAGAGATCTATCAGTCTTTGAAAATTCTCACATCAGTACAATTTCTCCACATGATCATATCTCTAGAGTTAGAAAAGATCATCGTCTTGGGAGAAAATATATTGGAAGAAATTTCCTAAAAGAAACATGGACTATGTTTCTGATATTCAATATAAGCTTGAAAAAACTTATTCCGATACAACCTAGTTGTATCAAGATTGTGCATTCTCATCCGCTTCTGTACTCGTTTTTATGGATGGGAATGGCACAATAAATCTGGAGCATATGTAATTTGTGTAATTGATTATCATAAAATTGTAGGTTTTTATGGATAGTGGTAAATCCAAAAAACGTTCATCATGATAAGTTTTATTTGGAACCTTTGAATAAAACTAAGAAAGTTCAGACAAAAGGAAACGAAATATATTCCTTAATATTTTCGGATTCTACTTATTTCGGTCCGAAAAAGGTGTCTCCTTTTAAAGAAAAAATATTACTTTCAGTATATTGATTCCCTGATCAACCATCTTATATATAACCAAGCATGCCTCCAATAACTCGCAGTGTCTCAAAGACTAATAAGCAGGAGGCTCAAAGAGTTAAAGATTGTCAAGGAATCAATACTGAGAAGAAGAAAATAAGCAGATCAAAAATCATGTCTGATTATGATTATGAAGGTTCGGTTGGATCACAAGATAAGTCATGTCTGTTAGCCTACAATCTACAAGATCCAACCAAAACCAAGTGGGTTCGTTCTGATAGTATGATTGACTATATCCATGGTTTTGAAGAACTAAGAACCAATCTCATATTAACTATTCGAAATCAAGATTGGCTCAAGGATAAGATTGAGGAAACTAAAGCTAGAATAGCTGACATGAAAATTCAAGTTGAGAAGCTTGAGAAACAGGAAGTGGTGGCAGACAAGTCTCTTGAGACATGCTTTAATAGTTTGAACACTGAAGAAACATCGGTGAACAACAACAGCACCACTAGAGATTAAGTTATATGCTGTAATACTTAATCTAGAAAAATAGACATCAATTTTTGATTGCTTTTATTGATTGTATAAGTCTATTGAATAAAAACTATTATGAATAAAGTTATTTGATTTATAATTTTTCTTGTGATAGTTTTTGATTTATGACGAGGCGTAGAATCTCGCAAAAATAAATTTCTCTACTTTTTACACTAGCAAGTAGTATAATGTAAGCAGGATCGTCCCAAGGGAGGTATGAAGTTTCTAGTTGTTAAGCAAATACTCTTAGCAAAGATGATTGTGTTGTCGAAAATCTGAAAATAGTAAATTGTATTCAAATATGAGATGTAATTGATTAAAGGTTATTCTAGACCACGGAATACAGACCAAATTGATATATAGCCAAGTTCTTCACATTATCATGTTACTAACAACCCTAGAATAATTAGTACGCTCAACTATTCCGTTATTATCTCCTAAGCTCACCGGATACGGAAGCGCTCGACTACCGGTTCCTCTACTTGCCAAGTTTCCTAGAGGTACGCTTACTAGGTGTGACTTAAACAAATTCTCTAAGTTTTGTGAGATAAGGTTGCTCCTAGTGATGAACTCAAAAGCATGAATCACCTACTAGTGTTGATTTATACATATGGATACTTAAAAAAGTCCCATCATCAGTACCCACATATTGCTACTTGTGTTTATCTTCTCTAGACAATTACGGGTCGAAGAAAATCTAAACTAGCAAATAGATTAAGAATTAATGATTCAATTTCGAACTTAAACCCTTAACAAATAATCCAAAAACAATAATAGCATAGTAGAAAATCAATCAATAACATAAATAAATGCAATAGAATAAGTTATTTCATATCAAATATAGATTCATATTTCGGGCTTCGAAATCGCCCTTAATCAAAGAGAGTTTTAGTTACTCATAAATATGGAGTTCATCATCAAATATAATAAATAAAATAATGAAGATGAAAATAAAACAAGGAAGCAAACCCTAGTTCCAGCTCTCTGCAAAACTCCAAGTAGAATAGAAAAAATACGTGATGTCCAAAGTTGTAGAAATCCTCCCTTTTTGTAGCTTTCTCTCTTCAAACTAGGTCATAACTCAAAAGTCCAAGTCCAATATATCAACTAAGCCCATATAATTCATGTGTGAGAGTAGCCCAGTAGAAAACATGCCCCAAATCGAGTCACCGGAAAACTGGTCAGGGTGCAGGAAGTTGGCCGGAACTTGGCTGTCGGCGCCAGAATCCGGTCGCCGCCACATTTGTTACTGATGAAGATACAAACTTATCCACTTGGTCATATCCTCCACTCTGCTTATAATCTTCACCCATTCACAGCCTGCAAATCTTATCCATTCCCCTAAGTCTCCTGTCAGTTCATATCAGCAAGCACCTGCTCTTCTTGCTGTCTTCGTAAGTTCCCTTTTCTGCAACAGCTGCACTCCACAACCTTGTACTGCGGCTTCACTCACCAACACATCTGATCCACAGCTCCATAAAACATGTTGATGTCAAAAACGTCACTTAGCCTCTGCCGAATCCCTACGCATAGAGCCATCGAACCATGTCTACCATCCCCACTGGAATTCTAGAATCTCTCCCATCAATTACTCGAACACCGGCATCAATAACTCAAACTCAGTCCCTAGTTAGCAGCTGAAACATCATCTAAGACGAGCTATTAACCCTTAGAAGGAAGCCAGTAGCAGCTTACATCTTTCCCTGCAATTTCCTACACATCAACTCCATTCCATTTCAGTTCATGCTTCATAACCTCCAGAACTACCAGCTTCAAACCCTTGTAGCTACCCACTGCATTTCTCATACTCCACCTGAGCCACTGCAATGTTCATCCAACACTCCAGTCGCCACTATAACTTCAAAACCAAACTGCGACATTACATATACCTGTGCAGATCCCCTGCAGTTCATACAAAGCTACAGCTCCCAACCAAGCTTCCATGTAATTTCTGCATCTCTTGTAGCTTCAAAATAAGCACCCAAAGCAGGCTCGCAACTCAATCCATCTGAACTGCCCTTGCACCTGCAATGCCATGCTACATAGCTTCTAATCACATCATGAAAGCTACAGCAGTTTCATGTAGTTCAAGAACTGTAACTGCATCTTCAGTTCAGCTGGTTTCTCCATCTGTAACTCCATCTGCAGATGAACTTAAATAGTTCATTGCACCTGCATAACACCACAAAAACAGCCCCACCAGATTCCTTACTCAAACTCAACACCATCTCAAACTGTGCATCTTCACAGCTGCATTCATATAAGCTCTAGATGCTCTTTGTTTGCTTCTAAACCTGCAGCATCATCAGTTCTGCTACTCCTGAACTTCCATTTCATGCTCCCTGCAGTGCATTACAACCAACCCAAGCACACAGCTCACAGCCACCAGCTCATGCTCCCCTGTAAACCTTGTCTTTATCAGCAGCTTGCTCATAGATGCACCACCAGTATATTTTCCTTGAGCACCTCATTCCAATCGCTCCAAATTGAGCTACAATTCTTTGAATCACTAGCATCCAAGGAACCCATCAATTACCACAGACCCATCTTCCTAATCCCTTGGAAATTCATCTCTATTGCCACAGCCGCAAGCCACAATAATACAAATTGAACCCATCTCCATTCCACCATTGTATCTTATCACCAGCAGCTCCAATCTTCTGAAATCTGTTGATACAACCTCATCTGTCTCATTCACCAAACCCATCTTCCACAGCTCCAACTCACAGCAATCATGCTTTCCTTCCTGGATTTGGGCATCAACTCTTCCCTCTTAATCCTAGTCCGAAATACCAACACATTCATTCAATTCTTCCTTCGTTTTCTCGGCTTCAGCTACGTGCCTCGACCCATGATGAGAACCCATATGAACAAGGTTAACCGGCGGCAAGAATTGGTTCTCGTACTGGTTTCGGCAATAAAATTAGCAGCAGCTCAATGGTTAACACTCAGCTCCTCTACTCTTGAAATTCAGTTTCTATGAAAACCTAATTGTTTTCTCTTATGGCACAAACGTGTATGACCCTGAGATGAAGCCCATTAGACAATTTAGTCCACGCAAATGTTAAGCCCTCATCATAGAATTTGTCTCATAAGCCAGCTCAACACCTACGTCTCATATTGCCAGCACCCGAGCTTCATTTCTAGTCCATGTCCGTTTATTTCTCGGACCTCAGCAAAGAGAATTAAATTCTCTTTTAGCTCCATCTTCACTGACAATGTCCTTGGCCTCCAATGAGCTTTATCCGCGTGCACGGATGCAATCCATTTTGGCGCTTTTTCTCCCTTGAATTCTCTCCGCCAATAATAACCATCTTTTACTTCTCAAATCTAATTCTTCTCTTCAATGAGAGTCATCACTAAAGTTGTCGTGCTTTTCAGACAGAAATTTGCATCACTAAAGCCGACATACTTTTCAGACAAAGATGAAGAAATAAAAGTGAATAATGAGAGATAGTTCGCCTCCAACCACATTTGCACATGAGATGAGATTTTTGCGCCGTTTCTTCTTCTTTTGTTCCAAGTGACTCCAAAGTACCTAAACACTCAAAAGCAAGACATAAGATACATAATTTTACAAGAAAACTAGCAGAGAAAGCATAAACAATAGATAAATATATAGGGGTTTTAGACACCTATCAAATTCCCCCACACTTAGACTTTGCTAGTCCTCGACCAAATCAAACAAAATAATTCTAAACGATACATACAACTCCGTCTCGTCGAGGCTACGGTCACTCTAAGCATGAATAACAGGCCTTTGAACCCTAGGTGTCCCTAGTGGACAAGTTTTAGTCTCGTGAAGGTTTACTAGAGATATACCTACAAAACCTATATTTCCAACTCCGTCTATTTGTGACAAATCAATGAATGAATCCAAAATGACTACAGGAGGAGGTACCTTGAGCAAATTCAATTCAAATATAAATAAAGCTCTAATTATATAGTCGAACAAACCACAATACTCGGAAACTAACTAACCACAATCACAATGAAAAGATTAATAATATGGATATAGAGTAGATGTTGGCGAATGTTCACAAGTGATCGATGTTTCCCATATATGTCTGAAGGTCACCGCCAAGATGAACCTATCCTATTGGATTGAGCTACTGGTCAATTCTAGTGTCAACACACTAGCATATACAAGGGAACCAGTGGTCAACAAACTTATTTCTACATCAACTCACTGGCATATACAAGGGAACCAGGAGTGACTTTATTCACCAAATATAATTCTTTTCTTTTCTTTTCTTTTTCACTTTTTTTTTTTTTGTGACAGCATGATTCGATATTTTGGACATGCTTCTTGTCAGCAAGTATGTGATAGTTGCCTTGGATCCTACATTCCACGCTTGTTTAGGCGACGGAGACAAGGACAACGTTTCACACATACTGCTATCCAAGTGTCTTTTTATTCCGTTTGGTCTAATTGGTCGGTCTCTTTTTTTTTTTTTTAGCAACTCAATCACTCTATTTCATCCTAGCAGTAATAACAAGTCGATGTTTAGTGACCCACCAAAGCACTTAGAGAACAATAGATAAATATGTAAAAACAAAAATAGAATGTGATATGGTGATATTCCGAGATATGGTAACAACTATCATGTTATTTGTGATTTCTGAGCTATGTTTGTCCCTTTTAGTTAATTGGTTCCTCAACTCCTGCAATTAAAATGGTTCCATCCACTAATGGTGTCATCCTAAGGGCACACGTTTCTAGATTTCGGAGTTCAAAAAGCATAATTTTTTTCTTGTTTATTTTTCTGAATTTTTTTTAAGGCATAAAACAAAGCATCACAAAGACTATACATAAAACAAAGCATCACATAGACTATACAAACATATAAATGCTCCCCCACACTTAAAATTTACATTGTCCTCAATGTAAAATTAAGTCATGCAAAGTAAAGTTCAAGGTGGGAAATTACGCAAATGATATGCAAAAACAAAGAAAATAAAGATAAAATGCTGAAAAATAAAAAGATAAAGGTAAAGATACAAAACCGGTGGGTTGCCTCCCACTTAGCTCTTGGTTTAACGTCGTCAGCCCGACGTTCATCTCCAATTACTCCTCCATAGGGAGTGGGTCACTCAATGTGATCATATCCTGATTCTCCGTCACAAACTGCTCATAGTATGGTTTCAAGCGATGGCCGTTAACCTTGGAAATCAGCCCTGTTTTGGGACTAGTAATCTCAACTGCACCATGCGCAAACACATTAGTAACAACAAATGGTCCAACCCATTTGGACCTAAGTTTACCCGAAAACAATTTAAGACGAGAATGGAATAAAAGTACTTTCTGCCCTACTTCAAAACTCTTTCGGGAAATCATCTTATCATGGAAAGCCTTGGTCTTTTCTTTATAAATGCGTGAACTTTCATATGCATCATTTCGTATCTCTTCTAACTCATTGAGTTGAAGTTTCCTATGTTCACCAGCTGCATCTAATTTCATATTACATACCTTGATAGCCCAATAAGCTTTGTGTTCAAGTTCGACGGGAAGATGGCAAGGTTTTCCATAGACAAGCCTAAAAGGAGACATACCGATGGGTGTCTTATAAGTTGTCATATACGCCCACAAAGCGTCATTGAGTCTATAACTCCAATCCTTCCTTGTAACGTTCACCGTCTTCTCTAAGATGGACTTAATCTCCCGGTTGGAAATTTCAGCTTGTCCACTCGTTTGTGGATGATACGGTGTGCCAACTTTATGAGAAATGTTATTGTATTTTCAGGAATTCCCACACTACACCCTATTCAAGAATTTATCAATATTTATGACATAACTTGAAGATTAAAGACACTTTTTCATTAATATGATCTTAAGGAATTTTACAAAGATCAAGAACACAAAACACTTGATAAAGATTTTCTCTCTCCTAAAAATCTTTCTAACTCTCAAAAATTCATCCCCTTTCTCTGGAACTATTCATTTCCTTTATATAGGCATTTACATAGTGGATTAGAGCTCATGACAGCTCATTTACAACTAAGATTCCCTTTAATTTCGGATCTAGGCACCTGCGATAAATCGCAGGTGGCACCGCCTTAATATTTCGTAGGCGGCACCGCCTTAATATTTCGTAGGCTTAATCGATTCATCGCAAATTTGTCACGCTCTTCTCATGTTTCTGTCGTTTTCATCCAAAATGTCATTTCTTACATCACCTTGAGACGTTTGGCAGAATATCATTGATATATCGCAGAACTGTTGCTTATTATTGATGTGTCGCAGATCTGTTATTTATTTTACAGGAATATTGTTGTAACAATATTCTGATCCTACATCTTGCCTCTTCTCATATCTTTTCTGCGAAGAAGCTAAAGATCATGAGAACTTAAGTTTCTTGATTTGCCGCAACTCCTTACTTTTTATCCGACAAAGTTCCCTACTTTACGCTTTTACTGCTGACACGCGTCAATCTTTACCGATTAACCCGGTTACCCATCCTTCATCTATAAATAAAGGTTCCACTCGAGAGTATTTCTTTCTTCTTTCACCTTCTCTTTTCTCTTCAACTTTTCCTTTATTTTTTGTCTGCAACTTTTTCTTTCCTGGTATCCTTCATGTTGCTGCTCTAATGGAGACTCAAAGGTATGTTCTTATCTTGGATCTTATTTTGTTCATGTTATACTATCTTTATCTCCCAATTTTCTTCATAATCCCCATATTTTATCATCTTTTTCAGTAATACCACTTCTCAGACTAAAATTACTATCAAAAACCCTAACCCTAAGGGTTCTCAGAAAAGGCGTGTTGGGAAGACAAAAAGATCTGAGAATGATAAGGTAGTAAGAAACATCTATTTCTTTGAAATAACAATATTGTTGCCTCTGTTTCTTATCTACATTATTATTCGCAGATTGAAGAGAATATTTCTAAACCTCTTAAGCGTTCTCGTCAAGTTAAAGCTCTTTCAGATGAAGTGGACATTCTTGAATTTTTACCCGCAGACCCTGTTCCACCGCAAGATAAATCTTCTCCTTCTCCTCGTGTAAATTCTAATATTAACACCAACACTACTTCTTCATCAATTCCAAATGAAACTATTGATGCTAATATTTCCATCAATATTTCAAAAGTTACGATGAATGAACCTTTAAAAGCTGGAACTAAAGTGAATGAATCAGCAGCCAGTGATTCTGCGATTAATGAAACTGTGGTAAACGAAACCATGGTAAATGAAACTGCGGTGAATGAAGCTACGGTAAATGAAACTGCGGCGAATGAAGTCGTGATGAGTGAAAATGCAATGAAATATTTTGCGACAAATGAGACTGTAATTGCGACCAACCAAGTTCCTTCTTCTACTCCTACTACCGCGAATGATTCTAATCTTCAAGTTATTGTCGCCAAAAACTCTTCCTCTACTTCTCTTCCTTCTTCTCAAGAAATAGCAACAGGGGTTGAAGATGCTTTTCAAATGTTATCTGAAGTTTTAAATGATGCTATGAAATCTTCTACAGACCCTGCGAGACAAGACATTTGTATGATTTTAAGTAAGCATCTTGGATCCTGCGGTTCTTCGTCTAAGCTAACTGCTTTAGAAAGTGAAATTGAAACCTTGAAGAAGAACCTTCAATCAAAAACTTTAGAATGTGAACTTCTCGATCATAAGCTTCGCAATTCTGAATTAGACTGTGAAATTCTTCGCAGCAGAAATGATGATCTGAAAGGTATAATTTTCTTGCCTCTATTTTTTCCTCAGTAATTATTTATTTTCTATGTACTCAATTTTTCTTTATTTATTTGTTATCGCATATTTAGCTTCAAAACATAACCAATTATTGAATATACTTGAATGGGAAACAATCGCTGATGAGTCCCGCATTGGGAAAGAGTCTTGGAAAAATCAATTTGATAGATTGATACTCTCCACGCATATTCAATTGACGAGATAAATAATCTTAAGAATGAGAATAATCAGCTAATTTGTGAACGAGATCGCCTAAGTAATGAAGCCACTCAACTTTTATATTCGCTAAATCAGACTAATTTGAGGGTGGAATCTTTATCAGACGAAAACAAAACTTTATCCCAAGAAAAATGTAGCTTTGTGGATACAACAAGGATTTATTCGCAGCAATTAGGCAATCTTCAAAAGTTGTGTAAAGAGCAAGAGCAATCCCTTCGTGCATTGAAAGATGAGCTTAAAAAGATAACTGAATCATCTGCTGCTGAGCAAGAGAAACTTATAAAGGGTAGGTTAGCTCTAAGTGTAAAAGTCAACAATCTCAAAGATGATTGTACTCGATTGAAAGAAGAAAATGCTTATCTTCGCAATTGTGAAAAAAGTATAAAATCTCGTTTGAAAGGTAAGGTTGGGGATAATTTTGATGATGCTATGAATCGATGGAAGAGTTGCTTCTTTAACATAATTCATACTTTATCTTCACAAAAGGAAGGTAGTCATTTTGACTGCCTCATCTATTAATTACTTCATTGTATCTTCCCATCTTATTTTTCGCGAGAATTCCATCTAATATGCAATTTTTCTTTCGCAGAATCTGAGAAACATCTTCAAGTTTCTATCTCTGATCTATCTATGAAGTTAGCCAAACTTCACAAAAAGAATACCGCGCTTTCCAACTCTCATAACAGAGCATTGAGAAGGTTTGATTATCTTGAATATTTCAAAGATATAGAGATCAGAAACCGGGAAAAGAATTGCCTCCGCAAGGCTCATTTAGGCGCTGAAGTTTTTATAAACAATGTTCTATTCTCTCATTCTTTACCTCCTATGAAGATCAAACCCTTGGAGATAGATAATAACGAAGTTCCCCATCCCATAGATGAAGATCTAAATTATTCAAGTAATGAAGAAGAAGATTTTTCTGAGGAGGAACAAAACCCACCTAAAGAAATAGAAGAAGAAGGGAACCCTCTCAATGATGAAGAATATCAAGAAAATCCTCATAAAGAATCAGAAGAACACAATTCTCCTCACAAAACAACCACTGGTGATGGAGAAATCCAAACTGAAAAAGGTGCCGCTGATGAAGATAATAGTAGCGAGCAAGAGTGATAAAATTAAGGAAGAATATTCTCTGAAGTTTTATATTCTTGCGAAATATCTTGTTCTTTTCCTTATCCTGCAAATGATTGTAATTTCTCTCTTTTGCGAAACATTGCAGTTTTTGTAACCCCATCATCGTCTTCTGATTATATATTTTTATTAATCTGAGTCCAATCTTCATTATTTTATTTTTATTTTTTTTTATTTTCTATTATTCTCAAGGAAGATAATGAAATATTCTTTTATAATCCCCATATTTTCCCCTCATAATCTTCCTTGTGAAGTATTGAATTTGTTACCCTTGTAAGAAAATCCCAGACTTGCCTCTTGGTTATCAATCTGCAATATGATAGATGAATTATCCCAATCAACGCTGCGAAAAATCTGTTATATGATTTGCATATATAACCTCTCGTGGTCTTATTTTTCCTTCCTAGTTAAAGGTCTTAATATGCCACTTTTATGCGACAAGATCGCAGGACATTCTTACTTTTACATGTAATAATCCATTGATCTTGCCTTATCATTTAATTTTAATCTTTGCGACAATATGATAAATCTAAGCCATCTTGTGAGATTAATCTCTCTTTGCTTTTTAAGACTTATGACATTGCCGTCTTTGCGATGAAATCTCAGGACGTCTTTGCAATTTATATCCTCTTATTATTGATTTCATTTATTTCATCTTTTGATCTTATCGCAAAAACCCATTGATCTCATCTTAACTTTTCTCTTTAGGCTTTTTGGCCAGTTACGCGGCAATATGACTGGCCTAAATATTCTTGCGAATATAAAGTCCCATGACATTGCTGTCTGTGTCACGCGACAATACGACGGTCCTAAATATTCTTGCGAATATAAAGTCCCATTACATTGTCGTCTTTTCTTGATACACAGCTCCCTAATGGAGGGTATCGCCCTTATCTCTCCCCCCGGTTTCCCCTTCAAGGATTATACATCGGCCATACAAGACTAGCACTTTCCCATCCGGTTCTGCCAACAACCAGTTGTTTTCGCAGTCTTGTCCTTTATGCCTTATATGGATTATAGTTACAAGACTGCACCCTAAGTGGGGTTTTCTTCAGGCCGAAAACATCGTAAGCCAAGACTTGCCGTGGATGGACGGGGTAGGTTCATCCATCCCGGGCACCCACATCTCAACCGTGTACCTCGGCGCCTTGATCATACGTTGCATTCCTTAGGACAAACTCTCGGGCGCCAAACCAGGGTATAACCTTATATAGTTTGGAATCCAAGTTATCTCTCCCGGATGGATTTTCTATAATCCCAAATCTCCATGACTAGGTTCCAGCAGCGGTATAGCCTTTCCCATAGCCATGCAAAGAGATACCCCCCTTATGACGCACTTTAAGGACATTGCCTCTTACGGAATAGAATCCGCGAACTAAGGTGTACGCCATAAAAGTTCGTCCCATTCTTATATGTTTTTAGGCAATTTTCTCCCATCTTATGCATTTGCATTAAAATTCTTAATTATTCCGCAAATTATTGCGGAAAATAGCTTTTATATCTAGCCAAATTTGTTCTTGCAAAACATCTCTTTTATTCTCTCATAATTTCTTGCGTGTAATCCATTCATTCTAGTTTTTCAAACCTTTATTGATAATATTTTCTTAGATATTGTCTATTCCATGGTCTGCCAAGTCTTTGACCCATGTCTCTTCCTTCTGGATCCATTAATTTATATGCTCCAGTTCCAACTATTTCTTTGATAATATATGGCCCATCCCATTTTTTCGCTAATTTTCCTCCGTTTTCTCGCTGATATTCTGGTGTTTCTCGCAGAACTAGATCTCCAACTTGGAACTCACGCTTCTTTACTCGTTTATTATATTCACGAGCTAATCTGCGATGGTAGTTTTCCATATGTTGTAATGCCTTTTCTCTCTTCTCTTCTACCTCATCAAGTTTGTCTAGAATCATACCAGCACTAAGATTCTTTTCCCAAGCTTCTCTTTTTGTTTTAGGAATAGCAACTTGTGTTGGTAATACTGCCTCAACCCCATATGTTAAACAAAAAGGAGATTCCCCAGTTGCTTCTCTTCGTGTTGTATTATAATCCCAAACTGTATTATGAACTTGTTGACACCACGTTCTATGATGCCCTTCTAACTTTTTTTTGAGAATATATGCGATTGTTTTGTTAGTTGCTTCAACTTGACCATTGGCATGTGGGTATAAAGGAGTCGACTTTCCGCACTTTATCTTGAATGCATTAAGTAACATCTCTATATTTTGTCCTTCAAATTGTTTTCCATTATCTGACACCAACTGCGCTGGAATTCCGAATCTACAAATGATATTTTCAAATATAAATGTGAAAATGTCCTTATCACGAATATGCTGTACTGCTTTAACTTCCACCCACTTTGTGAAGTAATCTGTTGCGACAATTAAGTATCTCTTTTGCCCTGTTCCCGGTACAAATGGTCCCACAATATCTAAACCCCACTTTCCAAATGGCCAAACATTCTTTGAGGATGTTAATGTTTCACCTGGTGCATGCATTCTTTTTGCAAATCTCTGACATTCCTCGCAACTTCTTGATAAATTCTTTGCATCTTCATGCATATATGGCCAATAATAACCTTGCATTTTAGTTCTGTATGCTAAAGATCTTCCGCCGCTGTGATTACCAGCATCCCCACTATGTAACATTTTTAATATTTGTTTTCCTTCTTCTTGTGTCAAACATCTGAGGGAAGGCCCATTTAAAGATTTTCGATATAATACCCCATCTCTTAACTCATAATTTGTTGCTCTACTTTTTAACTTATGTGCTTCTAATATGTTCCTTGGAATCTCCCCCCTTGCTAGATATGCGTGAATTTCTGCACGCCAATCTGCGATAATTCGACTTGATTCTTTGCCATTATTTTCTACTACCATTGCCTCAGCTTCCTCTTATTCTTCTTTATTAATTGATGGTGCTATGAGTGTTTGTATTTTTATATTTCTCGCAGTCGGATCTACCATCATACTTGATATAAACGCAAAAGCATCTGCAAGCCTGTTATCTCTTCTTGAAATATGCCTCCATTTAAGTTTTGGAATTTTCGCAGATAATTCTTCAACAAGTTTTTTATATTTTTTCAAAGATATATCGTTAGTTGCATATTCCCCTTCAATTTGCCAAATAATTAACTGTGAATCACTGGTAATTCTTGCATTTTCCACCTTCATTTCTATCGCAAATCTTAGAGCATGTACTACAGCCTCATATTCTGTCTCATTATTGGTAGATTCAAATTCCAGTCGAAATGCAAATGCCATTTGCGCCTTCTGGCGAAATAAAAACGACTCCCACTCCATTTCCTTCTCCATTGGATGATCCATCTACTAATATCTCCCACCTATTTGGTTCTGTTAAAAAATCTCTTGGATCCCCATATTCCTCTTCTATATCCATCATGTCTTCTACAGCTTCATCATCTTCCAAAGGAAATTCTGCGAGAAATTCTGCGACAATTTGAGATTTTGGCGAAGATAAAATTGCATACTGGATTTCAAAATGCCCCACTTGTGCGTTCCATCTTTCAACTCTGCCTGATATTTTTGAATTTTTCATTACTGATTTGATTGGTACTTTTGTTAATACTTTGATTTTATGCGCTTGGAAATATATGCGAAGTTTAGAAGCCGCATAAACTAATGCCAAAATTAGCTTTTCAATCTTCGAATAATTTTTCTCCGCAACATTAAATGTTTTGCTGATGTAGTAAATAGGTTTTTCGACTCCTGCGTCATTTCGCAATAGTACTGTGCTTAAAGCATGTGGAGTTGTCGCAAGATATATCATCAATTCTTCTCCTGGTTCAACCTTCTGTAAAATGGATATATTCATCAAATATTCTTTAATTCCTTGAAAAGCTTTCTCACATTCATCTGTCCATTTAAATTTTGTTCCCTTCTTTAGTATGTTGAAGAAATGCTTGCATTTATCTGATGATCGCGAAATAAATCTTCCTAGTGAGGCTAAAAGTCCATTCAATTTTTGCACATCTTTTACTGTTGCTGGAGTTGGCATATCTCGAACTGCTTGCACCTTTTCAGGATAAACTTGTATTCCTTCTTTTGACACAATATATCCCAAGAATTTCCCAGATGATACTCCGAAAGTACATTTCTCAGGATTTACTTTGATATTAAAAAGCCGCATCTGATCAAAAATTTCCCTTAAGTCCTGCACATGATTTTTAGCTTCTTTGCTTTTTACCAACATATCATCCACATATAACTCTAAAGTTTTATGTATCCATTTCGCGAACACCTTTTCCACCATCCTTTGATAAGTTGCTCCTGCGTTTCGTAATCCAAAAGGCATCTTTGTGTAGCAATATAGTCCTCTGGGAGCAAAGAATGCAGTATGTTCTTGATCTTCTTCCTCAAGTGGGATTTGATTATAGCCCTTGTATCCATCTAACGAAGATATTTGATCATTTCCTGCGGAAGATTCCACCATCTGCGGAATATCTGGCAAGGGAAAACTATCTTTGGGACATGCTTTATTTAGATCAGTGAAATCAATACAAATTCTTATCCCCTTATTTTTCTTAGGAACTACTACCATGTTGGCGATCCATTCTGGATATTTTGCTTGCCTTATAATTCCTGCGTCTAGCATCTTCTGCAATTCTTCTTCTATCTTGGCATGATAAGTAGTTGCAATATTTTTTATTCTTTGTTTGAATGGTCTGACATTTTTGTTAATCTCCAATCTATGGCACGCAACAGATGGATCTATTCCAGGCATCTCGTCTGTAGTTGCAGAATAACCTACAACTACACCCTCAATAGAATTAGTAAAAACTCAAGAAGTTCTTGATGGTGAATGATAACTTTCTTATTAATTCTCTTAATTGATTACATGAATTATCAAAATGGAACTAGAATAGTTACAACTTTTCCTATTCTCTTTCCTAAGATAATTTCTTACACTCACTAAAAGAACCTCCCAAATTTTACATTTGAACTCCTATTTATAGTAAAACTTATACATCTGTATATGAATTGCGAAGTATCGCAACTAATACTCGCAAAATTATTCCATCCTCGCAAAACTTCATATTTCTCCGCGCTACTTCTATCATCGTATCATTCTATAACTCTTTTCTCCTTTATTTATTACGATACTCGTGAACTATTATCTTGCGATATTCAGTACCTACATCTTGCCTCTTCTCATGTCAATTCTACGAAGAAGAAATGATCGTGAGAACATAACCGTTACTTAGTCTTTTAGAATTTGGACACGTCTTTTGTAACCGTTCTTTTCTAGTTATTCCCTTATATAACTCCTTTATATTCTCTTCCTTTTCTTCTTCTTACTTCTGCAATTTTATCTTCTGCTCATACTCTCTATTACTATTTTCTCTGCAATTTTTTCTTCTATTATATCTTCATGAGTTCTCCAAGGTAATTTCCTTCTATCTCCGCACATTTCATTTGTTCTCCTCTTTAATTTCTGTATAATTTGTTATCTGATTTTGGTTTATTTCAGCAAAATAACTCCTCAGATGAAACCTCAACCAAAAAATTCAAGCCCTAATCCACGAAGAAGAAAATCTGAGAATCAAAAGGTAGTTAAAATACCTTTTGATTCGCAGGTTGGCGAAAAACCAAATCCTGGTAAGAGATCTCGAATAACTAAACCCACACCATTAATTCCGATTGATGATTTCCTTCCTAAAGTTGATAAGGAATTTTCCTCTCCTCCTCGTGAAAATTCTTCTTCACAAACTCCTGCCTCTACTCCATTACCTACCTTTCAATCTCCCATCAGTGTCAATTTATCAACACTTCTTCAAGATCAACCCTCACAAAATATTTCTTCAACCTCTTCTCTTGAAAAACAACCTTCGCAAAATATTTCTTCAACTTCTTCTCTTGAAAAACCTATCTTGTCCCCAAATCCTTTGAGTGATATTTCTCCAGACAATTTGCAGCTTGCTCTTATTCCTTCAAATTCTTCTCCTCTTCCTCAGGAAATTCGAGATGGAATTTATTCAACTTTCTGAATGTTATCTGAGGTTTTGACCAATACTGCGAAGTCTACTAATGTTCGTTCGCAATATGAGTTTTGCGAAGTTCTAAATAATTTCGTCAATCCAGACATTTCTTCTTCACGTCAATCATTGGAAAAAGAAATTGAATCGCTTCGCCAATCTCTGAAATCTTCTCAAGCAGAATGCGAGGATCTCCGTAAAGAAAATTATCATCTTCAAAATAATTCTCTCGACTGTGCGATTCTTCGCAAAAGAAATGATGAATTGAAAGGTATGATTACTGTCTTCATATTTTCCCTTTTATTTACTTATATTCTTCATATGCTTGAAACATCCATTAAAACCCATTCCCCTTTATAGAATCCATCCAGAAATGTAGAAGATTGGTACTTCACCATGAATCAGATGCAACAGAATATCGAACCAAGCATGAAAGCCTCTCAAACCAATTCTCCCATTTATCTAATCTTTACTCGTGTGCTCTTGACAACTCTGACGCTCTTTTTCAAGAGAATACTCAACTAATATATGATCGAAATTTTTTGAATGATGACATATCTCAACTTTTTTCTTCCTTAACTAAAGCTAATTTGAGAATAGAAACCTTATTAGAAGAGAACAAAACCTTATCAGAAGAGAAATGTTCGTTTTTGAATACAATGATTGTTTCTTCGCAAGAATTAAAGACTCTTCAGAATAAATGTTGTGATCAAGAAAATCTTCTTTCTTTGTTGAAAGGTGAACTTGAGGAATTAAAGAAGTCTTCAGATGCTGAAAGAAATTCCTTTGTTATTGAGAAGAATTCCCTTATTAATAAGAATATAGTCTTGAGTGCTAAGAAGAATCAACTTGAAGAAGATTATTCGTCATTAAAAAGTCTTAATGCCAAACTTGCGAAGGATAAATTTTTTTTTCTTTCTAAAGATCAAAAGCTTCGTTCTCGACTTAAAGGATTAGTTGGTGATGGTTTTGATAATGCGATGAATCAGATGAAGAACTGTTGTCTATCTTTAGCTCAATCTCTTACTTCGCAAAGAGAAGGTAGTCATTAAAATTTGACTGCCTCTGGTATATCTTTTAGATTTCGTTATACTCGCAAAATTTATCCTTTGAATTTTGTTTTATTTGCAGAATCTGAGAACAACCTTCATGATGCGAAAGCTGGATTAGAAGCCTCTTGTTCCGAGCTTCGTAAGAAAAATGCTTTGCTTTCTACCCGCTTAATCAACTCTCATGATCGTGCTACTCGGAGATTCAACTATCTTGCTTATTCCAAAGATATCGAAGATACCAACCATCAAAAAGCTATACTTCGTGAAAGTCATCTGAAAGCTCAAGTCTTTACGAATAACATTCTCTTATCAAGAGCCTTGCCTCCTGTGAAAATTACTCCTCTGAAGATATCTGACGATGAAGTTGCTCGTGAGCCTGATAGTGATTTCGATTATGAGAGTGATGATGAAGATCTTGATGACGAGAAAGAATCTATTCCTCAAAGAGATGTTCCTGTTGCATATTCTTCAAAGGATGATATCTCGCAAAAGTCGAAGGCTGCTAATGACCCTACTCATCTTAAAGATCCAGCACAGAGTGTTGATGAAGCATGATAACATTCTTTCTTTTTTCAATTTATCATTGACTCTCCTGTCCTCCTTTCTTTTGAATTCCTTCCCTTAGTTACTGTTGGTTTTCTTTTTGTGAACAATTCTGTTTTTTAAGAAGTACATCTGATATTTTGCGAAGATGATTTATCCTTTCTTAAGAAGTATATCTGATATTTTGCGAAGATAATTTAACCTTTCTTTAATTAAATTTGCCCCATTTGATCATATGAAGAGAAATAATATATAACTCACAGATAAAACTTAGTATCTCCTTTTCCCCCTATTATTTCTCTTTAAATGATTAAACGTTGTTTGAAGTATTAGAATATCTGCCTCAATTTATCTTACGAAGTTTCAACTTGTTACGATTGTAAATAAAAATCCTTTATAAAATATATGAAATATCCTTAATAAGTATACTACATATACAATACCTTTGAAGAAGTATTAGAAGTACTAAATCCATCAAATGAGGAGATATAAGAAGTATTAGAAGTATTCGATCCACCAAATGAAGAGATATAAGAAGTATTAGAAGTACTCAATTCACCAAATGAAGAAATATAAGAAGTATTCAATCTGTGAATAATTACGTAACATATGACGAAGTATAATGATTATTTAACCTTCACCAAATGAAATATCCGTTGAAGAAGTATAATAAATATGAGATATTCTTGAAAAATTATAAGAAGTATTCAACTTTTGGAGAAATATTCAATATATGGAGAAGTATAAGAAGTATGTAATTCTCGTAAACTTTTACGAATATGAACTTATCTGTATTTGATTGCTATCAAAATCGCATCTTTTGTTAAGTCTTCGTTAAAATTCTTCAATGATGTTGTCTTCTTTGATAGGACTTCTTGTAAAAATTCTTCAATGATATTGACAGAGCTGTCTTCTCTTCAAAACTTCTTGATGTATATTCTTGTAAAATTTCTTCAATGATATTGACGAAGTTGTCTTCTTTTCAGATCTTCATAATGTATATTCTTGTATAATTTCTTCAATGGTTTTGATGTAATGAAATTCATTAATTTCTGTGGTCTTATTATGCCTTCCTAAGTAAAGGTCTTATTTTGCCACCTCTTTTGTAGTAAATTTTTGTATTTGCGATAATATGACAAGTCTGTACATTCTTGCGAATATACAACCTCGTGACATTATCGTCTTGCGATGAAATCGCAGGACGTTTTTACACTTTCATGTAATAACCCATTGATCTCATCTTAACTTCTTTGTTTCATTCTGCGAGTTCTTTTTGTATGCTTTCCTTCTTTTTTTTTTTTTTTTTTTTTTTTTTAGAATGCTCGCAGAACATCATTTTTTGCACAAATATGACAAGCCTTTATGTTTTCACAAACAAGAAGCCTCGTGACATTTGCGTCTTATAGCACGTATCAGCTCCCTAATGGAGGGTGCTTCCCTTTATCTTCCCCCTGGTTGCCCCTTCAAGGAAGCGTACATCGACCATACAAGGTTAGCTCTTCCCATCCGGTTCTTTCCAACAACCAGACTTTTGATCGCAACCTCTTATCCTTTTTGCCTATAGGGCTTATAGTTACGAGGTTGCACCCTATGGGGTATCTTTGGGCCAAGTGCATCATTTGCCAAGACTTGTCAAAAATGGCAGATGTGGTTCAACCTCACCCGGCACTCTTGACTCAACCGTGTACCTCGGCGCCTTGATCGTTTTCTGCACTTCTTGGGAAAGACAGTATGCCTTAGTCACCCAACCTAAATCCTCTTACACCGCATTTTATATTGCGTAATGTCGCTAGATTAGGTGAGAATCCAAGGTGTCTAACCCGGATAGGTACCCCATTATTGGGTTGTACCCCTAAATTTTTACCATGTACTAAGGGTCCTTGGTGGTGTTCCGGTTACCCTTAGCCACGTTTATAGGTACCCCCTTAAATGACGTACTTTAGGACTTTGCCTCTTACGAAATATAGCTTCGCGAACTAGGGTGTACGCCACAAAGGTTTTCCTGTATAAAATTTTCTGCGGCTCTCTTTCTTTTTTGGAGGCTGATCACAGATTGCGGTCTTTTATTCGCAAATTAATGAAAGTTTAATCGCAATATAGATTTTGAAATTCATTACTTTTCCCAATTTCCTGTGAGCAAACAATATTCGTAAAATTTATCACGAAATAAAAAATTTGTTTTGCCACATACCTCATTTTCACGAGCAAATATACTGATTACCTTCTTGTTTTATTATTTTCCTTCTTCTTTCTTCGCAAATCACAACCCCTTATTATCATCGTAAATTTCTTGTATGATTATCATCGTAATTTTATTCTCTTTTTCCTTAATCCTCCGCCATTAAATTTTCACTTCTTTTCACAGCCTTTGCTCTTTTTCTCCAATTTTCCTTCTCAATAGTTTTTCCTTCGCAAACTTCTACTTCTGTATCGTAACATTTCTTTCCCTCAGCCCAATCACCCTTGATAATTCCAATACCCTTCATATGAGGAAACTTTATGCACTGATGTAGAGTGGAAGCTACGCCTAGAATTCCATGAAGACATGGTCTTCCTATCAAAGCATTATATGGTGATTCGACATCAACAACGCAGAATAGAATTTCAATTCGCATTCCACTTAATGGAATTCGCATGCTCACTTCTCCTTTGGGCTTGTTGGCAGTTCCATTAAAACCATAAATTTTGTAAGTAGAAGGTATTAAATCTGCATCTTTTCCCCCCTAGTTTTGTAAGCGAGAATAGAAGAGGATATTGACAGAACTTCCCGTATCAATCAAAATCCTATTAAGACCAATTGATTCTTCCTCCATATCATCTTCGTTTTCTTCCATATTCATGTAGATTGCTAATCTTACTACCAATGGATTATCATGTGCTTCACAACCTTCTGGAATTTCAGTGGCTTCAAAAGAAATTTCACGTTTCTGCCAATCTTCAAGTCGTGAAATTTTTGCGATGTTCATTACTTCCTTTCCTTCACCATCCCTCGCATATACCCTGCTTAACACATTATCATGAAAATCCTCTATGGTTTTATATGAATGAACAATGGAATTACAGAAAACATTCCTTGCTTTTTATCCCACTTCTATATGTAGGATTTCTTCTCCCTTTTCTTTTGTTGTGTTCTCCCTGCGAGTTATGACTGGAGCCTGTGGTAATTGTTGCGACTGTGTCTGCTTAAGTAAAAATTGATTTAGCTTTCCTTGATCAATCATTCACAAGATTATCCTCTTGATATTATGGCAATTATTTGTAGAATGTCCATGAAAATGATGATATGAACAAAATTCATGACTTCTTGGACCCATTGGCGGTTCCTTTCCCATGTTCCATGGAGTTGGTATATGCTCTACCAGGATAATTGCTTGCCATATCTTTTCTACACTTGTATTCAAAGGTGGCAAATTTATCTCTTCCCTTACCATTCTTTGACCTCCTTGACCGTTGTTATAATTTTGTCTCTGGTTCCCTTGTCCAAAATAATTTTGCCTTTGTCCCCCATAATTTTCTTGTTGTTGATCTAATCTTGGAATTTGGTTATTTCCTATTCGATTATAGAAATTCCTCTCTCTATCATACTCTTCTTGATCTCTACTACCCATTGCTACCATTTTTGGCTGGCTACCATTGATTTTCTTCTCTTCTGAAATTTGCGAAGAAGTTTGTGAGGATGTTTGCGAAGTACCTGCTACTGCATTGATTATTTTGGGAAGTAAATTTGCTCCTCCCTCTTGATTGCTAGTGTTTGCTACTGGATATGACTCCATACTGTTTTGCTTTTCCTCTAGTGTAATGTATTCTTCTTGCAATTCTCGTAACTCTGTCATCATTATGGAATTCTTTCTTCTGAAGATTTGAACATATAATTGTTCGATTTAACATCGCATTTATGAAGGACAGAATCAAGTATCTCTCATCCACGCGCCCTTCCATATCACTGCACATAGTCTTCCATCGTCTTACCAAATGCTTCAAACTTTCACCCACTCTTTGTTTTAAACCAAATACATCTTCAATACCAAGTCGTGAAGAGTTATTTGTGATATATGCTCCTAGGAAAGTTGCTTGCAAATGACTGAATGATGTAATAGTGTTCTTAGGGAGTCCTTCGAACCATTTTAAAGCTTCCCCTGTTAAACTCGATGCGAAGTACTTGCATAACACAACATCATGATTCTCCCATTGTAACATGCATCTTATGTATGCTTTAATGTGCTGAATAGCACATGAAGTCCCATCAAAGATACTGGTAAGTGTGGGCAAATTGCATTTTGGTGGAATTCCTCCCAATTGTACTTCTCTAGCAAATGGAGTCCTCGCAGCTTCTTCTATTGCTTCATCTAATTGCCTTCTATCTCCTCCTCTTCTATTGTTTATCATCCCTCTCATTTCTGCTAATTCTCGAAAAATCCGTGCATTTGCCTCAGAATTCTCATCCATTGGTCTTTTTAATGCAACTTCTCTTCTTCTACGTTCTTGCGCTTCCTCCCTTGTGATCCTTCGCATTCTATCATATTCTTCATTAATGTTTTCATTTGCACAATTCTGCAAATATCTTCTTTCTAAATTATCATAATTGTTCAGTCGCAGAGTATCTTGGAATTCTTGTTCTTCCCTTTCTATTCTTCTCATTCTTCTCATGCGAATATCAGGAATTTCTTCTTCTTCATTTCTCCTCCTTCTATGATTTACTTCTTCTTGATTTGTTTGTACTCTGACTCGAGAGTTTGGTTCATTCCTCTCTACTTCTGTTTGTTGATTTACAATTCTTCTCTTAATTCTTTCATACTCAACATTTTGTTTGTTACGAGCCTCTTCATATCTTCTTACTCCATTCTCGTGATTGTTTTGATGTACTGCTTGTTGTCTCTCAGTTTCTTCCATAAGTTGTTGTTCTTCCTCTTGATTCTGATTGCTTTCTCTAGGATTTGGCCTTGTTCGTAAATTCTCCATGTTTTGTTCGTGGTTTGGTATTAAAATGAAACGATTCTCTTGATTTCTTTCACCTTGATTCTGCGCTTGTTCTTGCATATTATTTTCATTATTGATTATCGGTGAATTTTGTCCTTCTCTTTCTGTTCTAACTTTTGATCTTGCAACACTTTGAGATTTCCTTCTTTGTAGCATCTCATTTTCCATCCTCAATTCTTGATTTTGTCTTGTTAAATTGGCACGTTCTTCAGCTTCGATCATTCGTTCTTCTTGGATTCCTTGTCTTAGTGTTTCTAACATCTCCCTTTCTCTTTCAAGAATTGTTCCTCCCATCAACCTTCCATTTTCTCTGATTTGTGGTTCTCTATCTTCTTCCTCTGGTGTATCATTTCTCCAAGTATGTATACTCACTCGATCATGATCTATTATTTGTTGAGCTTGATTTCTTCGATTACTCCTTCTCCTACTAGGTTCTCCTGTTATATTTGCTTCTCCTCCTGCGAGTCTTACACTTCTTCTTACTTCAGTTAATGGTTCTGATGTATTTCTTCTTCTTGTCATTTTTCTGGTACAGGAATTCTTCAAATCCCTGTTTCTAGCGCCAATTATGTAGTTGCAGAATAACCTACAACTACACCCTCAATAGAATTAGTAAAAACTCAAGAAGTTCTTGATGGTGAATGATAACTTTCTTATTAATTCTCTTAATTGATTACATGAATTATCAAAATGGAACTAGAATAGTTACAACTTTTCCTATTCTCTTTCCTAAGATAATTTCTTACACTCACTAAAAGAACCTCCCAAATTTTACATTTGAACTCCTATTTATAGTAAAACTTATACAGCTGTATATGAATTGCGAAGTATCGCAACTAATACTCGCAAAATTATTCCATCCTCGCAAAACTTCATATTTCTCCGCGCTACTTCTATCATCGTATCATTCTATAACTCTTTTCTCCTTTATTTATTACGATACTCGTGAAATATTATCTTGCGATATTCAGTACCTACATCGTCCATATTCCACGCAAAAATGTCCCTGTATTCTCGCAGAAGGTTTACAGTTTGCTCTTTTTCCTCCACATCCATCTTAGTTCCAATTTTCAGTATTTTTGGGTCTTCTTCACTGCCAACATTTACTTCTTTTGTGGGTTCTGCTGCAATATAACTGGCTTCATGTTCTCCCATTGGTGTTGGTGTTTTTATCACCTCTGCTAGTTCATCACTTTCTTGCGATACATCGTTAAATATTCCTTTTCCTTCTTCTGATCTTATCATGTAAATCTTGAATTCTTCTTCTTTCTTTTCTTCTTTCCTCATTTTTCTGCGTTGTTTTCGCAATTAAATTTGATTTTCACAATTCTTTACTTCATTCTGGAAACACAACGCTGCACAATCTGTATCTCCTCTAATCTCGCCAATTCCGCTAGGCATAGGAAATTTTATGCACTGATGTAGAGTTGATGATACATCATTGATTGCATGTATCCATGGTCTTCCCAACAACATATTATATGGTGATTTCACGTCCACTACACACAGAGTTATCTGCGTTTCTATTTCCCCCAGCGGAATTCACACTATAATTTCACCTTTAGGTTTTGTTAGAGATTTTCCAAATCCATGAACATGATATGATGGACTAAGCATTTCTTCATCTTTGTATCCCATTTTCTTGAATGTATGGTAAAACATTATATCCACAGAACTTCATGCGTCCACCAGAATCCTATTTACAACCCACTCTTCTGTAGACTTTATTGATTTCTCTTTTCTTGTTGGTATAACAGACATTGTGATCACCAATGGAGATGTATGACTTAAATTTTCTTTCGGAATTTCTGCTGCCGTGAATGTGATCTTCTGTTTTTCCCAATCTTTTAGCGGTGATACTTCCTTTTCAAATATGATTTTATTTCCTTCAAAATCTCGCTTGTGTATCCTTCCTCTAATATCTTCATGGAACTTATCTATCATCATCTTTGTTATTACATCACACTCCGCTTTATTTTGATTATCTTTGACTTTAACCATCTTTTCTTCCCTCAATTTTTTTGATATTCTTCTAACTCTTGAATAATTTCTTTCTTTTACCTAATTTTTACTATGATTTTCAACTATTCATCCCTATTTCTGGGCGCCAAAATGTAGTTGCAGGAATTCCCACACTACACCCTATTCAAGAATTTATCAATATTTATGACATAACTTGAAGATTAAAGACACTTTTTCATTAATATGATCTTAAGGAATTTTACAAAGATCAAGAACACAAAACACTTGATAAAGATTTTCTCTCTCCTAAAAATCTTCCTAACTCTCAAAAATTCATCCCCTTTCTCTGGAACTATTCATTTCCTTTATATAGGCATTTACATAGTGGATTACAGCTCATTTACAGCTAAGATTCCCTTTAATTTCGGATCTAGGCACCTGCGATAAATCGCAGGTGGCACCGCCTTAATATTTCGTAGGCTTAATCGATTCATTGCAAATTTGTCACGCTCTTCTCATGTTTCTGTCGTTTTCATCCAACATGTCATTTCTTACGTCACCTTGAGACGTTTGGCAGAATATCATTGATATATCGCAGAACTGTTGCTTATTATTGATGTGTCGCAGATCTGTTGTTTATTTCACATGAATATTGTTGTAACAATATTCTGATCCTACAGTTATACTTCTTTAGAAGAGCATGAAAGGATCTCTTAAAGTGCGAGCCTCCATCACTAATCACCACTCGAGGTGTTCCAAACCTAGAAAAGATATGTTCCTTCACAAACTCACAAACAACATGAGAATCATTGGTGGGAGTGGCTTTAGCTTCCACCCACTTAGAAACATAATCTACACCAAGAAGTATAAAAAATTTCCCATTGGAATTCACAAAAGGCTCCATAAAGTCTATACCCCAAACATCAAAAATCTCAATAGCGAGAATTGGTGTTTGCGGCATTTGGTTTCTAGCACCAAGGTTGCCTGTCCTTTGACACCTATCACAAGCCTTGCAAAATAAATATGCATCCTTAAACAATGTAGGCCAATAAAAACCACTTTCGAGAACCTTGAGGGCTGTCCTCTTGGCTCCGAAATGGCCACCACAAGCATATGAGTGACAAAAATTCAGAATTGATTGGAACTCGGATTCAAGTACGCACCTGCGAATCATTTGATCGGAGCAATGCTTCCACAAATAAGGTTCATCCCATATATATTGCTTGGAAATCTTCTTGATCTTGTGTTTTTGGAATGTAGACATGGAACTAGGTACTTGTCCCGTCACCAAGAAGTTAACAATATCAGCGTACCATGGAGTTGTGCCACCAACCGTAAAAAGTTACTCATCCGGGAAGCTATCATGCAAAGGAATCGCTTTTTCGGACACAACCAATCTGCTTAGATGATCCGCTACGGTATTCTCACTGCCCTTCTTGTCCTTGATTTGCATGTTGAACTCTTGAAGAAGGAGTATCCACCTTATGAGCCTTGGCTTAGCTGTAGTAGCAGGATTTCCCACACTACACCCCTATTAAGATCCTATAGAAATCTAAGTGAAACTAGTTGAAGATTAAAGAATTAAACGACACTTTTATTATTTAGATCTCAGAAATGTTTACAGAAAATATTCAAACTCAGAATTACAACTTTCTTTTCTGGAGTTTCTCTCTCCTCAAGATTTTCTCAACTCTAAAAAATACATCATCCTCATCTGGACTTACTTGAACCCTTTATATAGGAAATTACATAGTGGGTGACAGCTAAGTTTTCCCCTTCTTTCGAATATATTCTGCGATCTCATCGTGGTATTTGCAATATTAATCTTCTCCAACTTTTGTAATCCTCGTGAAACAACAATCTCATAACATGTCACTTCAATCGTCAGCTATTATGATGCTTCACCGTGATGCTCGCCAAATGTTGCTGAAGAATCCTCACGATACTCTCATGAATAATGTCATTTATACTTATAGGAATATTTGACCTTCTCATGAAAGCATTGTTCTTATCATGAGAATATCGTTGTGGCGATATTCTGGTACTACATCTTGCCTCTTCTCATGTCTTTTCTGTGAAGAAGAAATGATCATGAGAATCCTTAACTATCGCAAGAATATCTGAACTTTTTTCTTCGGCAATATTCCGCTAATCCAGCTTTCCTTGTTAACACGTGTTGTAAATCTGTCCTTTTGTATTGACATGTCTCACATAATTTACTCCCTTCTTTGCCTATAAAAGGAAGAGTCAAATTTCATTTCTAGTTTTCTTCTCTTAACTCTCTTTCTTCTTTACTTAGTTTCTTTGCTTTTTGTTTTGCAACTTCTTCTCCTTCTCATTCTTCTTCTACTGTATTAATGGAGTCCTCGAGGTATATTTTTGATCATGGTATTTTCTTAGATTAAACTTTTTATTTATATTCTTCGATCTTCTCTTACTTAATTCTTTATAACCCCATATTATGTACTCTTCAGCGGAGCTGCATCTATTTCCCAATCCTCGACTCAAAAACCTATTATTCATAAGAGGCCGACTGGAAAAAGGAAAGAAAATTCTGCGAGCAATAAGGTAGTAAGAAACACATTCTATTTCTTAATAACAATATTTTTGCCTCTGTTTCTTATCTAAATTATTGTTTGCAGAATGACGACGGTAATTCTAATCCTCCTAAAAGATCTCACCAATTAAATAATACCTTTGGAAGTAATTTCGTCATTCCTCCCTTAATATCTGCGAAAGCTTCACCTACACCTGTGCAATCTGATCTTCCTCCTTCTTCTAGCGAGAATCTCGCTTTCACTACCACTGCCTTTACTGGTCCTTCACCAATTAAAACTGCGGAACCCATCATACCTGAAACTCCCTCTAGCCCTTTACTTCCTCAAAATGTTACTTTCCTGAAAACTCCTCCTTCTGATGATACAACCATTTCTAATGACTCAAATCATCAACTTGTCCTCACTTCCTCTATTTCACCTTCTACATCCCTTCCTTCATCAAGTGAGACCATCGCAAGAATTGATGTTGCTTTCAAAATTTTATCTAACATTCTAAATAATACTAGAGATTCTTCTACTGATTCTCTCCAAAGCGGAGTTTGCAAAACTCTGCTCAAATATTTTAGCTCAGACACAATTGTTTTCACGAGCTTTTCTAGAGAATGAAAATGCTGCTTTGAGAAAAAGTCTTCAAGATAAGACTTCTGAATGTGAAACTCTAAACCACAAGCTCAATAACTCTGTACTGGATCGCGAGAATCTCGCTAGAAAGATTGATGAGCTAAAAAGTAAGCTTCTTTTTGCCTCTATCTTTTTTATCTTTTTATTCTATTTCCATATTCTTCGTACTTAATCCTCCCTTTAAATTCTTGGTTTATATATTAGTTTCCAACCGAAATCGTTTCATCGAAAAACTTAAATCTGAAACCATAGCTGATGAAGCTCGCATTGAAAGAGATTCTTGGATGGACCAGCATAGTAGATTAGATAATCTTTATACGTATTCATTTGATCAAATAAGAAATCTCACAAATGAGAATAATCAATTATTGCAAAATCACGTTTTTCTAAACAACGAGGTTACTCGCCTCTCATATTCGTTATCCAAGACTAATTTGTCTATAGAATCTTTGTCAGACAAGAATAGAACTTTATCTCAAGAGAAACACAAATTATCAAGCTTGTTGGCGATCTCCTCCCAGAAAGTAAACAATCTTCAAGGGATATGTGATGACCAAAAGCAGTCTCTCCGCTCTCTTAAAAATAAACTTGATGAAGTAACTGAATCATCTGCCGCTGAAATAGACAAACTTATCAAGGGTAGACTAACTCTTAGTTTGAATTCCAACAAGCTTCGAGATGAATATTCCCAACTAAAGGAGTCTCATTCCTCATTGTCAAAAGAAAATTCATATTTACGCACCAAAGAAGAGAACATGAAATCTCGTGTAAAAGGCATAGTTGGCGACAAATTTGATGATGCTATGAACCAATGGGAGAACTTCCTCTTTTCATTAATCCAAAACTTAACTTCGCAAAAAGAAGGTAGTCAATTATGACTGCCTCACTTGTTGATTTCCCTTGTCACAATTTATGTTATATTTCACTCGTTGATATTCTCACGATATATTTATTTCTATAACCTTTCATTATTTTGTTGCTCATGAAATCTGAAAAAAGCCTTCATTCTACTATCACCAATCTTACTAAGGAGCTAGACAATGTTCGCAAAGAAAACAAGACTCTTCTTCTCAACCTTTTAGAAACTCGTGATAAAGAAGAAAGAAGACTTGATTATCTTGAGTATTTCAAGAATATAGAGATCAGAAATCGTGACAAAGGTTTCCTTCGCCAAGTTCATCTTAGTGCTGAAGTTCTCGTGAACGAAATTTTGATCTCCAACTCTCTTTCTCCTGTATCTGTTCTACCTTTGAAAGTTGACGATGATGAAGTCCCTCTTCCTATGGATAAAGATTTAGAATATCCGTCTTCTGAAGGAGATGTTGAATAAGACGCTGAAGAAGAAGATGATCAAGGAAAAGAAGAAAACCCTCTAAAAGAAGGAGAAGATCGTAACAAAAATAACTCTGGCGATGATGTTCGCGATGAAAGAAATATTGGTGATGATAACAATCCTGACAATTCTAAATCTGGCGAGACTACCGCTTGAAGCTTGAGTTCTATTTTTAATTTCTTTTTTCTTCTTCTTTCTCGCAAATGATATAACCTTTTTTGAATTATAATATTCTCAAGAAACTTAATGAAATCCTACATATTTATTCCCTTGTTTGCCTCCTCATTAAATTTCTTGAGACTTGTTGAATTCAACTTGTTTCTTGTGATAAAGAAATCTTCCCTGCATGATTAACAAAGAAGAATTAATTTTTGAGATTATTCTATTGGTCTTATTTTGCCTTCCTAATTAAAGGTCTTATTTTTCCAATTTTTTCTTTTTGCGACAAGATCGCAGGACGTCTTTACACTTTCATGTATTGACCCATTGATCTTGTCTTATCTATATTTCTTTATTATATTGCGACAATATGACGAGTCTAAGTTTTCTCGCGAAAACAAAGCCTCGTGACATTACAGTCTTGCGATGAAATCGCAGGACGTCTTCACATTTGCATGTAAAAACCCCTTGACCTCATCTTAACTTTTTTCTCTTATGGCTTTTTGCCTCTGTATAATTTACGCGACAATATGACAGGCCTAAATGATCTTGCGATCTTAGAGACCCATGACATTGCCGTCTTAAGACACTTATCAGCTCCCTAATGGAGGGTGCCGTCCTTATCTTCCCCCTGGCTTCCCCTTCAAGGAGGGCACATCGGCCATACAAGACTAGCTCCTCCCATCCAGATTTACCAACAACCAGTTGTTTTCGCAGCCTCTTGTCCTTTATGCCTATATGGCTTATAGTTACAAGACTGCACTCTAGGTGGGGTTTTCTTCAGGCCAAATGCATTGTAGCCAAGACTTACCAAAGATGGCCAAGGTAGGTTCGTCCGTCCCGGGCATCCTTGGCTAAACCATGTACCTCGACGCCTTGATCATACTCTGCACTTCTTGGAAGAGACTCTCAGTCGTCCAACCAGGGTATAACCTTATAGAGCTGGAAATCCAAGATCTCTCTCCTGGATAGGTTTTATTTAACCCCTACATCTGTATGACTCAGGTTCCAGTAGCGGTATAACCTTATCCCTGAATCATATAAAGAGATACCCCCTTTATAACGTGCTTGTAGGTCTTACATTTTCCTCTTACGAAATTGTACTCGCGAACTAAGTTGCACGCCATAAAGGTTTGTCCCATTCTCTTAATCTCTGCAAAATTTCATTCGCGTTTCTCGCGATATTGCTCGCGTGTTCTTCAAAATAAAAATAGTCACTGATAATAACCTTCAATTATGCCAATATTTCTTACCTTACAGTATTTGTCACTGATAATACCTTTTCAAAAATAGTCTATTCCATGGTCTATCAAGTCGTTGTCCAACATCTCTTCCTTCAGGATCCATTAATTTGTATGCCCCATTTCCAATTATTTCTTTAATTAAGTAAGGTCCGTCCCATTTTTTCACCAATTTTCCACCATTCTCTCGCTGATATCTCGGTGTCTCTCGCAGAACTAAATCACCAATTTGGAATTCTCGTTTTTTGACACGTTTGTTGTATTCGAGCTAACCTTCATTTGGTAGTTTTCCATATGATGTAGAGTCTTCTCCCTTTTTCTTCCAATTCATCTAGTTTATGTAAAATCATACCAAGACTTAAATTCCTTTCCCACGCTTCTCTTTTTGTTGTAGGAATATCAACTTCATTGGTAATACAACTTCAACCCCATATGTTAAACAAAAGGGTGACATTCCAATAGCCTCTCTTCTAGTGGTGTTGTAGGCCCATATTGCATTATGTACTTGCTCACACCATGATTTGTGATACCCTTCTAATTTCTTTTTCAGAATATCTGCGATCGTTTTATTAGTTTCCTCAGCTTGACCATTTGCTTGTGGGTATAAAGGAGTAGATTTTCCACAATATGTTGTACTTTATCTTAAATGCATTGAGTAGTAATTCTAATCCCCATTTTCCGTTTGTTGAGGATGATAGTGGTGCTCCTGGTGCATGTATCTTTTTTCCAAATCTCAACAACGCCTTGAATGTTGTTTCATCTTCATGCATGTAAGAGTCATCATCCCAAAGATATTAGGATAAAATATGTGTGAGTTCATTGTCAAACATCTTAGTAAAAAGATTGGTTTCTCTATCCCACACTTTATCTTAAACCAACACTTTATCTTAAACCAACAAGATTTCATGTGTGTGAGTTCTTTTTCATTTTGTTGATTTGTCATCATGCTCATCCCATATTTTCCTTGATATGGTATTTTATCTTTGGAATTATCGCAGATAATTAAGAAAGTAAAATAATTCTCCAGTTATTTGACATGTCATATTTTCCATAGATTGTTCATTTTGTTGAAAATTCTAACCCGAATGAACTCAAATAAAACAATGAAATCTTATCTCCCATCTATTGGGTTGCTTTCTTTTGATCTCCATGTTCCTCTAATTTTTCTCTGTCTGAATTGAATGTTTTACTAATATAGTAAATTGGTTTCTCTATCCCATCTTTTGAATTCTTCATCTACTTTTGTTAGCACCTTGACATATGCAATACCGCACTTAGCGCATATGCCGTTGTCGCGAGATAAATTAATAACTCTTCTCCTGGTTCAGCTTTTACTGTAAAATTGTTATATCCATTAAATGCTCTTTTATTCCATGAAAGTCCTTCTCACATTCATCTGTCCATCCTAATTTTGTTCCCTTTTTGAGTATATCGAAAAAATGCTTGCATTTATCAGAGGATCGCGAGATGAATCTTCCTAACGAGGCTAACATCCCATTCAATTTTTGCACATCTTTTATTGTAGATGGTGTGGGAATATCGCGAATCGCTTGCACTTTTTTCTGGATCAACTTGTATTCCTTCCTTTGATACAATATACCCTTAAACTTTCCTGAAGTCACTCCAAAAGTACACTTGTCGATTTACTTTGATATTAAATTGCCGCATTTGTTCAAAAATCTCCTTCAAGTCTTGTACATGATCTTCAACTTCCTTGCTCTTGATTAACATATCATCTACATATACCTCCAGTGTTTTGTGGATCCACTTTGCAAATACCTTCTCCACCATTCTTTGGTATGTTGCACCAAAGATTTCGTAATCCAAAGGGCATTTTTGTATAACAATATAACCCTCTTGGAGCAAAAAATGCAAAGATGTTCTTGATCTTCTTCAACGAGAGGGATTTGGTTGTATCCTTTATATCCATCTAACGAAGATATTCTTGCATTTCATTTCTGCTGACTCAACCATTTGAGGAATATCTGGTAGTGGAAAACTATCTTTAGGACAAGCTTTATTTAAATCGGTAAAATCTATGCAAATTCTTATTCCTTTATTCTTTTTTGGAACCACCACCATATTTGCAATCCACTCTGGATACTTTGCTTGCCTTATTATTCCTGCATCAAGCATCTTCTGTAATTCTTCTTCTATCTGAGAATGGTATGTTGTTGCGATTTTTCTTATTCTTTGCTTGAACGGCCTTACATTTTTGTTGATTTCTAATTTATGACATGCTACCGATGGATCTATCCCTGGCATTTCATCCATGCTCCACGCGAAAATGTCTTTGTATTCTCGCAAAAGATTTATAGTTCTTTCTTCCTCGTCTATCTCCATTCTAGTCCCAATTTTCAGTATTTTAGGTTCTTCTTCACTCCCAACATTTACTTCTTTTGTTGGTTCAAATTGCAGTAATAACTGGCTTCTGGTGCTGGTGTTTTTATGATTCTCGCATGTTCATCTCCTTCTCGCGAAAATTCATTGGGTATCCCTTTTCCCTCTTTTGCTCTTATCATGTAAATTTTAAATTCTTCTTCTTTTCTTGTTTCTCTCATTAATTTTCTGCGAGCTTTTCGCTGCTTAGGACGTTCTTCACAATTTTTTACTTCAATTTGATAGCATGTCTTCGCAAGATCTGTATCTCCTTTAATTTCCCCAATTCCGCTAGGCATAGGGAATTTGATGCGTTGATGTAAAGTTGACGCTACAACTTTAATTTCGTGTATCCATGGTCTTCCCAATATCATGTTGTATGGTGATTCCATATCCACCACGCATAGTGTTACTTGTGTTTCAATTTCTCCAAGTGGTAATCGGACTATTATTTCTCCTCTTGGTTTTGTTATAGATTTTCCGAAACCATGAATATGATATGATGAAATAGACATTTCTTCATCCTTATACCCCATTTTCTTAAAAGCATGATAGAACATTATATCCACAGAACTTCCTGTGTCAACTAGAGTTCTATTTATAGCCCATTTTTCTACAGATTTTATTGACTTTTCCTTCCTTATTGGTATCATGGGTACCGTAATCACCAAAGGAGATGTATGATCTAGATTTTCTTCTAAAACTTTTGTTGTTGTAAATGTAATTTCCTGCTTTTCCCAATTCTTTAATAATGGCGTTTTCTCTACCATCATAATTTTTCTTCCTTCAAAATAAGGTTTATGTATCCTCCCCTTAATATTTTCATGAAATTTATCGATCATTTCTCTTGACACTAATTCATACTTCAATTTCCTACAATTTTCTTTAATTCTAATCATTTTTCTTCTGAATATTTCACCAATCTTCTTCAAAGTTTCCTTGATTTTGAATAATTCATGTCTTCTTTTTTACCTTTTCTTCGATTTTGCTAATTCAACGTCCCCTTAGTCGGCGCCAAAATGTAGTAGCAGGATTTCCCACACTACACCCCTATTAAGATCCTATAGAAATCTAAGTGAAACTAGTTGAAGATTAAAGAATTAAACGACACTTTTATTATTTAGATCTCAGAAATGTTTACAGAAAATATTCAAACTCGAATTACAACTTTCTTTTCTGAGTTTCTCTCTCCTCAAGATTTTCTCAACTCTAAAAAATACATCATCCTCATCTGGACTTACTTGAACCCTTTATATAGGAAATTACATAGTGGGTGACAGCTAAGTTTTCCCCTTCTTTCGAATATATTCTGCGATCTCATCGTGGTATTTGCAATATTAATCTTCGCCAACTTTTGTAATCCTCGTGAAATAACACTCTCATAACATGTCTCTTCAATCGTCAACTATTATGATGCTTCCTCGTGACGCTCGCCAAATGTTGCTGAAGAATCCTCACGATACTCTCGTGAATAATGTCATTTATACTTATAGGAATATTTGACCTTCTCGTGAAAGCGTTGTTCTTATCATGAGAATATCGTTGTGGCGATATTCCTTAAACAACGTGGTACTACCATTAACCTTGAGGGCATCCTTCTTTAATTGTTAGAACTAGGATTCAAGTATCGCACCTGTGATCATTTGATCGGAGAAAACAACCACCTTTGTACCCACTAAATAAGATCTAAACTTCTCTAGTGCAAACACTATGGCCAAAAGCTCCTTTTCAGTTGTGGAGTAGTTGATTTGTGCTCCGTTGAGAGTTCTAGAATCATAATAAATGGCATATGGAACTTTACCATCTCGCTGTCCCAACACGGCTCCAATGGCATAATCACTTGCATCGCACATCAACTCAAATGGCTTTCTCTAGTCGGGTGGTTTGATAATTGGTGCGGTAGTTAACAACTCTTTCAAGGTGTCAAAAGCTTCCTTGCACTCCTTGTCACAATCAAAGGCCACATGTTTCTACAAAAGTCTACACAGGGGCATTGCAATCTTGGAGAAATCCTTGATGAATCTCTTATAAAATTCTGCATGACCAAGAAAAGAGCGAACCTCCCTCACATTTGTGGGGTATTGTAAGTTCCGAATCAAATCTATCTTAGCCTTGTCAACTTCTAACCCTTTAGAAGATACAGCATGGCCTAGCACAATCCCATAAGTGACCATAAAGTGACATTTTTCCCAATTAAGCACAAGATTAGTTTCTACGCATTGTTTAAGAATAAGTGCAAGGTTATCTAAGCATTTGTCAAAAGAATCACCATACACGCTAAAATCATCCATAAACACTTCTATGATGCTTTCCACATAATCTGAGAATATGCTTACCATACAACGTTGAAAAGTGGCTGGAGCATTGCACAAGCCAAATGGCATACGTATGCAAAAGTGCCAAAAGGACAAGTAAACGTCGTCTTTTCTTGATCTTCCGGAGCTATTACAAGATGGTTATAACATGAAAAACCATCAAGGAAACAATAGTAACCACGTCTAGCCAACCTTTCAAGCATTTGATCAATGAATGGTAAAGGAAAATGGTCCTTTCGGGTGGTAGAGTTGAGCTTTCGGTAGTCAATGCAAACTCTCCAACCGGTCTGGATTCTAGTTGGAACCAAGTCATTGTCTTCGTTTTTCACCACCGTGATTCCGGACTTCTTTGGAACGACTTGAATCGGGCTCACCCATTTGCTATCGGATATGGGATAGATAATCCCGATATCCAACAACTTCAGGATTTCTTTCTTGACTACTTCCATCATTGGAGGGTTCAAGCGACGTTGAGCTTCTCTTGTTGGTTTTGCCCCCTCCTCAAGAAGTATTCGGTGCATACATGTGGAAGGACTGATTCCTTTGATATCGGCAATGGTCCATCCAATGGCAGATTTGTGCTCTCTTAGCACTCGAATAAGCTTCTCCTCTTGCACCTCGGTGAGGTTGTTGGCAATGATCACGGGTAACTCTTCATTGTCACCTAAATATACGTATTTAAGGTGATCCGGAAGAGGTTTCAACTCAAGAGTAGGTGCCTTCACAATCGACGGTAAAAGTTTCTCATTAGTAAGCGACAAAGAAACATAAGACGCATTATACTTTTGTGGAACTTCTTGTAATGAGTTAAGAGATAAAACAACCTCTTTAAGCTCATCACAAATAGATAATTCACTTTCAATGTCTTTGTATTTCCCATAACCTAAACCTTCGACTATGGTATTTTCTAAAGCATTATCACTATTCAATTCAAACATCTTTTGAGCTAGAGAATCAATTATATCAATAGAAAAACATGAATGCACATCACTAGGATATCTCATAGCCTCAAAGATATTGAAACTTATGATCTCATCATCAAATTCCATAGTTAAAGCGCCTTTGAAAACATCTATCTTGGTTCTTGCGGTTCTCATGAATGGTCTACCCAACAACAAGGGGGTAGTCGATGGTGAATCTTCATCCATCATGTCAAGAACATAGAAATCTGCCGGAAATATGAGTTGATTAACATGCACCAAAACATCTTCAATAACCCCTTTCGGGTAAGAATTAGACCTATCAGTAAGTTGTATAACAATACCGGTATTTTTAAGAGGTCCAAGTTTCAATGATTCATAAACGGAGGCAGGCATAACATTAATGGATGCTCCTAAATCTATCATAGCATGCTCAAACCTGACTTTACCAATAGTACATGGTATAGTGAAACTACCGGGATCTTTTAACTTAGGTGGGAGTTTCTTTTGAAGATATGCCGAAGCATTTTCCCCCACACTCATCACTTTATTACCGGTCAATTTGTGCTTGTTAGTGCAAAATTCCTTCAAGAACTTTGCCCAGCGTGGAACTTGCCTTATCGCCTCAATGAGTGGAATGTTCACTTCAATCTTCTTAAAGATTTCCAAAAGCTCTTGGTACAATGTCTCCTTGTTCTACTTTGCAAACCTGCTAGGAAAAGGAGGAGGAGTAACATAAGTAGAAACACAAGTTTTAGAGTTAGAATTTGTTACCGGGTCAGCCTTTTTAGGGGTTGTTTCACCCTCTTCTTTCTCCAAATCAGGTTCATGGGACACCGGTGATGTTTCCGGTTTCTCTACTTGCTTCCCACTTCGTAACTCAATAGCATTGGCATTCTCCTTGTGATTTACTGTTTGCAAAGGAAGTTTTCCCTCTGCTTGTGCTTCCAATTTGCTCACGGCAGTAGCTAATTGACCCATTTGTGTTCGGATGTCCTTCATATCCATCTCTGACTTTTGCTTATCTTGCACCATTGTGTTGAGGATGAGATTCAACTTGTCATCTATACTCGTGCCTTGAGTTTCTTGACGTGGCTTTTGCAAGAAATGGTACCCACCTTGTTGATTGAAAGTAGGATTGGGAACTGCAGCTTGCTTGTTGGCGTAGCTGAAATTTGGATGATCACGCCAACCCGGATTGTATGTGCTAGAGTATGGATCATATCTCGGCCTTTGCTGATTTTGGTACATGACATTTGCTTGCTCAACATCTTCGATGTATGATGATGATGGTATGATAGCCGCTGCTATTTGATGCATCATCCTCTCCATGTTGCCCATCCTCTGTTCCATGTGTGAAGAATTGCCAACTTCATTCACCTTCCTTACCGCTGATTCATCTCTAGTGAAGAATTGTTGTGTATTTGCAGCCATGTTCTCCAACAAACTTGTAGCTTCCGCAATGGTCTTGTTGATAAGTGCACCACCACTTGCGGCATCGATCAAATTTCTATCATTAGAAATCAACCCCTCGTATAAATATTGAATCACAAGTTGATCGCTGATTTGGTGGTGTGGACAGCTAGCTAAAAGCTTCTTGTAGCACTCCCAATACTCATGGAGAGTCTCTCCCGATATTTGCCTAATACCACAAATCTCCTTGCGAATTACAGCTTCTTTTGATGTTGGAAAATACTTTTCAAGGAACAATTTCTTCATTCCATTCCATGTGGTTATGCTTCCAGCGGGTAAGCAAAAGAACCATTATCCTGCAGTATCTAAAAGGGAGAAATGAAAAGCTGTCATCATAGCCATATCCGCATCTGCATTTGCTTGCTTCATACTAGTTACAACATGATGGAATTGTTGTAAGTGACGATTAGGATCTTCTCCCGATAAACCTCTGAATTTGGGCAGCAAGTTAATCAATTGCGGATACATAAAGGCTGCTGATCAAGGTTTGGAGAAGTGAGCTCCTTGAGTGTTCTTGGAGCAGGCGGTCGAGCTCCCATTGTGTTATCTTCCTCTTGGTCCGAGTCCGAGAATTCACTTGGTGTAGAACTAGGAGGAAGTGCAGTGTTGATTGCTCGAATAAAATCTTTTAGTAAAGTGCCTGAACGAAGACGTATACCAATAGGACTTGGTCTGCCCTTTCCACGCATTCACCAAAGAAATCGTACTTGAAAATCAGATTCTTAAGGATTGAATAAGTAAACTGAAATTGTAACCAAAAGCAAAAATATAAACTAAGAATAAAAATAACAACTAAACTCGCCACTGCCTCCCCGACAACGGCGCCAATTTTGACGAGGCGTCGAATCTCGCAAAAATTGTTAAGCAAATACTCTTAGCAAAGATGATTGTGTTGTCGAAAATCTGAAAATAGTAAATTGTATTCAAATATGAGATGTAATTGATTAAAGGTTCATTCTAGACCACGGAATACAAACCAAATTGATATATAGCCAAGTTCTTCACATTATCATGTTACTAACAACCCTAGAATAAATAGTACGCTCAACTATTCCGTTATTATCTCCTAAGCTCACCGGATACGGAAGCGCTCGACTATCGGTTCCTACTTGCCAAGTTTCCTAGAGGTACGCTTACTAGGTGTGACTTAAACAAATGCTCTAAGTTTTGTGAGATAAGGTTGCTCCTAGTGATGAACTCAAAAGCATGAATCACCTACTAGTGTTGATTTCTACATATGGATACTTAACAAAGTCCCATCATCAGTACCCACATATTGCTACTTGTGTTTATCTTCTCTAGACAATTACAGGTCGAAGAAAATCTAAACTAGCAAATAGATTAAGAATTAATGATTCAATTTCGAACTTAAACCCTTAACAAATAATCCATAAACAATAATAGCATAGTAGAAAATCAATCAATAACATTATGCAATAGAATACGTTATTTCATATCAAATATAGATTCATATTTCGGGCTTCGAAATCACCCTTAATCAAAGAGAGTTTTAGTTACTCATAAATATGGAGTTCATCATCAAATATAATAAATGAAATAATGAAGATGAAAATAAAACAAGGAAGCAAACCCTAGTTCCAGCTCTCTGCAAAACTCCAAGTAGAATAAAAAAAATACGTGATGTCCAAAGTTGTAGAAATCCTCCCTTTTTGTAGCTTTCTCTCTTCAAACTAGGTCATAACTCAAAAGTCCAAGTCCAATATATCAACTAAGCCCATATAATTCATGTGTGAGAGTAGCCCAGTAGAAAACATGCCCCAAATCGAGTCACCGGAAAACTGGTCAGGGTGCCGGAAGTTGGCCGGAACTTAGCTGTCGGCGCCAGAGTCCGGTCGCCGCCACATTTGTTACTGATGAAGATACAAACTTATCCACTTGTTCATATCCGCCACTCTGCTTATAATCTGCACCCATTCACAGCCTGCAAATCTTATCCATTCCCCTAAGTCTCCAGTCAGTTCATATCAGCAAGCACCTGCTCTTCTTGCTGTCTTCGTAAGTTCCATTTTCTGCAACAGCTGCACTCCACAACCTTGTACTACGGCTTCACTCACCAACACATCTGATCCACAGCTCCATAAAACCTGTTGATGTCAAAAACGTCACTTAGCCTCTGCCGAATCCCTCCGCATAGAGCCATTGAACCATGTATACCAGCCCCACTGGAATTCTTGAATCTCTCCCATCAATTACTCGAACACCGACATCAATAACTCAAACTTAGTCCCTAGTTAGCAGCTGAAACATTATCTAAGACGAGCTATTAACCCTTAGCAGGAAGCCAGTAGCAGCTTACATCTTTCCTTGCAATTTCCTACACATCAACTCCATTCCATTTCAGTTCATGCTTCATAACCTCCAGAACTACCAGCTTCAAACCCTTGTAGCTACCCACTGCATTTCTCATACTCCACCTGAGCCACTGCAATGTTCATCCAACACTCCAGTCGCCACTGTAACTTCACAACCAAACTGCGACATTACCTATACCTGTGCAGATCCCCTGCAGTTCATACAAAGCTACAGCTCCCAACCAATCTTCCCTGTAATTTCTGCATCTCTTGTAGCTTCAAAATAAGCACCCAAAGCAGGCTCTCAACTCAAGCCATCTGAACTGCCCTTGCACCTGCAATGCCATGCTACATAGCTTCTAATCACAGCATGACAGCTACAACAGTTTCATGTAGTTCAAGAACTATAACTGCATCTTCAGTTCAGCTGGTTTCTCCATCTGTAACTCCATCTGCAGCTGAACTTAAACAGTTCATTGCACCTGCATAACACCACAAAAACAGACCCACCAGATTCCTTACACAAACTCAACACCAGCTCAAATTGTGCATCTTCACAACTGCATTCATATAAGCTCCAGCTGCTCTTTGTTTTCTTCTAAACCTGCAGCATCATCAGTTCTGCTACTCCTGAACTTCCATTTCATGCTCCCTTCAGTTCATTACAACCAACCCAAGCACACAGCTCACAACCACCATCTCATGCTCCCCTGTAAACCTTGTCTTTATCAGCAGCTTGCTCGTAGATGCACCACCAGTACATTTTCCTTGAGCACCTCATTTCAGTCGCTCCAAATTGAGCTGCAATTCTTTGAATCACTAGCATCTATAGAACTCATCAATTACCACAGACCCATCTTCCTAATCCCTTAGAAATTCATCTCTATTGCCACAGCCGCAAGCCACAGTAATACAAATTGAACCCATCTCCATTCCACCATTGTATCTCATCACCAGCAGCTCCAATCTTCTGAAATCTGTTAATACAACCTCATCTGTCTCATTCACCACAAACCCATCTTCCACAGCTCCAACTCACAGCAATCATGCTTTCCTTCCTGGATTTGGGCATCAACTCTTCCCTCTTAATCCTAGTCTGAAATACCAACACATTCATTCAATTCTTCCTTCGTTTTCTCGGCTTCAGTTATGTGCCTCGACCCATGATGAGAACCCATATGAACAAGGTTAACCGGCGGTAAGAATTGGTTCTCTTACTGGTTTCGGCAATAAAATTAGCAGCAGCTCAATGGTTAACACTCGGCTCCTCTACTCTTGAAATTCAGTTTCTATGAAAACCTAATTGTTTTCTCTTATGGCACAAACGTGTATGACCCTGAGATGAAGCCCATTAGACAATTATAGTCCACGCAAATGTTAAGCCCTCATCATAGAATTTGTCTCAGAAGCCAGCTCAACACATACGGCTCATATTGCCAGCACCCGAGCTTCATTTCTAGTCCATGTCCGTTTATTTCTCGGACCTCAGCAAAGAGAATTAAATTCTCTTTTAGCTCCAGCTTCACTGACAATGTCCTTGGCCTCCAATGAGCTTTAGCCGCGTGCACGGATGCAATCCATTTTGGCACTTTTGCTCCCTTGAATTCTATCCGCCAATAATAACCGTCTTTTACTTCTCAAATATACTTCTTCTCTTCAATGAGAGTCATCACTAAAGTTGTCGTGATTTTCAGACAGAAATTTGCATCACTAAAGCCGACATACTTTTCAGACAGAGATGAAGAAATAAAAGTAAATAATGAGAGATAGTTCGCCTCCAACCGCATTTGCACATGAGATGAGATTTTTGCGTCGTTTCTTCTTCTTTTGTTCCAAGTGACTCCAAAGTACCTAAACACTCAAAAGCAAGACATAAGATACATAATTTTACAAGAAAACTAGCAGAGAAAGCATAAACAATAGATAAATATATAGGTGTTTTAGACACCTATCAATTTACATAGCCGATACTTTAATATTTTATTTATTTGCTATGTATGTGTATGAGATGTTTGATTTCGGTTTTATTACCTTAATATTCGATCTTATAATATGTTGTGTACCCTTATGGTTTGGGTGACTTTTTGATTTAGCAGGATTAAGTTCTAGCCCAAGTTGGTAGGCTTTATCAAAGGATCATGAGGGATTCATGTAGAAACAATATATGAAAAAGTCACAATATGTTGAATCGGTTTTGGTTTAGCATAAAAGCATATGTGTTTCGACGGTTTTCAACTTTTGCTCGCAATTGTTAAAATCGATTTTCAACCTTTCTCTGGTAAAGGTTGGTTGTTGTTATTCTTTTGTTTTTGACATGAGAATGACAACATAATGGTATTTCGATATCAATTCTCCCGGAAGAAGAAAGCGATGGAATAATATTTGGAGAAGTTGGATGCGAAATTGAGGTAACAATCTTGTTAGTTAATTGTTTTCCTGTTTTAAGAAAAACCTATTTTTATTTGATATATATATTGCTTTTGCTTAAAAGAAATTATTGGTATAATTGATGTGTTTATTCTATTATGTATATGATGTGTGTGTGATTCAATTGTTTTCGGTTAAGTAAAACTTTTGTTATCTTACTTTGTTGTGTGATATCATTAGTTTAGGCTTACAAAATTTGGTGCAATTGCGGTGTTTTAATGTCTATGTTAATTCAATTGCTTCTAGTTAAGTAAAACAATTGTTATTTGTGCTTTATTGTATAGTATCAATTGTTTAAGCTTACAAAATTTCGGTGCAATAGTGGAACTTTGGTTTATGTGTGTTGTTTCTATTATATCCGGTTGAGGTGAATAATTATGCAAGTTGATTTATTGGTTTGTATGAATTATTTATGGCTTAACGAATGAATATGTTGACGGGACGAGTTGTTTAGTCCAATTGAATTCCGGATAAGATAAACTAAGTTAATTCTGATCTTAGTTAGACTTATCAAAGAGGAGGTTTCGGTTATTCAAGTCTAGCCGAAATCCTAAATAAGGAAATGCTAGTTAACTAACCTAGTATTTGGCTTGTTTGAAATCTAAAGGTCTAAGTTATATGGATAATTAGAACCTGATGAGAAAAATGGAGTTTATCTTTGTTTTGGTCTTATCGAATGAAGCGGTTGTATTTATACAATCGGTTTAGCAAAGGAACTAAGTTGCTTAGTTGATTTTTGGTTTGCTAAACTTGTTGGTAAAATTGCTTCGGCCAATTATTTCCATGATAACATATCAAAACGTAATTACTTGTAGTTTCGGTTTTGATATTGGTTATCAAAAATGGTATGTGGAACCCTCGTGCTTGACTCAACAGGTTGCAAGTCTATTTTGAGATTTGTAAGATACTTTTCGTGTTGTCCTTTATTTGTTCGCTTCTTTGTCATTTTTGTGACAAAAAGGGGGAGAAATATATGGAGTAAACAAGTGATGCTGGTATCAATTTATGGTTGATTGGTGTCACTAGGGAAGAGGACAATGGTGCTTGAACGTTTATCTAACGAATGAGGAAAAGCATAGACTGAAGGGGAGTAACATATCATATGATTGGGATAACAAAGACGTGTGGATTGAAAATCTACCTAGCCCACCTTTAGGGGGAGTATAAGCTTTGTTATTATAATGTCAATATCGGCATTTTAAGGATTGAATTAATGCAGGTTATGTGTTGTTTAATTCGGGAATCAAGCGTATGTGTAATGAATTCTTGTAATTTGTTTATCCATATGATTGTAAGAGTTTTGTCACTAAAATTGACAAAGGGGGAGATTGTTAGATCATTGCTCTGTTGAACCCACCAAGCGTTGGTATGTCAAGTTTGGTTGTCATATTTTAGTGAAGCAAAACTCATTTAAGAGTCGCTTGATTTAAATGTACTAGAGTCAACTTCGTATAGGTTAGCTTGAAAGTATTAGGGTGAGACATTACAAGTATTGTGAAGACTTGAAAAAGTGAATAAGTGCGTAGCTACAATGACAACATCATCCTTTCACTTGAGGTTAGTGATATTTGACTTGAACTGTTTCATTCCCTAACGTATCTTTCAAGTCGTGCATATTGAAAACATAAAACTGCGAAGCATGAATACTCTAGATAGACATAGTATTAAGGAATACAATATGAAGTTTCTTGCTTAACCATTAAACGTTGTATATAAGACATCGACGTAATCGTATGAATGCTATTATGATTATGTATGGGTATGAGGTGAGGATTTCATCCTAGGGAACAATGTTTACATGTGTTCTAAGGAAGTAAGTTCATGATATGTATTGTGAACCGAAAAGGAAATCGCCAGGTGTTATTGGGGATGTTCTACATTGCATATCTTATGAACGACCAATATGTGTGATTAGTATAAACGCTCATGACTTGTTTGTATTCTTGGTAAAACTATTCACACGAGGCTTGACTTATGTAATGGTATGACTTTTATTAGTGAAACCAATCTTAAGTAATCACCTGGGGTATGATCGGGTTGTGAGTGTCTGAACTTATTACTGGAAAGAGGGGAACCGATCCTAGTAAGAGGTGCAGTGCATCACAAGGGGAACCGATCCTTGTATGAGGTGCATCAAGGTTTATGGAAGAAAGGGGAACCGATCCTATGAACACGTGCAACACGTTTTTGGGAAGGGGTAACCGATCCTATGGACATGTGCAGTGCATACAAGTTAGATACCAAATATATGTGGGGAACCGATCCTAGTACCTATTCAGCCGTATCTTTGGTAAGCTAGTACAACTATGCACAATAATCAAATGGAGGTAGAACCGAAACTTGTTTTGGTAGAACCATAAACCCATGAGTTATTATTGAGTGGAACTTGATCAATCACATAGTTCTTGAAAGTCAGATGAACTAATTCTAAACTTGTTTAGAAGTGTGGTAAATCGGTTTCAAGTGAGCAAGCATGGAAAAGACTTGCAAGAGTAAGATGTCGTCACACTTTGAACACGGTGCATTAATTCTTATTCTATATTGTTCAAAGATATTCCTTAACGTCTAAGAAGGAAGTGAATCCCAAGATCGAATTTAAATAAGTTAAGAATCTTTTTAATTAAGGGTTTTTAATTATATATGGAAAAATAAGAATTAGTAATGTGCATTTGCTAATTAAAGATTTTCCAATGAGATTTCGATCATATTTTTGGACAATGCATTCACAGGAATTATGAAAACCGAATTTGGGTTAATATGGAAAAATATCTTGAGTATATTTTCGGTTTTGGAAATTCCTTGGTGTCCAAACTTCCTTGTCTATAAATACTTTGAGTTTGCATTTCTAGCAAACTAATCATGCGTAACATTAGACTTACTCTTTTGTCTATGTTACTGGTGAAGCCGCCTATCGGAGAGGAGAGTAATCTAATTAGGTGAAATCTCTTACGGCCTCTCAATTTAAAGTCTTCTTTGGGATTGAGAAGCTCTAGCGCGACCCATTGGTGGGAAACTAGATATTGCGGTTTATCTTTAGTTTTCATATTGATTTGATTGACTAACGGTGGTTGAACTTTGATTGCACCTAGTTTGTTTATGCTTGAGAATCTTCTCTTCTGATATAAGATTCACTCAAACTAGTTCAAGGTTTCGACAGGGATCTTTAGACTGTTGTTAGATCTAAAGACGATATTGTGATAATCCATTGTTAATAGACTCCGTTCTGTGTGTGATTGATCACAAGAGATTCAAGTAGTTGTGTGCATGTGTTTATTGAAGATCTAAGAAGATTTGAAGACAAAGAAGATATTGAAGATTTCTGACTTGGTTTTACCAATCTTTGGTTTGCACAATACTTGTTTCGGGAAAAAGAGGATCCAATTAATAATCGGTTTATCCTTGTGGTAGATTGGATTGATTAATTGAGGAAGATCGGAATCAACATGGTTCTTTGTGATTAAAGGTATTGATTGGCTTAATCTTAACGATTTCCTTTGGGTGATTGAACATAATATAGATCTTGGAACCTGGCAAAGGAGTTTATGTTAAGATAAACAAGGGAACCTTTGCGCAACTCATATTACTTGGTTGAAGAGAGTTGATACCAAACAGATTTGTTGTTCCTTTACTGTTTGGAATACGAACCAAAAGAATTGGTCCAAGTACGTGACTTGTTTACAGGTTGGAGGCGTGGGAATACAGACGGAACTAGGTGAACTATAGGTTTAGTTGCTTGGTCTCAACTATACGAAGTTGTCTTATTTTGTATAGTGGCTTAATCCTGAGAGTATTCAATTCTGGACTAGGTCCCGGGGTTTTTCTGCATTTGCGGTTTCCTCGTTAACAAAATATTGCTATGTCATTGACTTTATATTTCTGCATTATAATTGTTTTATTATAATTAAAGTAAATTGCACAAACGTTAATTCCTATTTACTTGATACGTGAATCCTATTGAGTTTGGTTAAGTCCGAACCTTTGCATCAAGTAAACACACTTTGTTGTTGTATTGTCTCGATCTCGTATCCATAGACGATCACACAAAGTGTGAACCGATTTGTTGTATTGTCTCGCTCAGTCCATAGACAATCACTTTCGGGGAAAGGACTTATAGGAAGGAAAAGTAATAGCTTGAGGTATATTTGGGGTACCCTCGCCTTTTCACAAAGTTTATTTATATATTTTTGTATTCCATATGTAGTAGCAGGAAATCCTACACTACACCCCTCACAAGAATTCATCATAATCAACCCATATTTTGAAGATTAAGAATAACTCTTTATTAATTGATTCACAGAAATGTTACAAGTAATGGAAGAAAACAAGAATACAATCGCTCTTTTTAATTTCTCTCTCCTAAATGACTTTCTTAACACTCGAAAAAGATCTTCCCCTCTCTTGTGCATGTGGATGACAGCTAATCTGTCCTTAAAGTAAATTTCACAAACGTTAGGGATTTACATAGAGGATGACAACTAATCTGTCCTTTAATTTCGAATCTAACTTATGATATTCTTGCAAGAGTTACATTGTTAATCTTCGCAAACATTCTAATCCTCGCAGAATCATCACATTCTTCTCATGTTTATGCTATCGTCATCCGTTGCGTCATTCTTCAGATCATCATGCGACGATCGCAAGGTGTTGTTAAAGAACTCGCAGAAATGTTGTTTATAAATTTCGCAAGAGTATTACTGTGGAAATATTCTGATCCTCCATCTTGCCTCTTCTCATGTCTTTTCTGCGAAGGGGAAAAGATCATGAGAATTGAAACTTTTTAAAACGCCGCAGCCGTTCGTCTTTTCAGGTTCTTTCGTTCTGACACATTTCTGCATTCTTCGCCAGATTTATTACACGTATCTTTTATTCCATTCAATTTCTGACAGGTCCTTTTCAACTGCTGCACTTCAACCGTTCACATCTTCTCTTCGCATTAAATGCACTTATCTTCTCGAAAATTCTTACCTTCTATATATATGTATATATATATCTTCTTCATTCTTCTCTTTTATTCTTTTTACTTTCTCTTTCCTTCTCTCTGCAATTTCACTATTCTTCCGCAACTTCCGCATCTGCTACTATTGTAACTTTTCTCTTATTCTTTTGATCTTCTATTCTTTTCTTCATTCCCATACTAAGAATGCCTCCAGCGGGTCGTAAAAATCTAATTGCCTTTGAAAAAATGCAAAAGAAGCTTCAAAATAGAGGTTTTACTTTATCTACCATTCCCGATCAAAACCCTAAGGCTGAGCTCTCTGTTAAATTATTTTCTGATCATCCATGTAATCACGAGAAAATCATAGTCTCACTAGGTCAACTTGAAGCTGGCCTTCCCATTCCTCTTTATGACCCTGAACTTCCTTTATTCTATGAAATACTTTCTCATGCGAAATTCTCGCGGGCTGTATATCAGTTGAGTGGGGATTGCATTCATTTGATTCTTGAGTTTGCTACTCGCGGTGCTGGTAAGGAATCTCTTTACCCCCCTGAAGCGAAGAACTCTAAATTCGCTAAAATTATGATTGTTCCTGTGAAGTATACTGTAGAAAATTTCTTCGTGAATTATGAAATAATCCCCATGAGAAAGGATAGCACTTGTTGGGGCGTCCGCTTACAGAAGAAGGATAAAGTTGTTGAAGACAAAGTTCTTATGCTAGATATTGACTGGCATCCGGACAACAATTCATCCCCGCTACTCTAATGATGATAAATGGTGTATTTTCCCATTATTTTTAGAGGGCCCATACATCTCTGGTTCTCACGCTTTACCTGCTAATCTCACAGAGTACCAACCATGGGTGTTCAGCTGGCCTGAAAGAAATACAGAGGTATATTCCCGAATTTTTTGCTTAAATTATCTTTATTATTTTCCTCACACTTGTATATGTACTCTCGATGACCACTCCCATCTTACCAGATTAAAAGGTTGAAATCTAGCTACAAGAAGTTAGGGAAAGCCAGTACTTTATTAGCTCTTAAATCATTCACATATGAAGTAAGAAATATTCCTTTGTGATTCTTAACAATATATTGTTGCCTCTATTTCTTATCTTTATCTGTGTTTGAAGGTTATTGAAGAAATAGAACCCGTTAAGGTTGCGAAGATTAAGGAAAAGGCAAAGGTGCTCCTCGCAGGGAGAAATCTGCTGCTCCTCCTTCAAAGAAAAGGAAAACATGTTCTCCGTCTTCTTCAAATTCTCATTCTTGTGAAAATTCTGTTGAGGATGATACTAGTGACAATAATATTTCTTCTGCGAAGGAAACTTCTCAGCCTGAGTCTTTTGTGGCTCAATTGTCCAGCATATTTTCTGATACTATGCACGGTATTGGAGATGATGTTCTTACTAGTGTATGTCAGGCTCTCACAACTATCTGCAATGCTCCCATATTAGTCAACCATGATTCTCTTCGTGGGATTTCTAGATCAGTGTCTCCTAGCCTTCTGAACTCACTTTGTATTCTGGTATGTTTTCATTTTTTTGCTTCTCCTTCATATTTAAAGTTTTAACTATATATGTATCCTGATAATTTTTTCTTTTCTTTGCAGGTTGGCAGAGCTTCCTTCATTGTTGCCTCAGATCTGGAAAGAAGACGTATGGATTTTGAAAAGAAAAATGCTAATCTTCGCAAAGAAAATGAAGAATTAAAATCTGAATCTGTTAATCTTCTCGAGAAATTAGAATCTGGATCTGTTGACCTTCACGAGAAGATCAAGCGATTGGAAACCAAACTCTCTTCTTCGCATGATAAGGTTGCTAGTCTCCAAGCTGCGAACAATCAACTTTATGGTATGAAATTTTCCCTCCTTCTTTTATGCTTTTGTCCTACTATTTTATCTTATTTGATCAACCACTCTTGCATGCATTTATGGTCTATCTGATGAAGCTACAACCCTTCGTTCTTTTCCCAATTCTATGGATGACAATGCTCTTCTTGAACATCTGAATAAATCCTTGAATAGTTTTTCTAATGACCTAATTACTCCCCTCTCTATAGATGAACTTAGATCAAGACTTCGCCTTTTAGAGGTCGAGCATAGATTCAACTTGGGGCTAACCAATAAGTATAGGTGCTTTTACATTAATTCCAAAGAGGAGATTGTTATGTTAAGAACCAAATAAAGTGACCTTATTGATGTAAAAGACCGCATCGCTAAACAAGGTGCTCAAGCTTTAGCGGATTTCCATAAAACTCTTCTTGATATTCAAATTGAAATAGATCGACTTATCTGCGAGAATACAACTCTTGTTGAGAGATAAAACCAAGTTCGCTCCCGTTTTCTCATAGATAACGATGATGAATTTGCTTGGGCTGCGAAAATTTTAGATGATGCCAGAAGTAATCTAGGTGTAAATGTTAGTCTTCACGCTAACCATATAACCTTGATTAAAGATATGCTTTCTGAAAGAGAAGGTTGTTAACTATTCTTTCCTATTAAATTCTTGTACTTTCTAAATTTCCGCTAAATTGCTGATTCATCATTATACATTCGCAGAATATGAAGGAAGACTTCGCCGGATAATTGAAGAATTAGAAGTTGAAAAGGGGAATCTCGCAAAGAATCTCTTCTCGCAATGATAAGTGTTCAAGATTGAAGAATCAACTGAAGATTACTATTGCCAATTTTAAGAATGATGCCATTTCTTATCACAATAACACTATTAGGACGGTTTGTAATAATCACAGCATTCCCCTCTCTACATATCCTTGCGTTGAAGAAAAAGTCCCAGAGAATGTTCCTTCTTTAGTGATTTCAGACAGTGAAGCTGGTGAGGATAAAGAAAAATCTGAAGACGAAAGATCTGATAATGAAGTTGGTGAGGATGAAGAAAAATCTGAAGACGAAAGATCTGATAATGAAGAAGAATCTGGTGAGGAAGAAGATGAATCAACCAAGAAATAACTCTGCTTTTCTTTTTTTACCTTTTGTAATACTTGTACATTAATTCTTTGATCTTTTATTCTTATAATCTGTCACTTGTGAATCTCTCTAGTCTTTAATATAAATTCTTTTTTGTTCCACCCTGCATGTGTTAGCAAAATTTTCTCTCTTGCAATATGATTAACCAAAATATAGTTGCGTAAATCTATCATATGGAAACAAATAACATTTAATTTATCTTATGCATTCCCATACTTGACTCTGTTATTTGTGTCTAGATGAATGATTGAGCATATTGCTTTCGTTTGATAAAGTAGTTTGCGATAAAATCACAATTGCCTCTATATAATCTCGCAATCATAAATTGTAAGATTACATTTATTCTTGTATGATGTGGACTTATTTTTCCTTCCTAAGTAAAGGTCTTATTTTTCCATATTTTTTCATTGCGACAAAATCGGAGGACATCTCTACACTTTCATGTAGAAACCCATTGATCTTGCCTTAACTTTTTGTTCTTTTTTATTTATCCTACGACAATATGATAGGCCTAAATTTTCTTGCGAAATTAAAGCCCCATGATATTGCCGTCTTGCGACGAAATCGCAGGACGTCTTTACACTTGCATGCAATGACCCATTGATCTCGTCTTATCTTCTCTTTTGTATTATTGCCTCTTCAGGAATGTTGCACAAATATGACAAGTCTTAATACTCCCGTGAGTAAAAAGTCTCATGATATTTGCGTCTTAAGACACTTATCATCTCCCTAATGGAGGGTGCCGCCCTTATCTTCCTCCTGGTTTCCCTTTCAAGGAGACGTACATCGGCCATACAAGACTAGATCCTCCCATCCAGTCTTAACAACAACCAGTTGTGTTCGCAGCCTCTTATCCCTTTTGCCTATATGTCTTATGGTTACGAGACTGCACCCTAAGTGGGGTTTTCTTCGGGCCGAGTGCATCATAGCCAAAACTTACCAAGAATGGCCAGGGTAGTTTCATACACCCCGGGCACTCTTGGCTCAACCGTGTACCTCGGTTCCTTGGTCATACTCTACACCCCTTAGGAGAGCTCTTATTACCTTAGTCGCCCAACTCAAGTCATATGCTCAAGTGGAGAATCCAAGGTGTCTCTCCTGGATAGGCTTTCATTGACCCCAAATCTCCATGGCTCAAGTTCCAGCAGTGGTGTAACCTTATCGCTGAGTCATATTACAGATACCCCCTTCTATGACATAATTTAGGTCTTACATTTTCCTCTTGCGAAATTTTATTCGCGAACTAGGGTGTACGCCATAAAGGTTAGTCCCATTCTGGATCTTATATGATCATTTCTTGCAAAATTTTCGCATATCTTTCATTTTTGTTGTAATTTCTCAATCTCATTTTTACCATTAAACAAAATATAGTTTTGAAGTTTTTGAAATTTTTGTAACAAATCAATTATACACCTTTTTTTCTTAATCTCAATATTTCTTTCACTTCACAGTTTGAATTTTTTACCTTTTCTGCTTTATGCCTATGTTCTTTGGTTGCTTTTTGCTACAGTATTTTCTTCTGCGATATTTTCATTATTTTTTATTTTCAGCTGGCGTTGGCTTCACAACATTCTTTCTTCTCTTAGTTCTACTGAATCAACCATCAATTTCTCACTTCTTTGTCTTTCTTTGATGTTATACTTCCAATTCCCCTTCTTGGCAGCTCTTTCTTCGCAAGATTCCACATCAATCTCATAACATTTATTTCCTTCAATCCAATATCCCTTTATTATTTCAACACCATTAGGATGTGGAAACTTAATGCACTGGTGGAAAGTCGATGCCACACCTAAAATTCCATGTAGCCAAGGTCGACCAATCAGAGCATTGTAGGGTGACTCTACATCGATAATACAAAATAAAATCTTGGAAGATATCCCCTTTAATGGAATTGTCATTGTGATCTCCCCCTTAGGATTATTGTAAGTATCATTAAAACCATAAATTTTGTAGGTTGAAGGTATTAAATTATCATCTCTGCCTCCCATAGTCTTATAGGTATGATAGAATAATATATCCACAGAACTTCCCATGTCAATTAAGACTCTATTAATTGCCCATGTATCTTCAGCCTCATCATCCTCTTCTTCATATTCATCTTCTTTTTTTCTTGGGTTTATTTCCAGCCTCACTACTAATGGGTTATCATGCATTTCACCAGACTCTGGTTCTTCTTCTGCGATAAAAGAGATGGTTTGCCTTTTTCAATCTTTTAGCGGCATGATTTTCGCAATGTTCATTATCTCTCTTTCATCAGCATCTCTTGCGAAAACTCTACTTAGAACATTGTCGTGAAAATCTTCAATTGTTTTGTACGAATGTACAATAGAGTTACAAAACAGATTCTTCGCCTTTGCTCCAACTTCTATGACAAATGTTTCTCCTCCTTTTGTTGCATTTACTCTGTGAATTTCTGGTGGTGGTGGTAAGGGTTGAGATTGAGGATACTCTATTAAAAATGATTTTATTTTCCTTGGTCTATCATCTTGAGAATGATCCTTTTAATATTTCTGCAGTTATTTGTCGAATGTCCATGAAAATGATGGTAGGAGCAAAATTCTTGACTTCGGTTGCTTGAAAGTGGTTCTTTTCCCATGTTTCAGGGCGTCAGAATGTTCTCCATTAGAATTATAGCTTCCCAAATTTTTTCCACACTAGCATTCAATGGTGGCATATTGATCTCTTCCCATATCATCTTTTGACTTCCTGATCCCCTATGATAATTCTGTCTTTGTCCCCCATAGCTTTCTTGTGGCTGATCAAGTCTTTGAATTTTGTTGTTTCCACCTCGACTATAAAAATTTCTTTCCCTTTCGTATTCTTCTTGATCTCTGCTTCCCATAGCCACCAGCTTCTGTTGATTATCATTCTTATTTTCTTGTTGTGCCTGCGAGGTGCTCGCTACCGTATTTATTAATTAAGGAAATAATCTTGCGCTCGCTGTATTTGAGCTTGTGTTCGCAATTGGATAAGATTCTACTTCATCCTGCTTTTCTTCAAGATCAATGTACTACTCCTGCAATTCTCGCAGCTCAGTCATTGTGATTGTATTCTTGATTCTAAAAATTTGAATGTATAGTAGATTGGTTGCGAACATTGCATTGATGAATGATAAAATAAGATATCTCTCATCCACCCGTCCAGCCATCTCACTGTACATTGTCTTCCACCTTATGGTTAGATGTTTCAAACTTTCACCAATTCTCTGTTTTAATCCAAATACATCTTTTATGCCTGGCCGCGAGGAATTGTTAGTTATGTACGCTCCTAAGAATATAGTCTGCAAATGGTTGAAAGATGTTATAGTATTCCTGGGTAAACCTTCGAACCACTTTAGTTCCTCTCCCGTTAAACTTGATGCGAAATACCTGCACAACACAACATCATGATTCTCCCACTGTATCATACATCTCACATAAGCTTTAATGTGTTGAATTGCACAGGTTGTCCCATCAAAGATGCTGGTTAACACAGGCAAGCTGCACTTTGGTGAAATTCCTCCTAATTGTACTTCTTGCGAGAACGGAGTTTTTGCAGCTTCTTTTATGGCTTCATCCAATTGTCTCCTACCTCATTCCATCCTATTATTTAGCATTCCTCTCATTTCTGCCAGTTCTCTTAAGATTTGTTCATTTACCCCAGATGTTGATCCCACTGGTCTTTTTAACTCCGCTTCTCTTCTCCTGCGTTCTTGCCTATCTTGTGTTGCGAGATTTTGATTTCCTTCTCCATTATTTTCTTCTTATCTTTCTCTGCGATCTTCTGTTACATTTCTTTCATGAATTCGCACACCATTATATCTCTCATCTTATCTTCTGCGATTTGGTTCATTTCTTATCAATTCTCCTTATTGCCTCTCATCTCTTCTTTGCACCCTATCATATTCTTCATTGATATTACCATTGTTGCAGTTTTGTTGGCATCTTCTTTCCCGATTGTCATGATTGTTCTGGCGAATTTCCTCTTGGAATTCTTGTTCTTCCACCTCTTCTCTCAATCTTTCCCTTTCGCAAGCTAAGCGTGCTTGTTCAGCATAATATCTCTCGATTTCTCTCTCAATTATCTGCTGATTTCTTTGAATTTCTCTTCCACGCAATATCCTCCTTCCTTCTTCTTGATTTTCTTCGCCATCTTGGTTATTTTGTTCCTGACGCTGCTCATTTTCCTGACCTCTGTTGTTTTGTATGTTTTGTTGAATTTCGCCTTGTGGTATATAACGATCTTCAATCATTTCTCTATTTTCGCGACGTTCTTCATCTGGATTTTGCACCTCCTGCCTAATATTTCCATCAACATTTTCTACAAGTGAGTTTTGTCTTTTTCCTCTTTTGATTGACCTTGAACTTGATCTTGTAGTTCTTCTTGATCTTCTATTTTGTAACCTCATGTTTTCCATTCTCAATTCATGGTTTTGTCTTGTCAAACTTGCGTATTCTTCCGCTTCTAACCTCCTCTCTTCGTGTATTCTTTGTCTTAACGCCTTTGTTGCCTCTAATACTCCAATTCTTTCATCTCCATGAATTATTCCTCCAATTGTCTCTTCATCTCTTTCCTCCTGTATTTCATTTCTTAGTTGTTGCTCCTCTTCTATTTCTTCCACTGAATCTGATTGCCAAGTATGTACACTCACTCTATCATAATCCAAAATTATATTATGTGCCGGTATACGTTGAATTTGGTTTTCTCCATCATTTCTTGCATTCATTCTTGATGATTCTCCAGTTTCATTTCTTCTTTCTCTAGCAAGTCTCTTACTCCTCTTGACAGTAGTTGGTTGTCTTGAAGAATTTCTTCTTCTAGCCATCTCTTCAACCTCAATGAATTGCTGGAAATCGTCTGAAACTTCTCACCAACTATTAAAAATTCTCCCAAATCTCAATATTGATTTTCACACTAAAAACAAGGGAAATTACTCCCTGTTTCTAGCGCCAATATGTAGTAGAAGGAAATCCTACACTACACCCCTCACAAGAATTCATCATAATCAACACATATTTTGAAGATTAAGAACAACACTTTATTAATTGATTCACAAAAATGTTACAAGTAATGGAAGAAAACAAGAATACAATCGCTCTTTTTTGCTTTCTCTCTCCTAAATGACTTGCTTAACACTCGAAAAAGATCTCCCCCTCTTTTGCACCCGTTCAAATCTTTATATAGGGATTTACATAGTGGATGACAGCTATTTTTTCCTTTAATTTCGGATCTGACTTGCGATATTCTCGCAAGAGTTACATTGTTAATCTTCTCAAACATTCTAATCCTCGCAGAATCATCACACTCTTATCATGTTTCTGCTATCGTCATCTGTTGCGTCATTCTTCAGATCATCCTGCGACGATCGCAAGGTGTTGTTAAAGAACTTGCAGAAATGTTGTTTATAAATTTCGCAAGAGTATTACTGTGGCGATATTCTGATCCTATACCATATGTATTAATAGTTTGGCCACTAAAATTGACAAATGGGGAGATTGTTAGAGCATTGCTCGGTCGAACTCGCATGCGTTGCTATCTCAAGCATGTTTTTCAATATTAGTGATCAAAACTATAAAGTCTTTGATTTCTAGTCTACTATAGCTAAGGTCTAGGACTAGGATAGAAAGTATAGTTGATCTCAAGAACTCCATGGCGATCATCATACAAGACGAAGGACTACTCAAGGAACCAGTGGATCTTCGTCGACTAAAAGGTATGTGGAGACTTGAACTTATCTATCACTCAAAGAGTATCTACTCTATCTCCTATCTTAAGAAAAAAGTCGTTTTTCTATATAGACTTAGATTATACACATGTGGATATTTTGAGCTGATTATATCTCGCTTATCTATTTCTCGAAATATGTGTTAGTAAATATTTCGCTTTAACCAAGTTCATATTTACCTAGTGACGAAAGTCATGTTATGATTCAATCATTTTGGAAATCGCTCTGACGAAAAATAGTTTGTGAATAATAACTACATAACACCCTCTGAGAATGTTTCAATGATTGAAATGAGAGTTTAGCCAATATAACCATTGGAGGATATAAGCATTGTTGTGGTAACACATATATGTATAAGTCCTTATTGCTTGAACTGAAGTTTACGAACTTTGTTAATCAAGTGAAACCAGAGTAGTGCGTGAGCTCATTCCACGAACTAAGCATACAAACTCAGTCCGCGAACTGACGAAGTTCTCGAACTCGAAAATTTCTGCTCGAGTTTTTGAACTCCGTCCGGGAATTTAAGTCCGCGAACCCAGTCCGCGAACTTGAGTAGGTTATGTCTAAAAACGATGTTTGTGAACTTATCTTAATAAACTAAGGAATGCTATTGCAAACAGTGGCTTTATAGTTCATGAATCGATTCGAGTGAATCACATAATTTTTGCTTCGATTGTGTCTTGTGTAGTACATAAAGATATAAGAAATTGAACAACTCTCTAACTAGTTCATTTGAGTCATTTGGAATAGTTACGGTGAAGAAGAATATGGTTGATATGAAAGTTATCATATGACTAACCATTTGTTTAACTACTGTTGAACCAACTAATGTACAAGTTTGGGTACGGTTACACAAGCCTAAAAATGTCAAGTACATGTGTGTATAACAAGCTATGTTTTCGATCTAACAGTTGATAAATATTAGCTTGAATCTAATAAGGTTTTCATCTAATGGTGAATATTGGATACTTTGCTAACATTGATTGCAAACCCTGATTTGAAGACTATATAAGGGAGAACTCTAGCAACTTGGAAACCTAATCCCCACATATTCTGTGTGATACTAGTTTTTCTAAGCTAGAGTCGATTCTCCTTTAACCTTTGTTTTTCTTTTTCTAAAACTAGGTTAACGACTTAAAGACATCATTGGGATTGTGAAGCCAGAACGATACTACTTTTCTTGTAATTATGTGATCTGATCTTGCTTCTTCTATCATACGAGTACAATTGGAATAATTGGCTTGAGATTTCTATCTCCGATAGGCAAGATATAAAAGTAGTCACAAATACTTTGTCTCATCGTTTGTGACTCCTCAATAATCTTCTTCGCTGCGTCGATTAAGTTTATTGCGAGGTGGTTGATAAAGATGAGCTGTTCTTCGGGAATATAAGTCTGGTTTAATCAATTGGTTCATGTTCACCTTGATTTATCAATAGATGGAACAAAACTCGTAGGTTTATTCGTGGGAGACAAATTTATCTATCCTTGTAGACTTTTCCGTGTGATACTGATTTGTTTATTAAAGTCTTCGACTTTGGGTCGTAGCAACTCTTGGTTTTGGGTGAGATCCGCTAAGGGAATCAAGTACGTAGCATCCTACTGGGATCATAGACGTAGGATCATAAATGTACCTTGGATCAGTGTGAGATTGGTTCGGGTTCAACTACAATCCAGACCGAAGTTAGGTTGGAGTAGGCTAGTGTCTGTAGCGTCTTAATACAGTGTATGTTTTATCTGGACTAGGTCCCGGGGTTTTTCTGCATTTGTGGTTTCCTCGTTAACAAAATGATGGTGTTTGTGTTATTTCTTTTCCGCATTATATTTTGTTATATAATTTAAATAATACAGGTTGTGCGTTGTTCAATCAATTAGAATATCCGACATTTTAGGTTGTTGATTTAAATTGATTGATACTTGGATATTGGTCTTTGGTACCATCCAAGTTATCTCTCTTTGATAAAGACTCGCAGATTTCTATTTGCTTGAGTAAAGATCAAATTGAGAGATAGAGATATAAACTCCTTGAGATATTTTCTATTGATTGAGTCTGACTATCTAGTGGATTCTATAGAAATTAACTCGGAGTTGTCCATACAGATTGATAATCAAAATATTGGTTATGGTTGTTAGACCCCCGCTTTTTCACCTTGAATTGGGTTCTTGAAGTCTTGATATTTGTGGATTCATCATTCTTCAAATGCTCTCAATGACGTCATCCAACAAGTAGTTAGGCTTTCATTGCTTAGTTGAGCAAATTTGTTGAGCATACTCTATTGCTTCTATTGACAACTCATTTGGAACTCCCAAACTTGTTCGTCCATGTACTTTCAAACGTATGAAGGAGAATGCTTGCAAAAGACAAATATGTGATCCCTTGACGGTTTATGTGATCCTACCACCTTGAGTCTTCTTCATCAAATTCATAAGGGTATGTATAAGATCAATTTCAATGTAAAATGTGTGCAAGAAAAATTACATGTAATTGCTACTAAGTTTCCCTAAATCAAGGATGTTAGAACATTGCTCGGTCGAACACGCATGTGTTTCTATCTCAATCATGTTTGTCAATGTTAGTGATGAAAACTATAAGTCTTGATTTCTAGCCTATTTATAGATGTCTTGGACTAAGACATATATAGTGTAGTTGAACTTAGATTTCTCGGCGTTCATCATTTGAAGACGAAGAACTACTAAGGGGAGCTTGTGAAACTTCATCAACAAAAGGTATGTGGAGACTTAAACTCATCTATCACTTGGAAAGTCTATTTCTACTCTATCTCCTATAATTGAGACATAAGTCGTTTTATGATATAGTTTTCTACTATACACATTTGAGATTTTGAGCTGAGTATATCTCACTTACATATTTCTCGAAATATTTGTTGGCAAGCTATCACTTTAGCCATGTTCATATTTACTCATGACAAAAGTCATGTTGACATTTCAATAACTTGAAAATTGCTTTGATGCTAATAGTATATGGAAACGGCTACTATTATTATAGAAAAATGTTTCAATGATTGGAATATAGAGTTGATAATGTAGCCATCTTTGGATATAAGCATATATAGTGTGTTCGCACATTAGTGTATACATCCATAAACCAGGAGCCAAGTGTATGTATATGTATGTATACGAAATTATTGAAGGAGACAAGATAAGTATGCGTACCCGTACGCATACCGGCGAAAGTTTTCGAACCGAAAATATCAGCTGGGTTTGGGAATTACAAACTCCTAAACTAGTCACCTTAAGTATGCGTACCCGTACGCATACTGGTGGATGTTTTCGAACCGAGAATTTCTGTTGAGTTTGGAAACTTAACAAACTCAAAATCCGGTTGCTTAAGTACGCATACACGTTCGCATACTTAAGATGGTTATTTTTATCAAATCGGTCTGTTCATGAACTCAAACATTTAAATCTAAAGGAATGCAATCTTTGCAAACCGTGGCTATAATGTTCATAATTGATTCCAGTGAATCAAACTGATTTTGCTTCAATTGTGTTCTTGTATAATTCATGAGAATATAACAATTGAACAACTCATTAACTAGTTTCATTTGAGTCATTTGAACTAGTTATGGTTAAGATGAATAAGTTTGATATGAGAATAATCATATTGCTAACCTCGGTTAACTATTTATGAACCAACATGGTGTACATGTTTAGGTATGGCTACATAAACCTAAATGAGGGTACATTTCATTTGTGTATAACAAGCTAAGTTCGATCTAACGGTTGAAAGATATTAGCTTGGTTGAATCAGGTTTTTCATGTAACGGTGATTATTGAATTCTTTGTTACCAAGGTAACTTTGATTGCAAACCCTGTTTTGAAAACTATATAAGGGAGAACTCTAGCAACTAGGAAACCTAATCCTCACACCTCATGTGTGTAACTAGTTGCATAACTAGAGTCGATTCTCCTTTAACCTTAGGTTTCTTCTCGAGACCCTGTAGGTTAACGACTTGAAGACTTCATTGGGATTGTGAAGCCAGACCCAACTATTCTCTTGTGTGGTTGCGTGATCTGGTCTTACTGTTTTTATCGTGTTGAGTACAATTGAAATAATTGACTCGAGATTTTACATCTCCGATAGGCAAGATAAAAGTAGTCACAAACAACTTCGTCTCATCGATTGTGATTCCACAATAACTTGTTTCGCTAGTCGATTAAGTTTATTATGAGGTGATTGATAATACTAGGCTGTTCTTCGAGAATATAAGTCTGGTTTATTAATTGGTTCATGTTCACCTTGATTTATCAAAAGACGGAATAAAACCCATAGGTATTTCTGTGGGAGACAGATTTATCTATTCCTATAGACTTTTCTGTGTGAGACATATTTGTTTATCAAGTCTTCGACTTTGGGTCGTAGCAACTCTTGGTTGTGGGTAAGATCAGCTAAGGGAATCAAGTGCGTAGTATCCTGCTGGGATCAGAGACGTAAGGAGCACAACTGTACCTTGAATCAATGTGAGATTGATTAGGGTTCAACTACAGTCCAGTCTAAAGTTAATTTGTAGTAGGCTAGTGTCTGTAGCAGCTTCATATAGTGTGGTCTTCAAACTGGACTAGGTCTCGAGGTTTTTCTGTATTTGCGGTTTACTCGTTAACAAAATTCGGGTATCTGTATTATTTCTTTTCCGCATTATATTTTGTTATATAATTAAAACATCACAGGTTGTGCGTTAATATCAATCAATAAGAATATCCAACCTTTGGTTGTTGATTTACATTGATTGACACTTGAACATTGGTATTTGGTACCGTTCAAGTAACTCCTCTTATATTCAATCAGGCTCGCAGATTTCTATTTACTGATGATTGAATTAAGAGTTAGAGATATTAAACTCTTTGATATACTTTATTTTAGATTGAGTCTGACTATCTAGTTGATTCTCTAGAAAGTGTATTGGAGTAAGTCATATCATATTTACAAACGAATTGTTGGGTGTGGTTGTTATACCCCCGTATTTTCAATTGGTATCAGAGCTGGCAAACACGTTAAAAACCTCATAATTCTGTATTTGTAGCGTTCTGAGGATGGACGATATTGTCTCTGATAAACGCATCGCCAGAAATAAAAGTTCTATTTCCTTAAACTCTATTAAAGAGAAAGATTTGTCAATCTCGAATATATAAGAACCTTGTGTTCAAAGGAAACATAACGAGTCTGACTCTGATGTTGAAAGGAATACAACCAAACAAAGTAAAGTGATTCTAAAGCTTGTTAGAATCCAGGATGATAATGTCAACCAGTTGAAACATAAAGTCAATGTACTAGTTGGTATGATAAGTGAGCGTGACTCTTGTTTAAAGATTCTTCAAGAGATAAATCTCAAAAAGGATGCTTTGAAAATTGAACATCTCTTAAGTAAATTCTCATTTCAAGAGTGTTCAAAAGAGTCCGCCATACCAACTACTTATGATTTAGCTGGAAAAACCTCAGGTTCAGAAGCAAAACCGAAAAACCCTTTCTGTTGAAAAAGATGTGCTTGTATCTTCCTCTAATCAAGGAAAGTCCACATCACACGGAAGAAAGAATTCTCCCAATGGTTTTGAGACTATTCTGTCTAATCATTCAGGTGATTAAAAAGTGTGTCTCTTTTGTGATTCAAAAGGGTCGAGTAAACAAAAGAGGAATTCTAGTTGAATGACAATTCTATTATTCATTTTCAACACACCTTAGATTTAATTCTCAAAGGTGTAGCTGACAATCGTATGTCTAAACCAATTGGTTTCAGTACTCACCCTGTGTACCTCAACGGGAAAGTCAGTTCAATGTGTTCCTCAAATGTTTTAACACATAACAATCTTCCTAAGCCATTTCAGCGAAGAAGCACTCATGGATATTCTTCTGTCAAGAAGGGACATTATTTTGTTCATGATATGAAAAAGGTACAAGAAGAAGTAAACAATGGAAAAATGGAAATCAACCTAAAAAGGATAATTTAAGGATATAAAGAAATTATCAACAGGCCGGCGATTCCCTCCGGGAAAAAATTATTCAGGTAAGAATCATCATTATGCGTCATATTTTGATGATAGTAGGTTTCATGGTAACTTTTCACATCATAATGGTTGTCCTCCAAAGATCAGGAAAAAGAGGCTTAACCATAAGCAACGTTCATTTAATGAGCTCAAGGCTCATACTTGTGCTAATTAATCACAAGGTTGAATTCTCACTCACAAAAATCCTGGTTGAGTGAGATATAATCAAGTATACTTGATGGCAAAGTGTTTTCTGATTCTCTGGCTATTTTCTAGCCGAATTATCTTTCACAAACATGTTTGCATAAGTATTTATTTATTTTTGGCAAAACTTTTGTTTTTCTATTTTTTTGTTTTAAATCAAAAGTGCCACTCTTGCTCTAAAAATTGCTCTTCTGTAAGAATACAATATTTTATTGAGCAACAATCTGTGAGTTTTTGATAAGCACGTAAGTGCTATATATTATACCCATATTTATACTTGCTAGGAATCGATACAATGGCTAATCACATGATTTTAGTGCTTTTGTAGAAAGTACAAGTGAATTCGATCATCCAGGAAAATAAACAGTGAAATAAGAAGCTAAACGACGTTTTCGAAAGAAGTGATCAATATCACTTATGGCATCAGAAAGAGAAAGCTACTTTAACTATTCATTTGCAATACCACCAAAGGCATATTACTCCAGCAAATCATATGGTTTTAGAATTGTCATTGCCCAAGCCCACTAGTGGGTAACCAAGAAGATGGTCCAACGTCCAAGTGGTGTTGTGAACTATGTTCAGTACTAAAATGATAATTATTAGTGGCCAATGAACCTGATCATCTCGTGGTCAGTCTGAAAGGAGTTGTGGTCGTGTACAATGGTGATTTATGGGGCTAGTGAGCCGTAAACGGAGGCATAGAAAGAAGACTGTGGCTAAAGGAGGAATAGGGTTTGAAGTTTTGATTCTTTCTCTTCCGTTTTGATTATCGATTGATTAAATTCTCATTAATATTTTTGTGGCTTTTGAGAAAGCCATGTTTGGCTAGATTTTTGTGACTAGGGTTTATGTTGAAACCACTTTGAGCATAAGAACAATTTGATTTGATATATTTATGTTTTAAAGGCTATTATGAATTGAATATGATTAGTTCTTGATATTATTTATCGATTTATCGAAATATGAGTTGTCTCTTCACCGGTTTTGTAGAACCTTTGTGCATAAATGTTAGGATAACAAATATATTTGTCTCATTGTCTGATATTTCATGCTTGGGTTAATTCCTTTGATGGGGTACGCTTATGATAAGCACGTAAGTGCACCATTTTATACCCATATTTATATTAGCTATGTCTCAATTTTATCACTAATAAACTTCTTTGTAGGTATTTTTAAGAAAGAAATGTTTTTAGAAGAATCGACTCGAAAAACTGTTAAAGGCACCTCCGGAGGACATTTTCTATACGAACTCTCATTGTTGGCTAAGGGGTACCTCAATTACTAAGGGTCACCCAGTTACTAAGGGCCAACCTATGTTCTATTCACACCCATGGCCAATCGCACCCCAGAACAGGATAAGGGGTAGCTTCATATTCAAATTTTGGCGGGAAAAATGGCAACAGATTTAGGGTTTGGCTTTTGGATGTGTTTCACTGAGATTCAATGGCTTAAATCAAATGGGTTTATTCGTAAGTCCTTAAAAGAGATGGTAATGTTCTTTGATTCTGTTCAATTTGGCTGGATAATCACAGTTTGATGAAAAGAGAAAGAACAGTTTTGGCGGGAAAATAATGTGTGCATGCGTACTTTTCTGGATTGAGTTAGGGGGAAATTTTCTAGGATTTTGGCATGGGATTGGATTGTAAACACCCTGTTTTATCCAAACAGGGCTGGTAGTTAAGCTGAAGTCGTAAAAAAAAAGGGAAAGAAAACAAGATCTCGTAAAAAAGAAAAGTGCAGTAACTCGGAGATTTCTGGAAAGATTTTCAGCGAGCATTCTTGGGAGAAATTCATGGGATTTGTTTGAATCATCCTGTTTTATCCAAAAAGGGATGGTAAGTTGTTTAAACTCGAAGAATCAGGAGATTACGTGGAGTTGGAAGAAAAACAGGATCAAGCACGTTCACGTGAGATATTTTTGGAGTTTGGCTGTATTTTTGGGAAGATATTGTTGGAGATTTTCAAGGGATTTGTACACAGAGTTATTGCTGACTCAATCAAAAAACGTATGACATTGTGGTTGGAGTGTGTGAGCTGTTAACAGACGCGATAATGAGATAAAAAGGGAATTATTCCCGTGAAGAATAATGGAAGTTATTGCGAGTTTTGTGTAGTGTAATGACAAAGATTTTTGGGTCCTGAGGGTATAAATAGTTATGGGGGTACGATAATAAGGCATATAGAGTGGGGGGAGAAGAATAAAGAAGTGCAGAGCAACTTCTCTGCTGCTGCAGAGAAGAAGAAGACGAAGAATACAGATGACTCAAGAGGTCTGTCGTTTTAGAACTGTCATTGTTTCTTCCATGAACGACAGTTCTTCTGCGACATTTTCCAGGTATAGTTCTCTGTAATATAAGCTTAAGCTGTAACGGTCAGTTTGTAGTGGCCATTAACCGTTGCAAATTCCAGGTTTATAGTATTTTCTCTACTTTTCTTTATTGTAAGCACCATTTGAGTTATATTTTTTTTTTGAGAGTGTCTACAATATGAGTAGCTAAACCACTACACTGGGTTGACGGAGGAAGCCGAATTTTATACATGGGTGATTTTATCTTATTTTCTATATTACTTTTGCATTTAATTTAAATTGATTTATGATTCGATAAAATTAGTTTTGATTCAATTAGATAGGTTATGCTTTGTGTTTAGATAATCTATGCTTAGGGGATACAATTAATGTTTTGAGGATCTACTTTGGCAAAATAAGAGTCCGTGTTTTTATTCCTTGAGCTATAATTGGTGAAGAATAAATAATTGAATCAATTGATATGAATTCGGTGAAATCCTAAGCCTAGTGAATCTCTCTTCTATTTATTATTTTATTTAAACCTTTTAATTTAATCTTAACAACATCCGAGAGAACGAATCTTAATTACTACTACGAAAACTCAGAAAAACCTTAAATCATTTTGGCGCCGTTGCGACGCGGATTTGTTTTTAGATTAATTTTTAGGTTTATTTTTATTTTGTACAATTTTTTTTTTTCCTTTTTATGCGTTTCTTCTTGTATTTCTTTTCAGAGACTTTTTGAGGATGATGACTTCTTTTGAGGAGACGTAACCTACGATGACGCTGGAGGAATATATGCGTAGAAATTCTAATTATCATGAAACCTCATCTGAGATGACGTTTATTGAATATAAGTGTAGGCAATCGTATGGAGTTTCTGCTCCACATGAGGTAAGTGAAGAATCTCCGTTAGAGATATATGATAAGTATTACAAACACATACCACCTAGTTTGGAACAAAGATTGAGAATTCTAGAATACCAAAGATTATATGTTGATGATGATGATGAATCATGTAGTGACTCTTTGTCCCAGACTGAACATATATATGACCCAGTGGATGATTGTATGGAGGATTCACTTAATTCCATAGATGAATCTACCTCACAAGATCATTCACCCGACTTAGCGGTTGTTTCTAGACCCCTAGACTTCCAAAAGTTGCCGAATTTAGGATTAGAATTGTGTGCTTATAAAGTGTTGTTGGACTACTTTGCATCTAAGTACCCAGAAGACTTGCCTATTCCTTATTTCGTGCATGAATCAATTAATATTTCCCCAGTTTCAATAGAATCCCCATACTTTGTTCTTTACGCACTTCCATGTGCAGTAAAAACTTGGTTTAGGGGTCAATTTTGTTTTCTGACAGTTTCAGTGTCCCATTTTTTCCATAAAATAAATGTGAAGCTGTCATTTGTAAATATTGTATTTTGGGTCGATCCCCAAGTTTTCAGGTTATTAGTTTACGGGGATATTTTATGTACATTCCAGTAGGTATAATTATTTGTTTATTTATTTTTATTTTTATTTCCCATCTTAATTTTTACGTTGGATGACTCAATTACATTGAGGACAATGTAATATTTAAGTGTGGGGGAGTGGTTAATGTTTTATTTTTATGTTTCAGGATTTTTCTTGCTTATCATGACCAGCTGTGGAGCGGGTCTCTAAAAAAAAAAAAATTATGCTGACCAGCTGTATAGCAGGTCTAAAAAAATAATATTTTGATTGTTCGGGTTATGACCAGATGTTGAGCGGGTCTATTTTTTATTTTTTTGCATTATATGACCAGCTGTGTAGCGGGTCTAAAAAAAAAAAATGATTGTTCGGATTATGACAAGCTATGCAGTGGGTCTATTTTTATGCATTTCTTAATTATGACCAGCTGTGTAGCGGGTCTACAAAAAATAAAAAATAATAAAAAATAATAAAAATAATAATGATTGTTAGGGTTATGACTAGCTGTGTAGCGGGTCTTTTCTTTTCTTGCATGTTATGACCAGCTGTGTAGCGGGTCTAAGTCTCTTAATTTATGACCAGCTGTGTAACGGGTCAATTTTCTTGTTTTGCTCGGGACTAGCAAAATATAAGTGTGGGGGTTTTGATAAGCACATAAGTGCACCATTTTATACCCATATTTATATTAGCTAGGTCTCAATTTTATCACTAATAAACTTCTTTGTAGGTATTTTTAAGAAATAAGTATTTTTAGAAGAATCGGCTCGAAAAACTGTTAAAGGCACCTCCGGAGGACATTTGCTATACGGACTCTCATTATTGGCTAAGGGGTACCTCAATTATTAAGGGTCACCCAGTTACTAAGGGGCAACCTATGTGCTATTCACACCCACTTCTAATCGCACCCTAGAACAGGATAAGGGGCAGTTTCATCTTCTTCATTTCATATTCAAATTTTGGCGGGAAAATGGCAACAGATTTAGGGTTTGGCTTTTGGATGTGTTTCACTGAGATTCAATGGCTGAAATCAAATGGGTTTATTCCTAAGGCCTTAACAGGGATGGTAATGTTCTTTGATTCTGTTCAATTTGGATGGATAATCACAGTTTGATTAAAAGAGAAAGAACAGTTTTGGCGGGAAAATAATGTGTGCATGCATACTTTTCTGGATTGAGTTAGGGGGAGATTTTCTAGGATTTTGGCATGGGATTAGATTGTAAACACCCAGTTTTATCCAAACATGGCTGGTAGTTAAGCTGAAGTCGTAAAAAATAAGGGAAAGAAATCAAGATCTCGTAAAACAGGAAAGTTCAGTAACTCGGAGATTTATGGAAAGATTTTCAGCGAGAATTCTTGGGAGAAATTCATGGGATTTGTTTGAATCATCCTGTTTTATCCAAACAGGGATGGTAAGTTGTTTAAACTCGAAGAATCAGGAGGTTACGTGGAGTTGGAAGAAAAACATGATCAAGCACGTTCCCGTGAGATATTTTTGGAGTTTGGCTGTATTTTTGGGAAGATATTGTTGAAGATTTTCAAGGGATTTGGACATGGAGTTGTTGCTGACTCAATCAACAAACGTGCGGAATTGTGGTTGGAGTGTGTGAGCTGTTAACAGACGCGATAATGAGATAAAAAGGGAATTATTCCCGTGAAGAATAATGGGAGTTATTGCGAGTTTTGTGTAGTGTAATGACAAAGATTTTTGGGTCCTGAGGGGATAAATAATTGTGGGGGTACGATAATAAGGCATAGAGAGTGGGGGGAGAAGAATAAAGAAGTGCAGAGCAACTTAAATCCTTTATGGTAAGTAGGAAAAATTTCACGCGAAGAATACAAACGACTTGCATGAGGTCTGTCGTTTTAGAACTGTCATTGTTTCTTCCATGAACGACAATTCTTCTGCAACAGTTTCCAGGTATAGTTCTCTGTAATATAAGCTTAAGCTGTAATGGTCAGTTTGTAGCGGCCATTAACCGTTGCAAATTCCCGGTTTATAGTATTTTCTCTTCTTTTCTTCATTGTAAGCACCATTTGAGCTATAAAAAAATATTTTGAGAGTGTCTACAATATTAGTAGCTAAACCCCTACACTGGGTTGACGGAGGAAGCCGAATTTTATACATGGGTGATTTTATCTTATTTTCTATATGACTTTTGCACTTAATTTAAATTGATTTATGATTCGATAAAATTAGTTGTGATTCAATTAGATAGGTTATGCTTTGTGTTTAGATAATCTATGCTTAGGGGATATAATTAATGTTTTGAGGATCTACTTTGGAAAAAATAAGAGTCCGTGTTTTTATTCCTTGAGCTATAATTGGTGAAGAATAAATAATTGAATCAATTGATATGAATTCAGTGAAATCCTAAGCCCAGTGAATATCTCTTCTATTTATTATTTTATTTAAACCTTTTAATTTAATCTTAACAACATCCGAGAGAACGAATCTTAATTACTACTACGAAAACTCAGAAAAACTTAAATCAGCTTAGAATAGCCAGGTATTATTTGTGAACCTATATTTAGTTTCGTATAATTTTCTCACTAATACAATTTGATGGTGCATGCTTGAGTTTAGTCTTTTGATGTGCCATGCTTAGGGTATCCCAGTGATATTTACGACTCTAATACTTATAATAGGTGATGTTGGTAGAATGAACGATAAATAAATATTCATAAATTATGTTTCATTTTAGTAATTGAATAGAAATAATGGTGGATACTATAAACCCTGGTTATCGACTTTTCCTTTGGATTCCTTTTATTAATTTACTTTACTTTAATTTTATTATTTCATTTTCATTATAAAAATCTCAAAAATCATTTTTGGTTAGTTCATTGGAGATATTGACTATCGGTATTTCCACCGTTCCCTGTGGGAACGACCCGTACTTGCCTCTATCTACTAGTTAGACACCGTGCGATTGCGGTTATTACATATAGGCAATCCTGAAAGCCTATTAATTTTGGGCGCCGTTGCTGTGGAGCGGCTGAGGAATATTATAATTACTATTTTTGATTTTGTAAATAGTTAGGTTTTTTTTTTTATTATTTTTATTATTTTTATTATTATTTTTTATGAAAGGGAGCCACTGAGGCATTTATTAAGAAGCGAAAATATACAGAAATTTACAGGTATTTGGCAGGGAGACGTGTAACAAGTTGCGCCCCAATTCCTTTTAGAATAATGATACCTAACCTGTGGAAAAGAAAACTGCCTAAGTTATTATTGACATTGTGACTTGCCATGAAGTGTTTCAATCTTTTCATAAGAACTGTAATATCATCGCTTAATTCCCCCAGTGTCGTAAAATCTAGAGCGCCGAAACCGTAACCATGAGTCAGCATATTTGTTGCATTTGCGAGTGATGTCCGCTAAGATGGCTTGGACAGGGGTGAAGGCTCAGTTTCCTCCCTTAGAAAAAGGTGAAACACCAGTGACGTCGAAACAGACGTCGTGTCCATTTTCCCAATTATAGATCATGAGGCCAGCTGGTTTAAGAGAGGTGTTCCTGGCAGATGTAAGTCCTAGAGAAGCCTCTTTTCTTGCGGATACTCCATCTTTATAACACAACTCAACAAAGAGGTCTCTTACCATGTCGTGACGATACTTTAATCCCACTTCACTTGCGCAATGGATGGCATGGTCCCCAAACCGATCCATTACACGGTTACAACATGTACAAGTACTATCTTCAGCAAATAAGGGTATACCCAAGCGGTACTGGAGTACTGACTGAAATTTCCGAGGACCCAATGTCTGATTAAGGCCTTGGATAGGGATTTCCTTTAGATAATATTGTGCATGAGGTTTCTTATTACACTTCCATAGTATAGAGTCACGCTCGGACATAACAAAGGTAGATGGTATGACCTTCATGATTGCATCATAATAACGAGTTTCCAGTAAATGCATGGGTTGTGGGGTGACTTCGTTAATGTTGAAAGATGAAGGAGATAGACCACATATACGAATGTAATGATCCAACGTTGTGTGAAAATGAGGGCTAAGGCCAGGCATACCTTGGAGAATTTTATTCAGCAGATGTTGGGTTTGAAAGCAAGAAGCTATATACCCATATTGAGTAGTGTTTCGCATGGTGTAGACGCCTAAGCCACCATCTTTGATTGGGAGTGTGGCAATACGTTGCTGTAGTTGGCGAAAACCTGCTCCATCACTCATAATCAGGTATTGCAAGAACTGTACAAGGTGATCGTCGAACTGATGTTGAGCTTCCACCATGCACTGTGGTCTTGTTACATGCATTGAGAAATACAACTTCGAGACTCCAACACAGTTCTGAAGTAACAGAAGTTCTGCTTGGGGGTCTCTAAGCTTTTTAACACAATCCATCAGATGTAGTGTCTTGTCGACACGAGATTGAATGATGCCACTGCATAAGTCGTCATTGAGACTTACCAGACCTCCAAGCAAACGGACGCTAGTAGCTGGTTTACCTATGTCAGGTGGAAAGACGTCTATACTTCTTGGGTCAGTTTGTGGACAGAAAAGTTCAGTTTTATGTACATTCAACCATTGGCAGTACCATCGTCTTGTATAATCTGGAAAGATTTTTCCACTTCAGTTGTTTCTCCAACCAATGTCCCATCATCCAAATACCAGGCATTAAGGTCCAGTTTGCATTTCTAAGCTATTTTCCATACCAAAGGATGAAGAACCAATGAAAATAGTAGAGGACCATGAGGGTCTCCCTGCTGAACCCCTTGTGCGGAAGATAAAGTGAACTCGTTGTAGTATAGCTTGTCAGGCCGCGCATAACAAAATTCCACCCATTTAGCAATGCTAGGACATTTATCACATACTTCATTGATCAAAGATGTCTGGATAACTACGTTGAAAGCATTAGTGAAATCGACAAGCAACATAGTCATATTAGTATGGGTACTTTTCATCTCCCGTAGCCGATTCACTGAGTGTAAGATACCTTCTCCCCCACATGGTGTTCCAATTCCAAATTGATGGTTACGGAGGTAGGAAGACATGTCTTTAAGCACTGCAGACGCTGCCATCTTAGAGCATAAACGACGCCATATCGTACCCACTGCGATCGTCCGAATACCACCTCCCGGTTTGAGTAGTGGGGTTAATGGAGCGCTGGCGATGTACTCTCCAAGTGCAAGTGGGCATTGTCCGTTCAGCCACAGATTAACTACTCCCATGATAGACACCAAAAGCTCATCTGCCACTACAGCAGCAGCACCACTCGCTGCATCTAACAAGTGATGAACACGGAGGCCGTCCCTCCCACATGATGTACCCTTCAGAAAGCTCTTTAAAGCTTTCACAACGGCCTGAACGTCTATAGATACTGCAACAACATTTGGATTGCAGGATGGAATGGCAGGAGGGCGTGATTGAGGATGTTTTTGGAATAATTCATGTAGAGTTTCTGGGGTGGAAGGGGCAACACCACTAGATGACAGGATGCGTATTGCAGCGGTGTAACGTCCATTGTTCAATTTCTTTTGGCAGGCCTCTACATTTGTCTTAGATTTCTTTGTTCGGTGTGGTTGCTTTATGGTTTGCCGCTGTTGTTGATCCTGTCGAGCCAACTCTAGCAAACGCTGGACAATATTTGCAAAACCATTAGGATGTCCCCACTCGATTAAAGAATTGTTGATGGAAGCAATCTGCAGCTTTTTCCGCGAACTGGATCTTGCTTCACTGGCATTGTTAGGAATGTAAAGGTTAAGGGTACACACAGGAAGCAGTAATAGTTGAAGCCACGGATGTACAACATTAAAATAAAAATCAAATACAAGGTACAAAATGGAGGGTAACCTTGCAACAAGTTGGGCCCCACACCTTTTTGAATAGAAATACCTAATCTATAAAACAAAGAGTTGCCTATTTTGTAATTAAAATCATAATTGGAGATACAATTCCTCAACCTTTTCAAGAGAACCACAGTGTCTTCTCCAAGTTCATCAAGGGTGGAGAAAGCAAGAACCCCAAAACCATAACCATGAGTCGACCACTTATCTAAATATTTTATGCATTTACGTGAAATGGCACTCGAAATTGCAGCACTAGGAACAAAAGCACGACTGTTGTAACCTGCGAAATGGGGAACCCCAGTAACATCGAAACAAACATCCCTTCCATTCATCCAATTATAGACAAGTAAATCCACATACTTCAAAGCTTTACCCTCCTCCGATATGAAACCCAAATAAACCTCTTTCCTAGTAGCAACCCCGGTTTTATATAAAATATCAGCCACAACATCTCTAACAAAATCATGCCGGAATTTGACCCCAACCTCACTAGTACAATGAAGTACATGGTCACCAAATACATCCATTTTCCTTTTACAACAAGCACAAAACTCAACATTACTAAAAATTGGTATACCAAGTCTGTAACATACAACTACCCTAAACTGGCGAGGCCCCAAAGATTGGTTAAGCCCAATGATGGGTACCGCTTTGAGATAATCCTGGCATGTTCAAGTTTATTACATTGCCAAAGTATAGCATCAGGGTCTGACATAGAAAATTTGGATGGAATGTCACGCTTAGCAATGTCAAAATATTGTATTGCCAAAGTTTTCATGGGACAGAGGGCAATAGTGTTGATGTTGAAGGAAGACAAACCACAAACTTGTATGAAGTTATACATCGCTTGTTGGAAACCAAGGCTTGGACTGGAGTCGGATTGTAGTTTGAGAATAATATCTTACAGATTCCTCGTTTGCATACAAGAAGCAAGATAACAAAAATGACTTGTATATGCCATCGTGTAAACACCAAGTCCTCCATATTTCATAGGAAGAGTTGTGATACGCTGCTGAAGAGGTCCAAACCCTTCTCCATTACCTGTAACTATGTGTTGCAAAAATTACATTAGAGGATGGTCATAGCAAGAACTTATCTGTTGAAGGGCATAAGGATTAGTTGTTCTCAAATTGAAGTAAAGTTTTGATACACCAGAACAACTACGAAGAAGTAACAGTTCACATTGCGGGTCTTGTAACTGTTTAACAGACTCCATAAGATAGATACTCCCTCCGTTTCACAAAGATAGTCCGGTTTGACTTTGTCAAGATATTAAGAAGACCATAGTAGTTTACATGCCTACCCTTAAGTACTTGCCTAATTTAGTTCAATTAAAATGTTAGTAATAAAAACTTCCAAAAATTGAGATGGAATTGTAAATAGGAAATAAAAAAAGTAAAATTAAAACATATCCGAATTATGGAAACAATATCACCAAAATAAAAGAGAAAGTATTTTGAATATCGTGTGGCAAAGAACATTTTCCATGGAGTTCCGAAAAAAAGAAGGTGAAAATATTATAGAGATAAAAAATGGTGTTTGGAAAAAAAAAGAGATGAAAGATTATAGAGATAAAGAGATTGTATACTTATGGAGGATAAACTTTATAAGGAATTTAATTTGGAACCATATATATTGTGTTTTAAAAGGAATGTAGAATAAATGTGTTTCCTTAATTATATAGATAGATTTCTTTAATATTTTAGATTGGGTCCTATTAATTTATTTATTTTAAGTATAAAAGATTTAAGGGTATATTAGAGAGTTTATTGAAAAAATACGACTATAAACAGAAGCAGGACACAATTTTGTAACAGACCAAAATGGAATAGAGGACGGTCTTTTGGAAACAGAGGGAGTAGTTTTATCAATCTTACTCTTCACCAGGTCACAGCAAAATTGTAAATTAAGACTTAATAAACCTCGTAACAGCTTAACACCCTGATCAAGCCTACTGATATTGGAAGGAAAAACCCTATCTTCAAGACTTTTAGGATCAATGATAGGCCAGAAAAGCTCCGTCTTGTTGATATTAAGATGTAATCCACGGCAAATACCCTCAGCTTGAATTATCGACAGAGCTTTTGGCTACCTCCATGGTTTCACTGGCTATCGTACCATCATCCAAGTACCAGGTGTGAAAATCAAGGCTGCAATGACTCGTTATCTTATTCACAAGAGGGTGAAGAACTAAGGAAAATAATAAAGGACCCAAAGGATCACCCTGTTGGACCCCAGTGGCAGAAGAAAGAACTGACTCATTATAATAAAGCCTTGCCGAAGATGCATAACAGAACTCGATCCACCTAGAGATGTTTGGACATATAAGTCTAACCTCATGGATTAAGGTGGTTCGATCAACTAGATTAAAAGCGTTAGAAAAGTCGATTAACAACATATACATAGAGTTCTGAGTACCTTTCATCTACAAGAGCCTATTGGAAGAATGTATGATACCCTCAGCGCCACACGGGATGCCCACACCAAATTGATGATTTCCTCAGTAATCTACCATGTCCTTGCAAACTGACTTAGCTGCAAGTTTTGAACACAATATCCTCCATATAGTGCCAACAACAATAGGCCTAAGTCTGCCGCCTGGTTTGAGAAGAGGGATTAGCGGAGCACTAGCAATATACTCACATAAAACCGATGGACATTGCCCTGCCTACAAAAGATTAACCACCCTGCCATAGAAGATAAGAGATCCTCTGCCACTGCACCAGCTGCTCCACTCATTGCATCTAAGAGATATTGTGCTCTCAGCCCATCATGTCCACATGAAGTACCTCTAGGGAAACTCCTCAAAGCATCAAGGACTGATTTAGAGTCCACTGATAAAGCAGCAGCACCAATGGGCTCAGCTGGAATGGACGGTAAAGGGGCACTGGGATGTTTAAGGCTAAGTTCTTGCAAAGTTTCCACAGAATTGGATGCTAAGCCATCAGAGGATAAAGCCCGAATTGCGGCCGTATAGTGACCAAAACTCAGTTTCTTCTTGCAAGCATGCAAATTGGTATTAAACTTCTTTTTCCCGTTTGGTCCGCGTGGTTGAAAATCTTTCTTGGATGCTGCCAAAAGTTGCTCAATGATATTAATACATAAATTTCTTTCTTTTCATCGCAGTAGAGCTTGATTGATACTGTCCATCTGTAACTTGTTCCTAACACCAGACCTCTCCTCCTTTGAACACTTAGGCATGTACATATTAAGGGTACATATAGGCAAGAGCAAAAGATGCAACCATGTTAATAATTCTTTAGGGTTAGTAAGTACCTTATCAAGTGAAGCCTTGAGAGTTCTAGAAAAGTTTAGCCTACAGTGTGGAGGGATACTGGCAATGGTCGTAAACCATTTCTGAAAAACCAAATTAAGCAAATCCAAATTGAGGGAAATATCTATAGTTGTCTCATCATCTGCACCATCAACTGTTGGCTCCCCCGCAGAAATATTGTCATGAGAATCAACCGATATAGCAACTCCATGAATGAGGAACTGAACATCGTTGTCTTTAAGAGGTCCATCCGTGACATCACCACCATGGGAATTGCATGCTTTACTCCATGCCTGCATATGCATACAAGGTACACAAAGCCATATTTGTAGTTGTGATAAGGTGCTCTCCCAAACATCATACACACCCCTGATAGAACTTATTCTTTCTCTTCAAAGAGAAACACAGCCTGAATTAGATAGATGTTTATCATGTAAATGTCTATAGAAACCAGACTTACTGTATCCATTTACCATTAAGGCATCCATCAAAGTTTCGAAAGGGGCCCTGGATGTGATTAGCATTTGAAGGTGCAGCAGTAACCACTGGAGACAATGACTGAGATGAAGAAGAGTCTTGTGATGAAGAAATTTTTTGCGATGTTGATGCTGATGTAAGGTTTAATGTATGGGAAGACAAAGGAACCCAAACCCAGTAACTTCCACTAGAAACTATAGTTTAATGTATGGGAATGTAAGGTTTCACTACAGTGGAAAACTCAAATTACCATATATCAGAACTCTAATTAAAATTTTACATAAGTAAACAACCACACTGCAACCTCTTCAAAAACAACACAAATAAGAACCACAAAGCCTCTAAAAACCAATAACTAAAAAATCTTCCTATGCATAGTCCAGAATCGAAGAATATTAAACTTGATGCTGGTACTCAGAAAACCCAATCACAACAAACGTACACAAAGAAAATAAACACCACAAAACCCAATCACAAAGCACTAAAAATGAAATTAGACAACAAGGAAACTGTATCTTTAATCCAAGCACAGAAGAAACACCTAATTCTTCACAAATGTTCAAGAAGAACAATTCAAACCAATAAAACCTAGAAACAAATTACTACAACACTGGTTCTGCATCAATCATTCACTTAATTCGAAAAACCCCTCAACTAGTTAAGAAGAACCAGAATTTGAACCTTGGGAGCACCACAGAAATACACCAAAGGATCGACGAAGAAAAATTCTGATACTTCAATCACCACAAATAAACTGGTAATGAACGAGAAACTGATGATGAATTATGCGTCTCAATGAAGAAGAATGACACAAAAAACCCAACCCAGTTCTTCAAACAACAACCCCCACAACCTTAAAACCACAAATCCAGTTCAATTGAGACAACAAATACCTATTTGAAACTACAAAATAAAGAAAAACAAGACCCTAATTGAAACCCCCTCTCAAAACAAACACAGAACCCAAAAATTTTTGATACTTCAATCACCACAAAAAAAATGGCGATGAACGAGAAACTAAGAATTTTTGTACAATTTTTTTATAATTATTTTTTAGGATTTATTTTTCCTTTTGACTTGTTTTGTGTGTCAGAATTTTATTTCTGGTACCTTTTTTAGAACGATGAATGCATTGTGTGAGACGTCATCTATAACGCTTGGTGAATACATGTATGAGTCACGGTATAAGGAAGTTCTTGCTTATAATCGTCTCAGGTATGGAACTTGGAATCCACGTAATTTCGCTATGGGTGGTTATTCAGATGAGTATCAACCCCAATACCATGAGGGTGAAAATGAACTTGACACTAGAAGTGATTTTAGGAATTATGATACCGATATAATATCTGAATCTATTATATCTTACCCAACTCATGATCATTTGACTGATTATATGTCTATTCAAAATGACGAGAGTTGTGTTAGAGACGCCATTTATTCAGATAATGATGATTTAGAAGAACATATTTTTACAGAAGATACTATTGTTGAGTTTGATGACTTAGAGACAGTTGACGTGCATAATGAGATATTTTCTAATCATTTGAATAACGAGATTCCTATAAGTCACTTAGTTGCAGACAATAATGAGGCGATTATTCATGATATTGTTGCTCCATTGAGCTCCTCTTTCGCTGATCCATCTTGTGATTTTATAAATGCGGATGTGAATGTTGAACATATTGATATTGGTCAGATAGCTTGTAACGATGATTTTGAGCCTTTATCTGTTTGTTTAGCACACTTTTCTGATTCGGATGACCCGATGCTTATTGATATTGTCAATGCATTTCGGCTTCCAATAATTAATCAAGGTAACTCACCAACGGAAGTTATTTCCGCGGACTTAGAACCAGATTTAAGAGTTACTAATTTTCATAAACTTGAACCCTTAGATACATGTTTATACAATTATGATAAGTTCGATAATCAGGTACCTTTTTACATTGTCAATACATTGCTTCCTTTGATTTCTAGTGAAGATAATGTATCGACCGAATGTATTTCAGCTGATTTGGAGCCTGATTTAGAATGTACTTCCTGAATAGAAAATAATATGCATTCTATTGTTGTTGTCCATGTGAGTTATTTGTTTATCTCTACGAATGACTGTTTTCTTTTGGGAATGGATTTACACATCTTTTTGGAAGGTTATAGTGTTTGTAGGTTCATTTTGGTGGTTGATCCCCAACTTTTCAGACTATACATATATGCTTTGCAGTTTACTTTGGTGCAACCTTACCTTGTTTGAGGTTCTTCTTTATGTGCGCAAACATGGATACAAAGATTATGCTTTATGGGAGTCAACCCATACGATTTCGCTTCATGGGAGTCAACCCATCAGATTTGTTTTCTTTCCTCTATCTTTTATTTATTTACTTGAATTTCCCATCTTAATTTCTACGTTGGATGACTCAATTACATTTAGGACAATGTAATGTTTAAGTGTGGGGGAGTGGAACTGTCGTTAGGAATTTTGTTTAAATATTTTTTTTTGAATACTATGACCAGCTGTATAGCGGGTCTAAAAAAATATATTTGAATATTATGACCAGATGTGTAGCGGGTCTACAAAAAAAAAAAGATGATCGGCTGTGTAGCGGGTCTTAAAAAAATTATAATTATAATGTTTAGGGTTATAAACCAGCTGTGTAGCGGGTCTTGTGTATGGTATTTCTCATGACCAGCTGTGTAGCGGGTCTAACTCTATCTTATGATATGACAGTTGTGTAGCGGGTCTAACTCTCTCTTATGATATGACCAGCTGTATAGCGGGTCTAACTCTCTCTTATGATATGACTAGATCTTTACCCGTGCCGTAACGTCATTGGGCATGGCGTTGGTCCATTTTGAATATTGTGTCCCAAAAAATTATCAACTCCTTCCTCTTTATTTGGTCAACAGAATTCACGTGTAATTTACCTATTTTTATTTTTTTATTAAAATTAAGATAAACTCCAGTTTAATCTTATTATTTCTTTACATTGATTTGTAGGACATCAAATTATTGTTTCTATCAGTTCCTCGTTTGGCCGAAATCAATCACATTTCCATAACAACTTAAATATTCTCAATTTGGTAGGACATATACTCCTTAAATATTTAATTTCGAAACGAATAAATCTTATGATATCATATAAGCACGTTAACACAGATAATAGATACTAAGATTAACACTCAAAAAAGGGAGTACACCTCAACAGACTGCAGTAATAGAAACATGCGTACAAAAATGCAGAAAGCAACACAGTAAAACATAATGCATAGACATAAATAAACATGATTGACGATTCCTAGTATTATTTTATTTGTCAGCAGCCCCCTTCTCATCGAACTCAACTAATCGATATCCTCCATAGAAGTCTCCCCGTATTCCTCTTTGATAGCACATTTCCCCATCACATCTGATAATCCTTTTTCAGCCGTTTTCCCTGGTCTTGTGAAGCTGTGGATCCTCCAAATAGGTGGAGAATAGTACTTTCTAGCCTCTAAATAGTATTTTTTGGTATTTAACGGAAGATTCAAACTCTCCATCCTGCCATTATGGCACGGGCCAAATTTTTATTTGATTATGAACTTCTTATGTTTAGAAGAATATATAGGTTATAAAGAAATTACATCATCTGAACTCGTTCGTCCCGAATTTTTATTTGATTATGAACTTCTCATGTTTAGAAGAATATATAGGTTATAACGAAATTACATCACCCGAACTAGTTCGTCCCGATAATAATTGTGAGGTATTAACAATGTTCAGATGCTCGTTGATTTTTCCCCCTTTAAGAATAGTCCAAAATGCCTAAAACTCATAACAGACTCAACAATACATAATTCTGTGAGGTATAGAAAAATATATATGCTTCAAATAGAATTAAAAAGATACAATATAATATATGCTTCAAACTAAAAATTAAAAAAATTAAATCCATATATGTGATATTCTCATTATTTTCATTCTACCTAAAAATGGGCCAAATTGAAAAATAAAAGTATCTCCTCTTTTTGGAGTATTTATTACTGGATGTAAATAGGCAGGGAAAATGGAGCCACACGTATTATCTATTTATGAGTTAGACGGAATTAACAAATACCGTCGTACCATATTATTCCAAATGACAGCCGAGCGTTCAATATAAGGAAGCTAATAAAGTTAGTTTGCCCCCCTTTGCGAAAACATTAGTCACACTATCCGCTTCGGCTCCCCGACTTTGTTCCTCATGAGGCTCGCTGGTAGGCTAGCATGACAACCTGTTCAACTTATGTAGTAGTACGCTGCTTGGAGCTTAGCTTGAACATGCTTCTAATTATTCGTTAATTATGTAATAATATTAATAAAATTCTCTATTAAAAAAAATGAATCTTCAAGGATGGAGGTGATTTTATTCAAAGATGGAATACTTCTCTTCATATTATAGGGAAGCAGTAGTAGCCGGACAATTTTTTTGGCCTAAACATGCAAGAACAAAGAACTGTAAATATTAGATTTGATCCGAAAAGTTGAGAGAAATTTAGAAAAAATCATGGATACTATTTTTAAGAAGCCAACCCCAAAAACTGGAGGTTTCTATGAATTTGCTTATAAGCTCTTCATGCGCCGTAATTCTGTTTATGTGACCGTCATCATCATTTGCTGGTGAAAGGGAAGTGGATTACGATGTGATGACACTGTATGAGGACATATCCATCCTTGGACAAAGACCAGTTGAAGAATGAATCCCATTTTCCCTCTGTTTTCTGGGTTTTAAGTGCTAGAACTGAAGGCATAATAAGACTTTTTTGCGGGCGAAACAATTTTTATTTCTCTTTTACTGTTTTCACTTTTTTTAGGAAAAAAACGCTCAATATTCAGTTGAGCTGTGCATTCTTATGCCAAAAATCAGATGTTCAGGTGTTTTGAGTCCTAAAGACTTGTGCCAAGATCAATAATATGACACATTTTGTTCCTTTAGAGTTTCTGTTTGTTGCCCTCTTATCCTGTTTCCAAAAATAAAATAAAAATAGATTTGATCCAAAAATAAAAGAAAACTCAATTAACTCTGATCTGCAACTTACTTAAGAAATTGAATTACAAATATGAAGGAAAAAAAAGACATTAAATGGTCCACATGATATGGTAAGTAACATAATCCAAATTATCTCATCTCATCGTATAGTACCATGGAACAAACATAGTACCCCATTAAGAAGAGTGTAATCCACACCATTCAAACAATCTAAAGTTTATTAGATTTTGTTGTCTTTTATTTTCATTCATTGATCCTTCAAAGATTATTAAGCCCGCTCTATGCAAGTAAATTTTATGGCAACCTACAAATGATATAGAAGGGATCCTTCTCCTAACATTGCATACTAAAGAATAATGATTGTGTAACAAATTCATATAAAATAAAAATGGACAACTACACTAAAAAATCTTAGGGTATTTTCTAACAGGAAAATCATTATTTAAGGTATTTCGTGGGAGCATTCGCTATCCAATTCATATTCCACCAAGAACAGAGTGTACAAACAAAAAACTGATAACAACAAACACTTCACTTTCCCATTTAAATGGAAGGTGTGATAGGAACCAAACCTACTATATCTGATGCCCACTTTCAACATTGTTTTGAACTTCTAAATTCATAAGCCTGGTCACCCCATAAGCAACCCCTCAATGATGTTTTGATACTGTAAATGATGTTAGCACGATATATTGCTACGTATATGAACCCAAGTCCAGCTGGTGCAAGAGCCTCAGACTCAATAACTTGGTATGCAACAACATTAAACTTGTGATCATATAATAATTCCATAAACAATTTAGGACATGACAACAGAAAACCTCAACCCCATTATCATACCTCTTCTAAAGAATTATAGTTATTAGTTATTCCGGAAGACATCTCATCAAATCGTTTATGAGTCCATCTAGATTGAGCACCCCCATTACTTTTTTATGGTTTCCATGCCTGGTAAATCAAACCCATGAAATACGACACCAAAGTCATAGTTAAATAATATGATGGGCACATCAGGTTGTTTCATAACAATGTGCAAAAGTAATAACCTCTAAGTAATAGAAAAAGTTGCTTTAGAAAACTTACATAAATTACATCCTTCAGGCAAAGCAAATGAGATCCCCAAATCAATGCACCTTGCTGGTAATTGAGTATCTGCTAACGCTTAGTTTGTGATTTCAGTGGATATTTGAATATATGGCAGAATCTTGATCAATCAATGAACATTATTAAGAACAAAAATAGCAAAATGGAGGAGATTCATAAGTACAACTGATAAATTGTTATGTAAACAAATCAAGATCTTTAAATCCCTAATGTAAGTTTTCTTTAGCTTTATCCGTTGGTGTTTGATTAAGAAGCTTAAGATTCTTCAAGTGCTTTCCGCATATAAATATCATCAACTGGATTACATTCAAATATATACATATAACAAGATATTGGGGAAAATATACAAAAAAAACCAATGGTGAAAGAGAAAACATGTTGGCAATAGCATATTAAACAAATGGATATATAACAATTGTTTTCACCTAAAAAATTTCAACACAACGGCTAAGCATTTAATTGAAAAAGCATGCTTCAAAGAACTTGATAAGGGAAACATCTTACAAGTTTATGAAGAATTAAAGATAAATAAGCTGGGAACTTTGCCAAGGGGAAGAAATTGCAACCTAAGTTGTGTCTGCTTCAATCATAAAACCAAAAACTGCAAAACACTGTCAGATTTAAGTTATGTTTCCAAACCAGTGAAACCTCACAACTATTGGGAGATCAATTGCCCAAAAAAAATCCACACAAATTCACAGTGATTTAGAAAATTCATACACAAATTCAAAATAAAAGCAAGGGTCTAAGATTTAACATTCAATTTCATAACAACAAGGGTCTAATAAACAAAATAGAGTCATTGGACATTTTTCACAACTAGATTCTATAAAGAGTTTTATGAAATCTTCGTGTAAACAACACCGAGCAATTAGGTCAAAAACAAATACCCAGTTTGTAGTTGCAGAATAACCTACAACTACACCCTCAATAGAATTAGTAAAAACTCAAGAAGTTCTTGATGGTGAATGATAACTTTCTTATTAATTCTCTTAATTGATTACATGAATTATCAAAATGGAACTAGAATAGTTACAACTTTTCCTATTCTCTTTCCTAAGATAATTTCTTACACTCACTAAAAGAACCTCCCAAATTTTACATTTGAACTCCTATTTATAGTAAAACTTATACAGCTGTATATGAATTGCGAAGTATCGCAACTAATACTCGCAAAATTATTCCATCCTCACAAAACTTCATATTTCTCCGCGCTACTTCTATCATCGTATCATTTTATAACTCTTTCCTCCTTCATTTATTACGATACTCGTGAACTATTATCTTGCGATATTCAGTACCTACATCTTGCCTCTTCTCATGTCAATTCTACGAAGAAGAAATGATCGTGAGAACATAACCGTTACTTAGTCTTTTAGAATTTGGACACGTCTTTTGTAACCGTTCTTTTCTAGTTATTCCCTTATATAACTCCTTTATATTCTCTTCCTTTTCTTCTTCTTACTTCTGCAATTTTATCTTCTGCTCATACTCTCTATTACTATTTTCTCTGCAATTTTTTCTTCTATTATATCTTCATGAGTTCTCCAAGGTAATTTCCTTCTATCTCCGCACATTTCATTTGTTCTCCTCTTTAATTTCTGTATAATTTGTTATCTGATTTTGGTTTATTTCAGCAAAATAACTCCTCAGATGAAACCTCAACCAAAAAATTCAAGCCCTAATCCACGAAGAAGAAAATCTGAGAATCAAAAGGTAGTTAAAATACTTTGCCTTCTTTCCTGAACAATATATTGTTGCCTCAGTTTTTAATCTACATTTTGATTCGCAGGTTGGCGAAAAACCAAATCCTGGTAAGAGATCTCGAATAACTAAACCCACACCATTAATTCCGATTGATGATTTCCTTCCTGAAGTTGATAAAGAATTTTCCTCTCCTCCTCGTGAAAATTCTTCATCACAAACTCCTGCCTCTACTCCATTACCTACCTTTCAATCTCCCATCAGTGTCAATTTATCAACACTTCTTCAAGATCAACCCTCACAAAATATTTCTTCAACCTCTTCTCTTGAAAAACAACCTTAGCAAAATATTTCTTCAACTTCTTCTCTTGAAAAACCTATCTTGTCCCAAAATCCTTTGAGTGCTATTTCTCCAGACAATTTGCTTCTTGCTCTTATTCCTTCAAATTCTTCTCCTCTTCCTCAGGAAATTCGAGATGGAATTTATTCAACTTTCCGAATGTTATCTGAGGTTTTGACCAATACTGCGAAGTCTACTAATGTTCGTTCGCAATATGAGTTTTGCGAAGTTCTAAATAATTTCGTCAATCCAGACATTTCTTCTTCACGTCAATCCTTGGAAAAAGAAATTGAATCGCTTCGCCAATCTCTGAAATCTTCTCAAGCAGAATGCGAGGATCTCCGTAAAGAAAATTATCATCTTCAAAATAATTCTCTCGACTGTGCGATTCTTCGCAAAAGAAATGATGAATTGAAAGGTATGATTACTGTCTTCATATTTTCCCTTTTATTTACTTATATTCTTCATATGCTTGAAACATCCATTAAAACCCATTCCCCTTTATAGAATCCATCCAGAAATGTAGAAGATTGGTACTTCACCATGAATCAGATGCAACAGAATATCGAACCAAGCATGAAAGCCTCTCAAACCAATTCTCCCATTTATCTAATCTTTACTCGTGTGCTCTTGACAACTCTGACGCTCTTTTTCAAGAGAATACTCAACTAATATATGATCGAAATTTTTTGAATGATGACATATCTCAACTTTTTTTCTTCCTTAACTAAAGCTAATTTGAGAATAGAAACCTTATTAGAAGAGAACAAAACCTTATCAGAAGAGAAATGTTCGTTTTTGAATACAATGATTGTTTCTTCGCAAGAATTAAAGACTCTTCAAAATAAATGTTGCGATCAAGAAAATCTTCTTTCTTTGTTGAAAGGTGAACTTGAGGAATTAAAGAAGTCTTCAGATCTTTGAAAGAAATTCCTTTGTTATTGAGAAGAATTCCCTTATTAATAAGAATATAGTCTTGAGTGCTAAGAAGAATCAACTTGAAGAAGATTATTCGTCATTAAAAAGTCTTAATGCCAAACTTGCGAAAAAAAAATTCTTCTTTCTAAAGATCAAAAGCTTCTTTCTCGACTTAAAGGATTAGTTGGTGATGGTTTTGATAATGCGATGAATCATATGAAGAACTGTTGTCTATCTTTAGCTCAATCTCTTACTTCACAAAGAGAAGGTAGTCATTAAAATTTGACTGCCTCTGGAATATCTTTTAGATTTCTTTATACTCGCAAAATTTATCCTTTGAATTTTGTTTTATTTGCAGAATCTGAGAACAACCTTCGTGATGCGAAAGCTGGATTAGAAGCCTCTTGTTCCGAGCTTCGTAAGAAAAATGCTTTGCTTTCTACCCGCTTAATCAACTCTCGTGATCGTGCTACTCGGAGATTCAACTATCTTGCTTATTCCAAAGATATCGAAGATACCAACCATCAAAAAGCTATACTTCGTGAAAGTCATCTGAAAGCTCAAGTCTTTACGAATAACATTCTCTTATCAAGAGCCTTGCCTCCTGTGAAAATTACTCCTCTGAAGATATCTGACGATGAAGTTGCTCGTGAGCCTGATAGTGATTTTGATTATGAGAGTGATGATGAAGATCTTGATGACGAGAAAGAATCTATTCCTCAAGGAGATGTTCTGTTGCATATTTTTCAAAGGATGATATCTCGCAAAAGTCGAAGGTCACTAATGACCCTACTCATCTTAAAGATCCATCACAGAGTGTTGATGAAGCATGATAACATTCTTTCTTTTTCAATTTATCATTGACTCTCCTGTCCTCCTTTCTTTTGAATTCCTTCCTTAGTTACTGTTGGTTTTCTTTTTGTGAACAATTCTGTTTTTTTTTAAGAAGTACATCTGATATTTTGCGAAGATGATTTATCCTTTCTTAAGAAGTATATCTGATATTTTGCGAAGATAATTTAACCTTTCTTTAATTAAATTTGCCCCATTTGATCATATGAAGAGAAATAATATATAACTCACAAATAAAACTTAGTATCTCCTTTTCCCCCTATTATTTCTCTTTAAATGATTAAACGTTGTTTGAAGTATTAGAATATCTGCCTCAATTTATCTTACGAAGTTTCAACTTGTTACGATTGTAAATAAGAAATCCTTTATAAAATATATGAAATATCCTTAATAAGTATACTACATATACAATACCTTTGAAGAAGTATTAGAAGTACTAAATCCATCAAATGAGGAGATATAAGAAGTATTAGAAGTATTCGATCCACCAAATGAAGAGATATAAGAAGTATTAGAAGTACTCAATTCACCAAATGAAGAAATATAAGAAGTATTCAATCTGTGAATAATTACGTAACATATGACGAAGTATAATGATTATTTAACCTTCACCAAATGAAATATCCGTTGAAGAAGTATAATAAATATGAGATATTCTTGAAAAATTATAAGAAGTATTCAACTTTTGGAGAAATATTCAATATATGGAGAAGTATAAGAAGTATGTAATTCTCGTAAACTTTTACGAATATGAACTTATCTGTATTTGATTGCTATCAAAATCGCATCTTTTGTTAAGTCTTCGTTAAAATTCTTCAATGATGTTGTCTTCTTTGATAGGACTTCTTGTAAAAATTCTTCAATGATATTGACAGAGCTGTCTTCTCTTCAAAACTTCTTGATGTATATTCTTGTAAAATTTCTTCAATGATATTGACGAAGTTGTCTTCTTTTCAGATCTTCATAATGTATATTCTTGTATAATTTCTTCAATGGTTTTGATGTAATGAAATTCATTAATTTCTGTGGTCTTATTATGCCTTCCTAAGTAAAGGTCTTATTTTGCCACCTCTTTTGTAGTAAATTTTTGTATTTGCGATAATATGACAAGTCTGTACATTCTTGCGAATATACAACCTCATGACATTATCGTCTTGCGATGAAATCGCAGGACGTTTTTACACTTTCATGTAATAACCCATTGATCTCATCTTAACTTATTTGTTTCATTCTGCGAGTTCTTTTTGTATGCTTTCCTTCTTTTTTATTTTTATTTTTTTTAGAATGCTCGCAGAACATCATTTTTTGCACAAATATGACAAGCCTTTATGTTTTCGCAAACAAGAAGCCTCGTGACATTTGCGTCTTATAGCACGTATCATCTCCCTAATGGAGGGTGATTCCCTTTATCTTCCCCCTGGTTTCCCCTTCAAGGAAGCGTACATCGACCATACAAGGTTAGCTCTTCCCATCCGGTTCTGCCAACAACTAGCTTTTGATCGCAACCTCTTATCCTTTTTGCCTATAGGGCTTATAGTTACGAGGTTGCACCCTATGGGGTATCTTTGGGCCAAGTGCATCATTTGACAAGACTTGTCAAAAATGGCAGATGTGGTTCAACCTCACCCGGACTCTTGACTCAACCGTGTACCTCGGCGCCTTGATCGTTTTCTGCACTTCTTGGGAAAGACAGTATGCCTTAGTCGCCCAACCTAAATCCTCTTACACCGCATTTTATATTGCGTAATGTCGCTAGATTAGGTGAGAATCCAAGGTGTCTAACCCGGATAGGTACCCCATTATTGGGTTGTACCCCTAAATTTTTACCATGTACTAAGGGTCCTTGGTGGTGTTCCGGTTACCCTTAGCCACGTTTATAGGTACCCCCTTAAATGACGTACTTTAGGACTTTGCCTCTTACGAAATATAGCTTCGCGAACTAGGGTGTACGCCACAAAGGTTTGCATGTATAAAATTTTCTGCGGCTCTCTTTATTTTTTGGAGGCTGATCACAGATTGCGGTCTTTTATTCGCAAATTAATGAAAGTTTAATCGCAATATAAATTTTGAAACTCATAACTTTTCCCAATTTCCTGCGAGCAAACAATATTCGTAAAAAATTTCATGAGTTTTATGGATAATACCTTTTCAAATATAGTCTGTTCCAAGGTCTACCAAGCCTCAAACCCATGTCTCTCCCTTCTGGATCCATCAGCCGATAAGCTCCGCTTCCTACAACTTCTTTAATAACATATGGTCCATCCCATTTTGGTGCTAATTTTCCTCCATTTTCTTTTTGATATCGAGGTGTTTCTCGCATGACCAAATCACTTGGTTTATATTCACGTTCAATGACTCTCTTGTTGTATTCTCGAGCTAATCGTTCCTGATAAATCTTCATATGGTGCAACACCTTTTCTCTTTTTTCTTCCAAATCATCCAATTCTCTTAATATTACTCCCGCACTTAAATTTCTTTCCCAAGCTTCTTTCTTTGTTGTCGGAATTACAACCTCTGTGGGTAATACTGCTTCTACTCCATATGTTAGACAATAAGGAGACATTCCAGTTGCTTCTCTTCTAGTTGTATTGTATGCCCAAACTGCGCTAGGTACTTGCTCGCACCACCCTTTGAGATGTCCTTCTAATTTCTTTTTGATTGTATCTGCGATTGTTTTATTTGTTGCTTCTGCCTGTCCATTAGCTTGTGGATATAACGGTGTTGACTTCCCACATTTTATCCTAAAAGCACTGAGTAACATCTCTATGTTCTGCCCCTCAAATTGTTTTCCATTATCAGATACTAGTTGTGCTGGAACCCGTACACCGCTGCAAATGAGGTTCTCAAATATGAATGTAAAAACATCTTTATCACGAATATGTTGTCTTGCTTTTACTTTGAGCTTCGTGAAATAATCTGTTGCAACAATCAAGTATCGCCTTTGTCCAGATCCAGGTATAAATGGTCCAACAATATCCAAACCCCATTTTCCAAAAGGCCAAAGCACTTGTTGAAGAAGTTAATGTGGCTCCTGGTGCATGAATTTTTTTACCATGTCGTTGACATTCCTTGCATCTTCGTACGAACAATTTTGCGTCTGTATGCATATAAGGCCAGTAATATCCTTGTATTTTTGCTCTATATGCTAGAGATCTTCCCCCATTATGATTGCCAGCTTCTCCTCCATGTAACATCTTCAATATTTTTTCTCCTTCTTCGCGAGTTAAGCACCTGAGAGGTGGTCCATTAAAAGATTTTCTATATAAAATTCCTTCTCGCAACTCATAGTTTGTTGCACGACTCTTTAATTTATGTGCTTCTAGTCTATTCCTGGATATTTCTCCTATTGCGAGATATGCATGAATTTCTTTTCTCCAATCTGCGATGTTGTTTGATAACTCTCTTTCTACTTCCATCGCAATAGCTTCCTCAATTTCTTTCTCTTTGTCCACTGATGGGTGTTGAATTGTCTGTATTTGGATATTTCTTGTATTTGGATTTGTCATCATGCTTGGAATAAATGCAAAAGCATCTGCGAGACGGTTATATTTTCTAGATATATGTCTCCATTTTAATTTTGGTATCTTCGCAGATAATTCTTCAACGAGTTTCTTGTATTTCTTCAAAGAAGATTCATTTGTGGTATATTCCCATTTAATTTGACAAATCACTAACTGCGAATCACTTGTTATCCTTATACTTTTGATCTTCTTTTCTATTGCGATCTTTAATGCATGCACTACAGCTTCGTACTCTGTTTCATTGTTCGTGGATGCAAATTCTAGTCTGAATGAGAATGCTGTTCTTTCTCCTTCTGGTGAAATAAACACGACTCCAATTCCATTTCCCTCACTATTGGATGATCCGTCCACTAGAATTTCCCATCTATCTGGTTCTGTTAACAAGTCTTTTGGATTTCCAAATTCTTCTTCAACATCCATCATTTCCTCTACTGCTTCATCTTCTTCCAAAGGAAATTCTGCCAAAAAATCTGCGACAACTTGTGATTTTTTGCGATGACAATACTTTGTATTTTATCTTGTAATGGTTTACTTGTGCATTCCACCTTTCTATTCTTCCTGACCTTTTTGTGTTCTTCATGGTTGATTCAATTGGGACTTTGGTTACCACTTTTATCACATGTGCTTGAAAGTATATTCGTAACTTGAATGATGCATAAACCAGGGCTAAGATTAACTTCTCCATTTTAGAATAATTCTTCTCTGCTGCATTAAAGGTTTTACTAATGTAGTAAATGGGCCTTTCTACTCCTGCGTCTGCTCGCAACAGAACTGCACTTAGAGCATATGGAGTTGTTGCGAGGTATACCAATAATTCTTCGCCTCTCTCTGGTTTCTATAGTATAGATGTATTTGCGAGGTATTCTTTGATTCCTTGAAAAGCTTTTTCACATTCATCCGTCCACTTGAATTTTGCTCCCTTTTTAAGTATGTTGAAAAAATGCTTGCACTTATCTGACATTCGCGAAATAAATCTTCCAAGTGAAGCTAAGAGTCCATTTAGCTTTTGTACTTATTTTACCGTTGCAGGTGTTGGCATGTCACGAACTGCTTGGACCTTTTCTGGATCAACTTGTATTCCCTCCTTTGATACTATGTATCCCAAGAATTTTCTAGATGAAACCCCAATTATACATTTCTCAGGATTTAATTTGATGTTGAACTTTCTCATTTGCTCAAATATTTCCTTCAAGTCTTGCACATGATCTTTAGCTTCCTTGCTTTTTATCAACATATCATCTACATATACCTCCAAAGTTTTATGTATCCATTTCGCGAACACTTTTTCAACCATACGTTGATATGTAGCACCCGCATCCCGCAAACCAAATGGCATCTTCACATAACAATACAAACCCCTTGGAGCAAAAAAGGCAGTATGTTCTTGATCTTCTTCTGCGAGTGATATTTGATTATACCCTTTATATCCATCAAGTGAAGTGACTCTATCATGACCTGCAGCTGATTCCACCATTTGTGGTATATCTGGTAATGGAAAACTGTCTTTGGGACATGCCTTGTTTAGATCAGTGAAATCTATGCAAATTCTTATTCCTTTATTCTTTTTCGGAACAATGACCATATTCGCAATCCATTCTGGATATTTTTCTTCCCTTATGATCCCTGCATCCAACATCTTTTGTAATTCTTCTTCTATCTGTACATGATAATTTTGTGATATCTTCCTTATTCTTTGTTTGAATGGTCTTACATTTTTATCTATGTTCAATCTATGACACACCACTGATGGATCAATTCCTGGTATCTCATCTACACTTCCTGCGAAGATATCTTTATATTCTCGTAAAAGATCAATAGTTCTTTTTTCTTCTTCTTCATCCATCTTAGTTCCAATTAGCAAGAATAAAGGCTCCTCTTTACTTCCAATATTTATTTCTTTAGTTGGTTCAAATTGCAACATAGCTTGGATTTTGCTCCCCCATAGGTGTTGGTTCTTTGATTATTTTTGCTGGTTCCCCTTCTTTTTCTGGAATCTCATTTGGTATACCTCTCCTTCCTTTGCTCTTCTTTTGTATACACTCGGAATTATTCTTCCTTTTTTGTTTCCTTCACAAGTTTCCTACGAAGCTATTTCTTTCTTGCTCTTCCTCCGCATTGCGTTACTTCAATTTGATAACAAAATTTTACACTATCAAGATCTCCTTTTATTTCTTGTATTCCATTTGGTGTAGGAAATTTGATTTTCTGATGTAATGTTGAAGCAACATCTTTGATCGCATGAATCCACGGCCTTCCTATCAGCATGTTATATGGAGATTCCATATCTATCACACACAAGATTACATGTGTTTCGATTTCTCCTAGTAATATTCGCAGCGCGATTTCTCCTTTAGATTTTGTTGTAGATTTTCCTAATCCATGAATAAGACATTTTGAATTTGTGATTTCTTCATCTTTAATTCCCATCCCCTTAAGTGCATGATAGAATATGATATTAACAGAACTCCATGTATCAACCAAAATTCGGTTTAATTTCCATTTTTCTACAACTTTCTTATCTTCTAGCATGATCGGCATTGTGATCACCAATGGTGAAGTGTGGTTCAAGTCTTCATTTGGAATTTCTCTCTCGAAAATGTGATTTTCTGCTTTTCCCATTCTTCTAAAGTTGCTATCTTTTCTTCCTCCATGATCCTTCTTCCTCTACAATCTCGCTTGTATATTTTTCCCTTCATTTTACTATGAAATTCATCAATCATTGTCTTTGTGATCATATTACATTCTTCTTTTTCACAATCTCCATCTACTGACTTCATTTGATCTTCAAGTTTTCCACAATTCCCTCAAATTTAGGCTACCACAATTCTCAAGTCCCTGTTTCTAGCGCCAATTATGTAGTTGCAAAATAACCTACAACTACACCCTCAATAGAATTAGTAAAAACTCAAGAAGTTCTTGATGGTGAATGATAACTTTCTTATTAATTCTCTTAATTGATTACATGAATTATCAAAATGGAACTAGAATAGTTACAACTTTTCCTATTCTCTTTCCTAAGATAATTTCTTACACTCACTAAAAGAACCTCCCAAATTTTACATTTGAACTCCTATTTATAGTAAAACTTATACAGCTGTATATGAATTGCGAAGTATCGCAACTAATACTCGCAAAATTATTCCATCCTCGCAAAACTTCATATTTCTCCGCGCTACTTCTATCATCGTATCATTTTATAACTCTTTCCTCCTTCATTTATTACGATACTCGTGAACTATTATCTTGCGATATTCAATACCTACACAGTTCTTAAACGGAATAAGAACATTAAATTAAAAATAAATAAAATAAAAATAAAATTCACACAGAATCAAAACTATAATCTATAGGGAATCAGAGAAGCAAGTAAAAATAATCATTAATACAAATAACGAACGAAATTAATATCTTCATACCTGTGATTGTTGTAAACATCAAAATCAGGGACCACTTATTCATCTTTCCTGGAAAGAAATCAAACACGAAAATCCGGGAAAACCACCTCAATGATCTCCATGGACTAATAGAATCAGGGAAAACATCCCCAATGAAAAATCAGGAACCTAAACGAAAGAATGAAAATTATATAAATAATTTTGGGGGAAGAAGATGTTTCCGGATTAACTTGATCTGCTATGAAAATCTTCTACTCGCCGGATAAAGATCTTAGCCTGTGGGAGAGAACGATGTGGTGACAGAGAAAGAACCATATGGGATGAGCGTTTGGGTGCATATCCGAACTAACTCGCCACACATGCGAGATGTAAGGGGTGGTCATAGGAACCACAACCCTTGATTTATCTTTATCCAAACAAATCCTGACCACCACTAACAAAGGCTAACTTGTCCAAACCCTGTTTTATACTAATGATAACGTTACACATTTTGTGGCGTTACGAAATTAGCATAATATGTTTTTGTTCACCAATACCCGCCATCACCATAAAACCATGTGAATCCACTTTTTTTATCTACCGCCACCTAGTGGCGGAGCCAAGGGTTGACTAACCTGGCTTTAACCTCTTAAATTTTCAATAACTACATCATTTTTTTAGTTTATTTCATAAATAGTACTTTGTCCATATATATATTTATGGTTTAGTCCACAAAAGTTTACATGTTTATTTTTTTTTTAAAAATAGGCCTCCTCAATGTCAATTTTTGACTCCACCACTTCCACCATCACTGTCGCCCATCCCATGTAGGTTGTTGGACGCAATTCTAATTTTCAATCACAAATGCCATGTATGAGGTTTAGATTGAGCAAAATTTCGTCAATTGATTAGTTTTTTTTTTCCCGTGTATATATTATTTTTTGTATTGCAATCGATTTTATTTTAACATTAAAAAATCATGATTTATACGATATAGTACCAAAGATAACAGGGATACCATTTGGGTGATCCAACTACGATCATGAAAATATTGTTTTGTATGACATCATCCCTGAAATATATGGTACCTTCATTTATCAAAAGTGTTAAAAACAACCAACCACATTTTCCACACTACGATGTTATCGATGTTGTAACGAAAACATAAAATTAATATTGTCCATCACTACTCACCATCATTCACCATCACTACTTCTATTGATATTATTTATCAAAATTACTTATTAATAGAAATAAATATTATAATTAATTAAGAAAACATTTATAATTAAAAAATAATTAGTCATTTATTATGAGCAATTAGTGAAACAATAATTAATAAAACACTTTATAATGAATATATTATTTATTATGTGATTAATAAAGAAATTATGGTATTTAAGTTGAACAAACCACCACTGTTGATTTATCTTTTATATCAATTCCAACCAAGGTGGAACACTGGTTAGAGGCCACTCTTATGACACAATAGGTCATGAGTTCGAACCTCCATGTTATAATTTTTGAAATTCCATATCTTGACTTGAATATTCATTTTTCATTCATAATATTGGAATTAACGCCACACGTGCGAGATGTAGGGGATGGTCTGAGGAACGACATCCCTTGATTTATCTTTGTCTGGACAAATCCTGACCACCACCGTAACGGCACGAGCCATGATGTTGGTTCATTTTTAATATATCGTATTATTTGTGTCCCGAATACTTATCAATTCCTTATGATTTAATATGGGTTTGTCATAAAAATAGTCGGGATTTTCCTCTCTTTTTTCTTGTTTTTTCCTTTAACATTTTACCGCATGAGATTTGCTCAAACGAAAGAAATATAATCTTAACTTCCAGACAATTTTTTTATTTAGGTTCATTTCTTATAATAAGATAATGCTTTACATAAACATGGAAGTTTAAATATTTTTTGGAAATATATCATCAGCAGCGCTCATCTCAGTGAAATCAACTAATCAATAGCGTCCATAAAAGTCTCCCCATGCTCCTATTTCGCTCCAGCTGACTCATTTATCATGGTCATGTTGTCGATCCTCCAAATAGACAGAGAATAATATTTTTTTCATCGAACGGATGATACAAACTCTCCAATGTGACATGATTTTCCTGTAATTTTTCAACACCCATCAGATGACAATGTTTAAAATGTGTACCAATTACCTTTTCGAAGGGATTGTATATATGAAAACCTCTGCCATTAAATCTTCAATAAAGTATTGTGCCCAACAGTTCGTCTTAACGAAGGCTTTGGTAACTTCAAAAGTCTTGGACATTTTGTCACTTCCATATGTTCCTACCTTCACTTGGAATACAATCTGGCGACACATTACCTCATAAAGAACCTTGAACACATATTGTACTCCATGATACTATTTCAAATTTATTGGTTGTCAATATATCATTTACCAAAAGTTGACATCTTCTAAATTGAATATTTATAAAAAAAATTATGGCATTTTGGATCGTTGCTTTCAAAGATTGTAGTTTTGAAAATTTGTCTCTTCATGTCCCACGACTTTCTAAGTTTATATATCCTATTTGTTTTTAACATTTTAGTTAACCATATTATGTTTGTTACTAACTTTAAACTTGATGTCATCTTCTACTGTGAACTTTATGTGATTTCAGAATCTAAATAGTTATACCTCTTTCATTCGTTTCAAGTAATCCATCGGCATATCCCAACAATTCTTCTACAACAATTCCTTTCTTTTGCCGTTTCCGGACCATCGGTAGCCATTATTATCAAACGCAATCTGTCTAATTTTTGTTGATGTTATGTATTTGCAATGTTTATTTTTCTTAAATAAATAGATTGTGGAAAAACTAAAAAAAAAGAAAAAAAAAAGAACATAAGTATTTCATCGGGTCTAAGTTACTATATCCAAAATACTCCGGACACTGCTTCTTGTGCCTTGTTTCCTAAAATTCATCGTTGCATTCTAGAAAGTACATGCAACACCAATCATTTGCGAAGTGAGCTATTAGCGCAAGTGTGGTCAATGTATCCCTTACCTGTAATAATAATAACAACACGTCAATTTTTTCAAGGCGTCCAGTTGTAAATGGTATGAATCTAATGGATTTGAATTGTACCTCAATCTTAGATATCACCTTCTTCTCACATAACATAGCAATTGAGGAAGGACAAATCTTGACCACTCTTTACATAGGCAGAGTTAGCCAAACTATGTTTTGAAAATATCTTACGTGAAAATTATTATTAATTAATATTTTAGTCGGCTCCTATCGAAGCCGATCTAATTAGTCCTATAGAAAGTTAATCTTAAATTTTTAACCTTATTTCTTGACCAAATTATTGAAGTATTCTTAGTCATGTTCTGCTTTATGTGATCTACCCATCTGTATATACTCTACCTTCTAACCCAGTGTTATGAAACCTATACATATTGATCCGTAATTTGATATTGTTGATTCGTAATCAAGAGGTCGCATGATTTGAGAATGTAAAATATAAAAAATATTCTATAAACATCAGAGGAGAAATTTAAATTTATGATTTAGAGTTTTTGATGATGATTTTGATGAACAAACAAATATTTTCAAACATTTGTTGTCTTGTAGGTAGTTGTCGCGAAACAACTCGACATTGATGGTCTTTTAGGGAAAAAAAGGTAATAGTACTTGAGAGAGCGATAATGTTCTCTTACGCGGGAACACCAATTTCCTTTATATAATACGGATACCGTTTCAGTGATCCAACAGTCATGATCATATTGTCTTATATGTTCCGGTATCATCCTCGAAATATTTGATTTTTGTCCTTATCAATGGTGCTAAAAACAACCAATTACATCTTTCACAATACAATGTTCCATGTTTTGTGAAGATTTTTTTTACTCGGTCAATAAAACTCACTAAAAAGAAAAAACTATTATTATCCACTACTATTAGGCTTAGTCCTTATATGGGAGAGATATTTAGCTGCTAGATTGGCCATCCACGTCATATTGAGCAACCTCCTAACCCCTATGGGATGGCCAATCTAGCAGAGAAAAGCCGAATCAAGCGGCGTCAAACGCCTACTAATTCGGCGTTTAATCTCACGCCGAATCAAGCGACGTTGGACCGTAGTCAACTAGGTTGACGCGCCGCTCTATTCAGCGTTGAAGAAAATCGATACATCCAGGAGAACTCGGCCTTTCCTCCATTCAGTTCTTCCCCAAATTTTTTTTCTCCCAAATATGTTTTTCGAGAGATCTTCATTTCTATAACTTTGTTTTCTAATTCCTCCCGTGGGTTTGTGCTTCATCGAATTTGTGGTCGATTGGAAGTGGTTTGGCCCGATTCCATCCACGAAATAATCCGAGGTAAGAAATTTAAGTTTTAGGTTAAAGTTTTAGGATTTTTGATTTTTGATGCGATTTAATTCAAATTGATGATTGATATTTGGTATTTAGATGATGTAGATGATATGTGTATGATTTAATTTGATTATTTGTGATTTTTTTTAGGGATTTAATTTGATTATGTGTGATGAATAGAAATGAAATTTTGATTTTTTTGATGAAAATGAATTATAATTTGTATGATAATTTGATTAGTTGTATATGAAAATGAATTTGTATGATAATTTGATTAGTTGTATGATGAAAATGAATTTGTATGATAATTTTATTAGTTATGAATTGAGTATGGATGAAAATGAATGATAATGATAATTAGTATGATTAAAATGAATTATAATGATAATTAGTATGGATGAAAATGAATGATAATGATATTTTTTTCATATTTATTGATTGTAGTTACGAGTATGGATGAATTGCTAGACCGGTTGGATATAGTTTCGTCAAAAAATTGTGATAGACATGTTTGTCAAGATGTTACGAAAGAGTCTCGCAGTGTAAGCTTTAGAGGTAGTTTCAAGGAAATCGAGAAGTATTATAAAATTGTAGTGAAAGATAATCCGATAGCAAAAAAAATTTGTGATAATTGTGGCTTTTCCTCTGTTTTTGAGTTTGATTTCGCCAATGGGGATAGAGCCTTAGTTGAAGCCATAGCCGAGAGATGGTGGAAAAGTACCAGGAGCTTTCATTTTCGGGAGTTTGAGATTGGCCTCCTTCCCTTAGATTGGTACATGTTAACGGGAATTCCCACTGGTGACCCTAGTAAACGACCAATAGTTATGCCGCATTTGGGTAGTAATCTAACATATCCTGCTTTGGAAGATTTGTATTTTTCGGAGATCAAAAATTTTGGTATATGGGACTCCATGACTAATACATTGTCCTTAATTGTCTTGAAAAACTACATTGAAAGTAGAAAAGGCCTGAATAATATTGAATGTGCAGTGACATTGACACGAGCATTCTTTATGTGGTGTTTTGGTCATTTTCTTCTAGTATCTTCTTCTGGAAAAGTAGATAAACGTAGGGTTTTGTTATTGGATGACTTGAATGGTGTTGGGGAGTATGATTGGGGTCTAGCTTCGTTAGGTAACACCAACATATATCTCGACGATTGGTCAACCAGGGGTACAAATTTAGTTGGCATGGTTGTGGTACTTGAGTATTGGTACTATTATTACTTTCACAACATGCAACCCTTGCTTTGTCAGTCACCTTCTGGTCATTATGATGTTTTCCCAAAGATTTGTCTCTTCAAGAAGACTAGGATTGCATCAAGGAAGAGATGACGTCGAGAAGGCCAAAAGGATACTATGAAACACTCGGTCAAAAGTGCAAGAATACAGATTGATACTAGAAAAAGGGAATCATGTATTTGGAGGCCATGGGCAGAGAGTCAGTATGCTGTGGTAGACCAATTTGGGTATGCACTAGAGGTATCCAAAAAGAGAGTTTTTTTTTTTAACTTTGAAAAGCGCACAAGAGTTAGTTGTTACTTGGCGGAGAGATTCCTGAGGCAGATTACATGTGAGGTTGTAGTCCCGGCAAATCCTCCAAATTTGGAAACAATTGATGTAGATGATATTGTAGTATAGGTCAATGACTATTATACAGTCAGTGAGGATCAATATAACACTTGGGCGAAGAAGAGTGTTGGACCTTATGTCACTGAGTCATACCATGCACAGAATATGGATGAGATAGAAGTGGGTAGATCAGATGTTCCTCGCAGTTTGTTTCCTAGTCACCCTCCTCCTGACATGATGTCACAAACATATACCTATCACACACAGAATGAGCCCCCATCACAACTGCTGGAAATAGAATTCACTTTACCATTTTCCAATGAAGCCGGCGTAGAATGTCAAGTACCAGTTCCAGTAGTTCCTTGTCCGTATGACTTTTGGGCGATGAATTTGACAGTGGTAAGTACATTTACATTTTGTACTCATTTTCATTTTAAGTTTCTTGAATATTTGACTAAATTCTCTAATTTATATACTTGTAGGATGAATGCATTGGGTTTATGGAAAAACAATGTTCATTTGAGCTTGGAGCTCGTCAGGTCTCATGGGACCAGTCATACAAATTGGCTACAACTTCGTGTTCCTCATCTGGCAGATCTACATCTTCTTCAGTACCATCTATCCATGCTCCAAATAAAGCTTTTACATCACAAGACCTCACATTAGGTGGTTCATATGAATGGGCTACGGGTCAAGGATTTTACACTCCTAGGTTCGAAGATGGAGCTACTACATCGCAACAAGGAAATGCACAATATCAACAAGGAAATGCACAAGGAAATGAGTTTACTGATGCGTTGTTGGGGGAAAATGAGCCTAACATTGTTTATGATACTCAGATCATCCAACAACCCCATAATTTCTTTGACCTGAATTAAAATACTTGTCGTAGTGTTTATGAAACCATATGGAGTGTTATACATTTAAGTACTATATTTTTTAATGGAGTGTTTAAGTTTTTTAATTTTTATGGAGTGTTATATTTTTTTTAATGGAGTGTTTAAGTTTTTTAATTTTTATGGAGTGTTATATTTTGTTTTATGGAGTGTTTAAGTTTTTTAATTTTTATGGAGTGTTATATTTTGTTTATGAAGTGTTTAAGTTTTTTAATTTTTATGGAGTGTTATAATCAATGGAGTGTTATACTTTATTTATTTGTTGTAGGTACATAATGCAGGGAGCATTGAGAAGAATTTTTTTTGGCCTTCCGGATGACGAAGATGATATTGAGATGAATGTTATAGCAGTGTCTACACTTTTGGAGTCTCAGAGGAGGCGGGGAATATATAAACCCATCCCGAATGAAGTCAAGACCAGTCAGACAGTGCACAGAAAACGTGTAGATGCGGATGCTCGTATGATCCATCAATACTTCAACTTCAAATGTATGTATGGGCTAAAGAAGTTCAAAGGTCGGTTTGCTTTGCCCCGTCCACTTTTTTTGAGAATTTTAGAGAAAGTTTGTGATTATGACCATGATTTTCGCCAAAAAACGGATGCTTGCGATATTCCTAGTCATAGTCCATATATGAAAATGGTTGCCGTCATGAAACATTTTGACAAAGGCATTGCACCGGATTCGTTAGATGATTACACACAAATGGGAGCCACCACTATCTACTATTATGCTATGAAGTTTATGGATGCAATTATTTGGATTTATAATGGTCGATACATGCGTCAGCCTACCACTCAAGATACGGAAAGGATTTTAGCAGAAAATGAAGCTCGGGGATTTCCTGGTATGCTTGGTAGTGTCGATTGTTTTCACTGGGCATGGAGAGCATGTCCAATGGATCAAGCAGGTTCCTACAACGGCTATAAGCCTTATCCCTCGGTTGTTTTGCAGGCGGTAGCAACATATGATAGATGGATATGGCATTCATATTTTGGGTTGGGTGGGCAGAACAATGATCTTAATGTCTTGCATGCTTCGGGTTTGTTCGATAGAGAACTTAATGGTGTAGCACCTCCTTGTCATTATCAAATCAATGGAATGAATTACGAGCAGGGGTACTACCTAGGAGATGGTGCATATCCTATGTATGGTTGCATCGTGCAAGCGTACAAACCCTCCTCAAATAATAAAGAAGCTCTTTTCAATCAATATCAAGAAGCGAAAAGGAAGGACATAGAACGTGCATTTGGTGGTCTTAAAGGTAAGTTTGGCATTATATTGAAATCTTGTCATTATTATAAAAAATCGGACATGAAGGCAATTATGAGGGGGTGCTTGATAATGCATAACATGTGTGTTGAGATGGAATATCGCAATGAGGATTGGGGGAGTATCACGGGAGATGAACCTCAACCGCCAATTCAAGGAAATGTAAGGCTAGCTCCTCATGTATTGTACAACCCTGCGATTTGGGGACAACTTCGCTTGGAACTCACTACACACATATGGAACCGACACGGAGAAGGTTTGAGAGATGGTGATATTCCAAACCTGGTTATGGATGATGCCTTGCAGGAAGTTGATGAGGTTACAACCGACGTGGACACCGATGAAGACCAATATTACCCTCAAGGAGATGGTGCATTTTATGAGAATGGAGAGTAAATTTCATATTTTAAGTAGACATTTTATGAGAATGGAGCCACAATACCCCTTTATTTTAATCAATCACGCTTTCATTAATAAGTAGATATTTTAATTAGTTCTTGTAAACTACATAATACTCTTTTTATCACTTAAGTACGTTTACAATTGCATTACATATTTAACTAGAACTTCATATGCATATGTCTTCATAATACTTCTTTGGTGATATTCCATACTTCTTCATGCATATGATTCATAACCAAGTATCTCCAAAGTGGTGTTATGAATGAACGACATTCTATGATCCGTTTGATATAAAGTCATAGCATCCTCACGATTACCATTTGATACCCTTAATGAAATGACAAAACGCTTGCATTTACACTTGATGCTTGATAACCGAATTTTTAGTTGTTTTTTGCATCTTTCATTAGCATTACCATTGATTCTCACAAATTCTTCAACAACTTGTCCCCAAAAGGAGTTGGTTGTTATTTGAGTGTTGTTAATTGCACAATAACTTCTCACTAAGTCATTGTCTTCTTCAATTGAGAATGCAATCATGCTTGAATGTTGAATTGACAATATTAGGAGAAAAGAAAAGAGAATGAAACTTAACAAGTTTGGGGTGTGGGGATTTTGAGCTATTGTGTTGAGTTTATATGGAGACATGAAGTGATGTGAGTTTGTGGTGAAAATGTAGTCGTTAGACGGTGCGCCGTACCAACAGGCGTCCAGTGCCGAACCAAGAGGCGTTTATTATAACATCCGCGAGATCAAAAGTGACCGTTGAAGTTTCAACGGCAGGAAATTCAGCGCCTTACCATTCGGCGTTGAAACGCCAAATCAAACGGAGCTATCGAATCTCAGCCATCAAATCAAGATGACCATTGCATTTTCAACGACTAAGATTAAATAACCGTTTAAAACCCCAACAGATATTTTTTTCAAGCTTCCCTATAAATAGAGGACTACTTCTTCATCATCCCTCACACCAAAATCAATTGATTATCTTCTTCATTGGTTTTCTTCCTCTTCTTCAAATAGTTTTGTTCATACAAAATTATGGCACACTTTAGTACAATAGAAGAAGATGCACTAATTTATGGTAGGGTTATAACAAGCAACGATCCAATTCATGGAAAAGATAAAAAATGTGCAATATTTTGGAATAAGATTATCGAAGAGTACAATAAAAGAAAAGGTCCCAATGGTGTCGAAAGAGATAAAAAAGCATTGCGAACAAAGTGTAACACGATAAGAACCGAAGTGAGGAAATATATTTCATTTTTTAGGCCCTATTTCTGAAACAAACCTACGGGGATGACCGAGGCGGATTATGTAAGTACCTCAATTTTTTTTTAATGTTTTCTTTCTTCCATTTTGTTCTCTTTCTTTCTTTCTCTAATTTTTTTTCCCAGTATCATCGTGGAAAATAGAATTATGAAGCAGATACTAAAAAACCATGGAGGTACGAATCGGTTTTCCAGATCCTGAAGACTTATCAACCCGATTACAACCCGGCGGTGAATAATGATGATGGAGCCGGTACTTCCACTCAACCTAGTCAACAAACTCAAGCTACTCAAGAAAATGAAGATGATAATATGGATGAAGATTTGCAAAATATGGCAAGGTTTGGTGGCACTTCATCTACTCGTAATTCTGAAACCTCTGACATATCAAAGAGAAGACGCTATTTCTAACAAACCGATGATGTTAGAAGTGACGGTAGAGATCAAGCAAAGAAAAAGGCTCATGAGGCTAAAGCATCGCATAAATCAGATGAAAAAAAATGGATAAACTCATCGAACTTCTTGAAAACGCACAAACACATAGAGAGACCAAATATGAAAAAGAGGAAGAGTGTCTAAGGAAGAATTTGGAAAGCTCTTCAATTTTGGCACAAACGCAACAAAGAGAATCATAAATGAAGATCCTAAGACAACCCTTGAATGAATTACAAGAATGTGAGAGACCCATCTACAAAATATGGAAGAACGAGATTTTAGCCCGTATCCCCTAAACTAAAGTGATAATTTAAGTTATTTAGAAGTGGGATTTCAATTTCAATGTACTTTTTAATGTTTTAAGTTATTTAGAAGTAAGATTTCAATTTCAATGTAGTTTTTTATGTTTTAAGTTATTTTAGAAGTAGGATTTCAATTTCAATGTACTTTTTAATTTCTTCAAAAAAACATTGTAACTTTATTTTGCAATGTAATGGAAGATTACAAATTTTCAAACGGCTACATTTACTTTGATAATTTTCCAAAGTTTGAAACAAAATACGATTGAAACAAATTGTCAAATTTGAAGAAATGGAATCCTGGAAAAAATAGCCGTTGGTTTAAAAAAAGAGTCAAGTGCCGGATGGAGCGGCGTCTCAGCATAACGCCGAATGGAACAACGTCCACATCAACGCCTAACAGTTCGGCGTTATTCTTTGGAATATTCGCATAACGCCGAACAATCCAGCGTTTGTGCTACTTTTTGAGCGCCGCTCTGTTCGGCGTTTTAATCTCGCCGATAGCGCCACTGCGAGCAAATTCTAGGAGAGAGAAATAGCCAGATTGAGTGTTAACTTTTTTCTCACACTTTTTTCATGATTTGCAACACTTTTTGGCCAATCTAGCACTCCAAACTCTCCCATAGGACTTAGCCTTACCAACACCCACCACCATAAAAACCATCCACTGCCAGTATTTCTTCCAACAATAGGAATGTTACCGCCTCCACCATTCACAAACACCCGCCACCGTTTATACTAACCCTACTTCCACTAACACCATTAGAATTAATATAGCTTTTAGTATAATTATTTATTAATAAAATTATGTATTATTGTTAGATTATTAAAGGGACATTTATAATAGAAATTTAATTAATCATTATGAATAATCAATGAGACACTAATTTATAAAGTATTTAAAAATGGTTAAGTTAAACAAACCCCAACGATAAATTTATCTTTGCCAAGGAAAAATCCTGATCACTCTTTACATAGACAAATAAACAATAAATAATTTCATATGTTCTGATCTTGATTCATCTCGTTCATTTAGTTATTACATAACATGGCAATTGATTACACCGATTTTTTTAAAATGGAGATGTGTTTTATCGAGTTTATTTTAACATTAGAATGATCAACCACGTTTTATACTTTATAATATAACATTATATATTTTGTGGCATTACAAAATTAGCATAATATGTTTTTGTTCACCAATACCCGCCACCACCATAAAACCATATGAATCAAAAAAAATTATCCATCACCACCTAGTGGCAGAGCCAAGGGTTGACTAACTTGGCTCTAACCCCTTAAATTTTTAATAACTTCATGAATATTTTAGTTTATTTTATAAATAGTACTGTGTCCATATATATTTATGGTTTAGTCCACCAAAGTTTACATGTTTTTTTTTTAAAGTAGGTCTCCTCAATGTCAATTTTTGACTCCACCATTGCCACCATCATTGCCGCCCACCCCATGTAGGTTGTTGGACGCATCTAATTTTCAATCACAAATGCCATGTATGAGGTTTAGATTGAACAAAATGTCGTCAATTGATTGGTTTCATTATTTTTTCAGTGTATATATTCTTTTTTGTATTGCAATCAATTTTATTTTAACATTAAAAAATCATAATTTATACGATATAGTACCAAAGATAACAGGGGTACCATTTGGGTGATCCAACTATGATCATGAAAATATTATCTTGTATGATATCATCCCGGAAATATATGTTACCTTCCTTTATCAAAAGTGTTAAAAACAACCAACCACATCTTCCACACTACGATGTTATCGATGTTGTAACGACAACATAAAATTAATATTGTCCATCACTACTCACCAACACTAACCGTCACTACTTCTTCCACCACAAACCAGGGGCGAAGCCAGGATTTTGAGGAAAGAGGGAGAAAAAACTCTTGGAAAATTGGATACATGTGAAAAATGGACTTCGTATCCCATTTTATGATAAAAGAACAAAAATAAATATAATTGTGCTTGGCGCCGCCCTTAACCACCACTAATCTTTCGGCCTCCACCTCTTCTACTACTCATTGTCACCAAAAATGTCTGTTGATATTATTTATCAAAATTACTTATTAATAGAAATACATATTATAATTAATTAAGAAAACATTTATAATTAAAAAATGATTAGTCATTTATTATGAGCAATTAGTGAAACACATATTAATAAAACACTTTATAATGAATAGATT